>BSBK01005606.1:0-142500 GCA_027943335.1 Chamaecyparis obtusa | reverse complement strand
TCATGCATGTCAATTAATGAAATTAATGTTTAATTAATTTACATTTCATACATGTAGTTAAATCAATTACTATATTTAAATGTCATAAGCTAAAAGAAAACATAAACACATTTTATTCTCACTAATGTCTTAAGGATGTGTCTTAAGGGGACATACATAAAAGCATGTACATAAAAAAGACATAAAGGTACATACATAAGAACACATACAAATTTTATAAGAATGTACTAAATTGAACCATCAAAACATACATACAAAAGACATTTAAAATAATTTATAACCACATATGTAAAAACTATTGAACCATCAAAGCATACATAATAACACACTTTATGATTCAAATGTGTCTTAATGGGACATAATGGGTTGTAAGGGGTCCTAATACCCCTTAGGACCCATTAAGACCCATTATGACCCATGAAGACACACTAGAACTATAAAGTGTATCGTAAGGGGTTGTAGGACCCCTCATATCACATTACGACCATCATAATACCAATTAGAACCCCTTATAGCCATGATGACACATTATAACCATAAGACCAATTAAAAACCCCTTATACCCATGAAGACACATTAGAACCATAAAGGATGTCCTAAGGGGTTCTAATGTGTTGAAAGGGGTTGTAATGGGTTGTAATGGGTCCTAATACCCCTTAAGACCAATTAGAACCCCTTACAACTTATTATAACCTCTTTTAACCCATTAAAATCATAAAATGTGTTATAAGGGGTCATAAGACCCCTTATAACACATTAAAACCCCTTAAGACACTCCTTCTTGTTCTAATGTATCTTAATGGGTCCTAAATGGATCCTAGACCTCTTAGGACCCATTAGGACCCCTTATGACACATTAGAATCATAAAGTGTTCTAAGGGGTCCTAGGACCCCTTGTGACATAGTTTATGGTTCTAATGTGTTGTAATGGGTTGTAAGGGGTCCTTAGACCCCTTACGGCCCATTAGAATCCCTTACGACCTATTACAACCACTCTTGATACATTAGAACCATAAAGTATGTCCTAAGGGATTCTAGGACCCCTTAGATCATATTACGACCCCATAAGACACACTTTATGGTTATGATGTGTCATAAAGGGTTGCAATGGGTTGTAAGGAGTCATAGGACCCCTTATACCACATTACAACCCCATAAGACACATTAAGACCCATTTTGACACATTAAGACACATTAGAACCATAAAGTGTGTCTTAAGGGGTCATAGGACCCCTTAAGACACACTTTATGGTTCTAATGTATTTTAATGGATTGTAAGGGGTCCTTAGACCCATTAGGATCCATTAAGACCCCTTACAACTCATTTTTACACATTAAGACACATTAGAATCGAATCGTATGGGGTGTAAGGGGTCTTAATGGCTCCTAAGGGGTATTAATCGGTCAAAATGGGTTGTAAGGGGTCTTAATGGGTCATAAGGGTTCTAAGGACCCCTTATGACCCATTAAGACACATCATAACCATAAAGTGTGTCTTATGGGGTCGTAATGTCATCTAAGTGGTCGTACGACCCCTTGTGACACAATTTATGGTTCTAGAGTGTTGTAATGGGTTGTAAGGGGTCCTTAGGGCCCATTAGGATCCCTTATGACCTATTACAACCCCTTTTGAGATATTAGAACCATAAAGTGTGTCCTAAGGGATTGTAAGACACATTATGACCCATTATGATGCAACCCAATTTTAACCATGAACCAATATCATAAAGAATACATGAAACACAATAGATTATTTTAGAAATCACAACTCTTCATTATTCATCCAACTATCCTATGTCTTAAAATAACATGAAACACTAATTTAACTAAATTCAAAAATTACCAATTTTGGTATATTTTCACAAAATCCTATTTTTTTCCATTTTTAGTAACTTTTAAAACAACTCCTAAAAAATGATTTTTCTCCTAAAGTTGACCTAAACAAAGATAAGAAGGATTTACAACTAATCTTTGAAATTAGAAACATGATTTTGAAGTTAATAAAAGACACAACTTTCTAAAAATTCAAAAAAAAATACTATAAGCCAATTTTGGAGGCCCAAACAAACTTTCTATCTCCTGAAAAGATGACAAAATAGCTCCTTATGGAGCTAAGATTTGTCAAAAATCCATATGGCATCTCATGAGGAACCTACATGTAAAATTTCAACCAAACCAGACAACCAAGTCAAAATTTATGACTATCAAAAGTTATTGCATCATAGTAAGAAACATTAGAACCATAAAATGTGTCTTAAGGGATCACAAGACCCCTCAGAACAACCCCTTAGGGCACACTTTATGTCTCTAATGTGTTGAAAGGGGTCATAATGGGTTGTAATGGGTCTGAATACCCCTTATGACCCATTATGACACATTAAGACACACTTTATGGTTCTAATGTGTCGAAATGGGTTGTAAGGGGTCTTACTGGGTCTTAAGGGGTCTAAAGACCCATTATGACCCATTAAGACACATTAGAACCATAAAGTGTGTCTTAAGGGGTCATAGGACCCCTTAAGACATACTTTATGGTTCTTTTTGGTGTAACTAAATATTCCTAATTACACTTTACCTAATCTTACTTAGGATAGTGCATTGCATCGTAGTTTGTCATTGAGACACCTAGGAGTTTGCACCTCAATTGATCACATGGTGTAGGAGAAATTCCACTTTTGGTGGTGATAATTATTATCTCTTTTCACTATATGTGTGAGATCCACCTTTAGTGCTCATATCACATTATCAACCTCATCCTATGGCACATACTTCATTATGTAAAGGAGGATGATCCACATTTGGTGGACATGTGATTACACCTTGCATAGGTGATAACTTATTAGCTTCTTATCATTTTCTCTTATCGCATTTCCTATATAAGGAGGTCTATTAAGTAATTAATTGAATCATTTCAATCAACTTCATTATCAATAGTATTAATGTGTCTTAATGTGTTGAAATGGGTTGTAAGGGGCCTTAATGAGTCCTAATGGGTCTAAGGACACCTTACAACCTATTATGACCCATTAAGACTGATTGGGACCATAAAGTGTGTCTCAAGGGGTCTTATGACCCCTTAAGACACACTTTATGATTCTAATGTGTTGAAATAGGCTGTGAGGGGTCCTAAGGGGTATAACGACCCATTGTGACCCATTAAGACACATTAGAACCATAAAGTGTGTCTTAAGGCATCTTATGACCCCTTAAGACACGCTTTATGGTTCTAATGTGTTTTAACATGTCGAAATGGATTGAAGGAGTCTTAATGGGTCCTAAGAGGTCTAAGGAAACCTTACGACCCATTATGACCTATTAAGACACATTATAACTATAAAGTATGTCTTGAGGGGTCATAGGACCCCTTAAGACACACTTTATAGTTATAATGTGTATTAAGGGGTTTTAAGGGGTTTTAAGGGGTCTTAATGGGTCCTAAGCGGTCCTTACGACCCATTAAGACACATTAGAACCATAAAGTTTCTAATGGGTCATAAGGGGTCCTTAAACCCCTTATGACCCATTAAGACCCATTATGACCTATTACGACCCCTTTAGACACATTACAAACCATTATGACCCACTAAGACACATCAAAACCATAAAGTATGTGTTAAGGGGTCATAGGACCCCTTAGAATTATGACCCCTTAGGGAACACTTTATGGTTCTAATGGGTTGAAAGGAGTCATAATGGGTTGTAATGGGTCCTATGGCACTTTTTTGTTAATGGATCTCTCAACCTTCCAATTATCACCTCAAATTCTCTCTTGGTGTATTTTATCTCATTTGATATATTTTATTGCATATTAAGAGGACACTAAAGCATTACGAAAGGGGGTTGTTGCAATGTCGTGAAGTTGATAAGAATAAATTAAGAATATATATTAATGGATTAAGGAAATTTATAAGTAGCAATTGAGTGCAATGATGTTGAAATTTTTTGAACAAAAATGTCAAAATGTAGAGAAGTCAAATAATAGACTTCAAATGAATGCAATTTGCTAAAGAAAATGTACAACACTCTTCAATAATTAGTGATACTTATATTTAATTATTCTTAGGCTTTGGAATATTATCTATTCATCATAATGAGTTATAAAGATTGATTCTCATTATAACATATTGTCAACCAAATGTGTAGAGGGGACCTTCTAGAATGAATATAAATATAACAGACCAATTAATCTTGATTTAGTTTATACCATAAGCTCTTTTAGGACCAATAAACCTAAAAAATTATTTCTTTATTATTGTGGAGGTTATCCAAGTAATTAGTAGCAAACAAATGTGTGGTAACATTGAATTCTTTTTTTTTTTGGTACTTAACATTGTGTCTGTTTGTTTCATGAGTGCCTCCCATTCATCTTCAAATGGTTGAGCATATCTTATATTTTGCAAAATTTTGCAAAAATGTTGTTGGGAGTTAGCTTGTCCTTGTTGACGGAATATTGTGTCCAAAGTAACTACAATTGTGAATGTTTGCCAAAGCATGAGGGTTGTAGAGTGAGAGGCATATATAGGCTTGTCCATAACTAGTGGGAGTCAGTCAAGGTCGCCAACAAGAATAATGGACAGTCTACCAAAAGCTTGATGTTTTTTGTTTGGATTTGCCTCACGTAGACAAGTGTCTATTTTTAGTAGCAGTTTGGGTCCTAGAAATCTCATTTTGTCTAGTAGAATGTATTTTACATGCTTGAAGTCTTATTGGAATGTTGTTAGTGCATGGCCTTGTAAGGGGTGCATTTCTTTTATGGGTGTTCAAACACATGTGTGGATTGTTGTGGCTTTTATGTTGTAAGAGGAAACTCCTATTATGGCAAGTGCGAGAAATGGTTTTTGATTGTTTGGTGTGTTTTTGTTTATGGCTTTCCTGATACAATCTATTAGATATGACTTGCCAGTTCCTGTTGTTCCCTAGATTATCATGCACAATGGGTCTTTTTGGTTGAGATTGTGATGCAAACCAAGGGAGGGAGGATCCAATTAAGGATAGTCCATCCTTATAGCTTCAGAACAACACAGTGGATAACTGAACAAAACAAATGTTTTCAACTAAATTTTCATTAACATGCCCGGTTGTAAGGCCTTCCAAGTTAGGGCCAATTACAATTAGAAGTAATTCTGCAAGATCAACAAGATCCAATATAACTCTAGCTAGTTCATTTCTAAAAACAATCAGCAACTGATGAAAACCTTAAGGTAGATCTAAAATTGAGCTCGTAAGCCTCCAAGCAATCTCCTTATTTCCAAGCCTCAACCACTAGCTCTGCTAAAACAAACTATCAAAAATCAATCTGATCTGCAAGATCTCACAGGATCTTTTCCACAACTTCACCACTCAATTTGTTCCCAAAAATTGATGTATGATCATCAAGATCTGCCCCTAAACATCTACCCAAACATCCTATAAATACTAATCATCAGCCACAAGTCAGCTGGATGAAACCATTAACTCCTCCTAACAAATATTAAATTCAATACAAGTTGGCTCTCAAATAGCCTTACAAACATTAAATTCAACATGTCAACCTGAAACAATAGCTACCAACAATAAATGCACCAAGTTGGCCCAACAAATCACACAAAACTCCAGTTAGTAAACCAGAACTACCGAGCACCAGTGAAATAACCAAGCATGCTGAGCATCATCAAGCACCAATGTCGACCGAGCATCGTAGGCATCATTGAGTAACACTTCCACCGAGTGCTAGAGATTACCGAGTTCTCTTCAGCAATCGAGCTTCCTTCAATGACTGAGACCATCGGTCAAGGCTGCAATTGAGTAACATCGTCCAAACAACACACGTCCATGTAGATTCACTGAGTACCCTAGAATGCCCTTGCATCAGATTGATATGGTGTCGAATCATTATGCCTAGTGCATTTTTTTATCTGGCAGATAATTGGTAGCTTATGTGATGTTTTTGTATAGTGGGTTGTTTCTATTTTTAATTTTCATTGATAGATGAAGTGTGTTGAAAATTTGTTTAATTCCTTGAGAATATTACTTGTATTCCATGGATGGTTGAGGTCAAATTCTCATCTTCCGTATGTCTAGTTCATCTATATCATTTTTTTTCTTGCCCCCTTCTTAGATAGTATCTCCCACTCATACAAGGCTATCATGTCTTCAAAATGGATTTTGTCATTGTCACTTTCATCTTGTTCCTTGAGTGTGGGTGTCAAATCAATTCTATTGACATGTCATAATGAGTATTTGTTTTCTTGGAATGATTTCTAGTTTCTTACTATGTCCTTTTTTTTACTGTCTATGTCTTTTGGGACGTGGTAGAAGGGCTTGTATAGAAAGAGTTCACTCCATCAAAATGCCTCAAAGTTTTCACTATTGTTTTTCCTCTCTCTATTGGTTTTTCCTCTATTGAGGAAGAAATGAGTACATTCGAGCTGATTATATAAGTGAGATATTCTCTAATTTAGGTGCTTGATGCATGTAGGAGTGAATGTAGGTGGTTCCTAGTTCTTTTGCATTGTTTGAATTGGTTATTCAATGCAAAACCTTCTTGCATACATTTAAGGAAATAAAGGTTTGACTACAAGTTATGAGGGGAAAATTTTGAAGAACATGACATGTCTCCTAGGCACTAATGTCACGATCCACAACTATTCCTATCATAAATTTTTGATAAGCTAGTAGATCTTTGTCATTATATTTGGTTATCTCAACTATTCTCTTTAATATTGTGATATAGTTGTAAGATTTATTTTCTACCTTTGATTCAAATTTTGAGATATAGTTGAGAACAACTTTTTTGGATGTGACAGGTTGACAGTGAACATTAGCTCTCCATATTGCAAGCATCTAAGGGTTGTGTATGTTTATCCTATCATCATTTCTTGCAGTGTTGTATGTTGTGGTGTGGTCATTATCATGTGTTTAGGTAGAAGTTGATTTTTCTATCCATGAATCTCTGTAATAGCATTGTAATGTTTGTCTTTTCTTCCTTAAACATGTCTATTATGTGCATTTGGTATGCCTTTGTATAGTATTTGGGATTTCATCATAATCCTGTAAAGGGTCCACAGATAGTATCTAACCAGTATTAAGGAGGAAAGGATCATCTTTAAGGCTATGATGTGATCTATTTTCTCTATTAGTTTGACTATGTGGATTCCATGTCAAAACATATTTGTCAAAGAATTATTTTGCATGATCTACTTTATTTTGGTTGTTCCAATCGATTGTATCCATATTTGGTGCATTTGGAAGCCATATAAAATATTGGACATGAGAAGAACCTCAGTGTTGCCACTCATACCTATACCAATAATATTTTCCATGTAGAATTTTTTCGATGACTTCTTCATGAAAGATTGTAAATCTTTGGTGAAGGTACAAGGATTTTGTGTGTGGGTTCTAGACAATGTTTTCTATGAGGTTTTTTCTTTTGTATTGTGCTTTTGGGTTTGCGGGATGTGGAAACAATGTGTGGAGATCTAGCCATTTTGCATCAGTTGAGCTTAGTGTGAAGAAGAGTGTAGGTGTACCTAGGTGGTGTATCATGGTTGTTAAGTCTAATTGACATTTGTTCCAGTATGTACATGTGCCTCATAGTTATGTTCCAAATTGCATTAGCTGATTTTCTTATTGGTTGTCAAGGAGTTTCTCAAGATTTTGTCACAAGCCTTCCATTGTGTTTGGAACTTTATCTTCTAAGTTTTATTTCATGAATATTGCTTCTATTTGTTGGTTGTGGTGTCTCATAATGAGGTTGTAAAGGAAATAGTGAAAGTGTACATGTTTTCCAAATTGACCATCATGGTGTCTCATTAAATGCAAAGCGTATTTGTACAAGTGAACATTCTTGGTTGCAGTGGCAGGGAAATTCCATTTGGGAATAGAGTTGGGAAGGCCATGCTTAATAGGCTTGTAGTGGTGTATTGATTTATTGGTGTGTTTTGTATTTTAAGCCATGTTATAACATCAAAATCATTTTTTTGAAAACATAGTATTTCTTTGATGGTTTCTAACTCATGTTGTCCATTTTGCATTTTGGGGATGAATGATGATGTATCTTAAAACTCAAATTTTCTATCATGGTCAATGTTGGGTTTAATTTGTACTATTTTTTCTTGGGTTTTGGGTGTCAAGTTAGGGAGTAGGTTTGATACATCATTGCTTATTTCAGGTAGTAGATTGAATGCCTTAGTGTCGATGGTAACATTATTATAGTATGGGTCATTTTTAATCTTGTATTATAGTGCATCTATTGCATGTTTTCTGTTGACATAGAAATTGTAATTATTGATGGAATATGGATGAAGTGACTGAGAGGGGGGGGGTGAATCAGTCAACCATAAAATACTCCACTATAATTTCTTTCCAGATCCCTTAGGATATCTTAATGAATATTATCTGTTAAACACTCGGTAAATAGATTGCAGTAACTTTGAAGATGCAGAAAGTATTAGCAAAATTATCTTTAGATATTCATCAGCACTTGTATATGATTAAGATAGCAATTAAGAACACAAGAGACACAAGATTTAACGTAGAAACCCAATATGGGAAAAACCACCAATGTATCTAGATACTAATTTTCACTTTTCTGAAGTGATGCCTGGTTAGAAGCCAACCCGATAAAAGGTTACAAAACACACTGTTAGGTGTGACCTTGTTAGAGGATTTAAACACCCTGCTAGGAGTGGCCTGGTAAGAGGACTTGAAAATAATTCAATGGAATTGTCACCTTGTTAGAGGATTTACAATATGGTTGTTAAACCAACTCGGTTAAGAGATTTATAATTCACTGTTATAATGATAAGAAGGTAACAATGAAAATGACCTGTATAATAATGCAACTGCCTTGCTGATTACAGATCTCTGTTCTGCATAAGTCTGATCCTTCCTAATCGAATATATCTCTGCTACTCCTCAAGGATATCTGATCATCCTTCACAAATTCCCACACACCTTTCCTACTTTCTTCTATATATCTTATGCTGTGTATTTCTTATTTATTTTTCACATTTGACCTTTTATTTATATGATTTTAGATTTGTCAAATCGACATTACTTAGTATAACAGTTGGCTGAAATAAGCAAACTTTATTTGCAAAGATCCTTCAAGGGCCGACAGTGCTCGGTGACCATAACTTTTTACAATCTTTCAGAGACTGAGGGAACTCGGTAAACACCGACAATCCTTCTTCAATAACCGACTGAACTCAGTAGATGCTAACTTTTCTTTTGACAACCGAGTGAACTCGGTAAGCACTGAATTTTGTTTGACGACCGACAGAACTCGGTAAATACTAAATTTTCTTTGACAATCGAGTGGAATCGGTAAGCACTAATATTACTGCCTGGCAGACCGACTGGTCTCGGTAGGTACTGAAAGTTGTAGATTATGACATAGTGTGACATCAAAGATAATACATAATTTGAGTAGCAATTTCCTTCAGACAATTGTTTCCAACAATCTCCCTCTTTGGCATTGATGGCAACACAATATGTCATAGCATAAGAAATTTGAAAGAATTAGCTCGGTTCAGATTCAAATCTCCCTCTGTCAGCAAACTTTCTATTTCTTGAAAACTCTTCTTCTGACTAATGAAAAATTTCTTGAAGTAATAGCAAAGACATAGCAAACACTCCCTCTTTGACAACACATGCCAAAGACAATTCACATAATACCGGTGTAAACTAATGTACCTCAAGTACTAATTCATATGCAATGATTCCTTGAATATGCTACATCAACATGTTGATTTTCAATCATGTTCTGGTTGATACATCACTAAAACTGTGTTTAGTGAGCCTCTGATAGGGGAATGACCCCTAACTTACCTCTTAGATACACAAATGCATCCTTAGGTAATGGTTTGGTGAAAATGTCTGCAATCTGCTCTTTTGTATGAATATATTCTAATCTGATTTCCTTGTCCTACACCAATTCTCTAACAAAGTGATATTTAATAGCAATGTGCTTGGTTTTGGAATGCATCACTGGATTCTTCGAAATATTTATTGCACTGGTATTGTCACAAAATATAACAACTGGTTCTTTGATTTCAACCTTCATACCTTGTAATAACTATTTAAACCAAACAATATTTGAACAATTTACTACAGTAGCAACATATTCTACTTCAGCTGTGGATTGAGATGTGCAATTTTGCTTTTTACTGGTCCAAGATACCAGTCTTTTTCCAAGAAAAAATGCTCCACCACTTGTACTTTTTCTGTCATCAATGTTCCCTGCCCAATCAGCATCAGTAAACACTTTTAAATCTAGATTGCCTTCAAATTTATACCACAAACCATATTCTTCAGTTCCTCTTAAGTATCTTAAGATTCTTTTGATTGCCATCATATGATTTTCCTTAGGTTTTGCTGAGAATCTTGCCACTATACCGACTGCTAAGGCTATATCAGGTCTTGTATGTACTACATACTGCAATTTTCCAATCATAGATCGGTATAAGGTCTGATCAACATCTTTTGAATCAGCATTTTTGGTAAGTTTCAGTCCAGTACACATGGGTGTACCAACTGGTTTTGAATCTTCCATACCAAACTTCTTAAGTATTTCCTTAATGTATTTAGATTGAGTAATGTATATACCATTCTTGCTTTGCTGAATTTGAAGACCAACAAAGAATTTTATTAAACCAAACATAGACATTTCAAATTCTTTGTTCATTTGCTCTGAAAATTCTTTGCACTGATCCTCATTCCCTGTAAATATAGTATCATCTACAAATATTTCTGCCAATACAATTTTGTCATCCGGTCCTTCTTTAATATACAGATTGTTGTTATCATTTGCTCTTTTGAAATTAATCTGAATCAAATAGTTATGGAGTCTTTCATACCATGCTCTAGGAGCTTGTTTCAAACCATACAATGCTTTGTGTAACCTGCAGACCATGTCCTTTTTGTCTGGATCAACAAAACCTTCAGGTTGTTCAATGTAGACTTCTTCATCAAGAATTCCATTGAGAAATGCAGATTTTATATCCATCTGATATACCTTAAATCCTTTATGTGCTGCATAGGCAAGTAGAGTTCTTACACCTTCTAATATTGCAACAGGAGCAAAAGTTTCACCATAATCTATACCTTCTTCTTGAGAATAACCTTTACATACCAATCTAGCTTTGTTTCTAGATACTTGACCATCTTCATTCAGCTTATTCCTAAATACCCATTTTGTTCCAATTACATTCTTATCTTTAGGTCTAGGTACAAGAGTCCATGTTTTGTTCTTTTGTATTTGTTCTAATTCTTCATTCATTGCTTCAATCCAACTTTCATTTTCCAATGCATCTTTGATATTTCTAGGTTCAAAATCAGTAAGCAGACATGTACCTTTTAGTTTGCTTCTTGTCATAGTACCATCTGATTTGTTTCCAATGATTTGATCTAGTGTATGATGTCTTCTGACATATTTGGCTAGTATAGGTTCCTTGCCTTTTGAATGATTCATGTTGTTGTCTTCTAGGATCTCTTCTTCAGGTTGCTCGGGCTCAGTAGATATTTGCTCGGTAGCTTCAGGCTGAGACTCAGTTTGAACTTCTTCCTGTGACTCGGTAATTGTGCTCGGCACGGTAGATATAGTTTCCTCATTGATAGTTGTGTCTGCCAATGTTTTAGGTTCAATGTAAACAAATCTTCTGTAGTTCTCAGGTTCCCTTTTGCTTTCTTCTTCAGTCTTTTCTACAAACTCATCAAATTTTACATGTATACTTTCTATGACTTTGTGAGTAGATAAGTTCAGACATTTGTATGCCTTGCTTTTGCTAGAATATCCTAGGAATATTCCTTCATCACTTTTCACATCAAATTTATTTCTTCTCAATTCTTTTAAGATATAACACTTGCTACCAAATACTTTCATGTAACTTACATTGGGTTTATAGCCATACCATAATTCATAAGGAGTTTTGAATGTGTCTTTCTTCAATTGTACTCGGTTCAAGGTATGAACTGCAGTGCTGATAGCTTCCTTCTAGTACTTTATAGCGATGTTCTTTTCTATCATTAGAGTCCTTGCACAATCCATAATAGATCTGTTTCTTCTTTCTGCTATTCCATTCTGCTCAGGAGTTCTAGGAGCTGATACCTGCCTTTTGATTCCTCTTTCAATGCAAAAGTTGTTAAAATCATGGGAGATGAATTCACCACCTCTGTCTGATCTTAAGCATTTCAATCTTTTCCCTGTTTCTTTTTCCACTCTTGCCAAGTACCATTTGAACTTTTCAAATGCTTCTGACTTTTCTCTTAAATACATAACAGTCATCATTCTAGAATAATCATCAATGAAAAGAATAAAGAATTTATCTCCAGTGTAGCTTTGTATTCCAATAGGTCCACATAAGTCAGTATGCACAATTTCCAAAAAATTTGTAGACTGATAGTTCTTACTTTTAAAACTAATTTTACTCATTTTTCCAATCTGACAATTCTTACATAGACCAGTATCAGGTTTCTTCAAAGTAGGAATGCCTCTAACCTTCTTGAATTTGCTTATCTTTATCATGTTATCAAAATTCACATGACATAACCTTTTGTGCCATAGCCAACTTTCTTCAATTTGAGCAATAAAACATGAATATTCACTGAGATCAAGATAAAATAAGTTACCTTTTGTTTGTTTTCCTGATCCAATGAGTTTTCCTTTTTCATCCAGCAGTCTTGCTTGACCATTCATGAATTCAACCTTGAAACCAGTATTGATTAGCTGTGCTACACTTAGAAGATTATGTTTTAGTCCTTCAACCCAATAAGCATTATCACATATGAGTTCTTTGGTTAATGAGATTCTTCCTTTTCCTTTTATACAACAAGGTTCATTGTTTCCAAATCTTACATTGCCACTATCACAGTCTTCTAGGTATTCAAATTTTGTCATGTGGTGTGAACATCCACTACCTATTATCCATATATCATCTTTGCTTATATGAGAAATAAGTTCCATCTTATCTTTATCATCATCAGATTCATCTTTTATAGCAATAAAGACAATTTCTTCTTCACTATCATCAAAATCTTTAGCCATAAAACATGTTTTCTTACCTTTATCCTTGAATGATTTGAAATTCTTTTTGCCATAGTACTTGTGACTTCTCTTCTCTTCCTTTGCCTACTTGTTTGGGCACCTAGCTGCAATATGTCCAATTTCTTCACATGAAAAATAGATTAAAGGAGTTTTACCTTTATATTTACCTTTCCCTTTAGAGTACTTCTTTGCAAGTAATGCTTCTACAATTTTAAGATCACTATCAGAACTTTCTTCTGATACTTCTTCACTTTCTGACTGAACTTCTTTTATTTTCTTGTTCTTCTTTAGTGAAACCTTGGCCTCAAATGCTGACTCAATATTTTTGGAACTTGGAACATAGTTGTCATAGTTGTCTAATTCAAAGGCTATCAATCTTCCAACTAAAGCATCCAAAGTTATATTGTGGTTTGTTTCACATCTTCTTTCTTGAATAGCTGATACTCTAATTGCATAGATAGGGAGTAATGTTCTAAGTACCTTACTTATAACATTTTCATCAGAGATTGTTCCTCCAGAAGCTCTAATTGCACTTACACTTGCTTTGATTCTTTCAACATATTTTGCAATGTTTTCATCTTCTTTCATATTCATCTTGTCAAACTATCCTCTTAGGCTTTCTGCTTTGGCTCTTTTCACATTTGCATCACCGCCATATATTTTCTTCAGTGCAATCCACATTTCATATGTAGTAGTGCATTCTTTAATATCATCAAATTCTTCATAGCTGAGAGCTGATGCAATGTCTATCATCATGGTGTTATGAGTCTTTTTCTCTGCAATGTCTTCAACAGTTAATGCGCCAGTAGGAACTGTGTATTCTTCATCAATGTATTTGCATCTTGAATCACCAATGGAAGCTAGATGAAGTCGCATGAGACCTTGCCAAGCTGAAAAGTTATCTCTATTGAGCTTTGGAATTTCCCTCTTGTAAGACATCCTGATCTTTAGCTTAGGTCCTTGAAACCCTTCCTGCAAGCACCAAAAGCTCTGATACCAATTGATGGAATATGGATGAAGTGACTGAGAGGGGGGGGGTGAATCAGTCAACCATAAAACACTCCACTATAATTTCTTTCCAGATCCCTTAGGATATCTTAATGAATATTATCTGTTAAACACTCAGTAAATAGATTGCAGTAACTTTGAAGATGCAGAAAGTATTATCAAAATTATCTTTAGATATTCATCAGCACTTGTATATGATTAAGATAGCAATTAAGAACACAAGAGACACAAGATTTAACGTGGAAACCCAATATGGGAAAAACCACCAATGTATCTAGATACTGATTTTCACTTTTCTGAAGTGATGCCCGGTTAGAAGCCAACCTGGTAAAAGGTTACAAAACACACTGTTAGGTGTGACCTTTTTAGAGGATTTAAACACCCTGCTAGGAGTGGACTGGTAAGAGGACTTGAAAACAATTCAATGGAATTGTCACCTTGTTAGAGGATTTACAATATGGTTGTTAAACCAACTCGGTTAAGAGATTTATAATTCACTGTTACAATGATAAGAAGGTAACAATGAAAATGACCTGCATAATAATGCAATTGCCTTGCTGATTACAGATCTCTATTCTACATAAGTCTGATCCTTCTTGATCAAATATATCTCTACTGCTCCTCAAGGATATCTGATCATCCTTCACAAATTCGCACACACCTTTCTTGCTTTCTTCTATATATCTTCTGCTGTGTATTTCTTATTTATTTTTCACATTTGACCTTTTATTTATATGATTTTAGATTTGTCAAATCGACATTACTTAGTATAACAATCGGCTGAAATAAGCAAACTTTATTTGCAAAGATCCTTCAAGGGCCGACAGTGCTCGGTGACCATAACTTTTTACAATCTTTCAGAGACCGAGGGAACTCAGTAAACACTGACAATCCTTCTTTGATAACTGATTGAACTCGGTAGATGCTAACTTTTCTTTTGACAACTGAGTGAACTCGGTAAACACTGAATTTTCTTTGACGACCGACAGAACTCGGTAAATACTGAATTTTCTTTGACAACCGAGTGGACTCGGTAAGCACTAATATTACTGCCTGGCAGACCAACTGAGCTCGGTAGGTACTAAAAGTTGCGGATTATGACATAGTGTGACATCAAAGATAATACATAATTTGAGTAGCAATTTCCTTCAGACAATTGTTTCCAACAATTTTGTCCTTCAAGGTTGGTTCTACATATAATGACAATTTCAAGGTCTTGTAATCTTCGAGGCAACAAATGAGAGACATTAGAAATATCTTGGGGGAAACTTATTGATGCAAGAGAGGATAGGAGGGGCCAAAAATGACACACCCTAAACATATCCACCTTGCTCAACAACAAGCGAAAGCAACAACACACAACAGTGAGAGAGAGAATGCAGGAACTTTCATATATTATCTTCAAATTGATTCATACATGTCGGGCTGTAAGGCCTTCCCAGTTTTGACTAGATATTACAATTAGGTACAGAAGTCCTCAAACATGTGAGGATCTGCCAATAATCTCTAAACTTCTATCTTCTATCTTCTATCAAAAACTGACTCCTAAACTCTAACCAAACAACTACATTTATACAAGAGGCTACCGAACTGAGTTGGCCTTTAGATCCATAATCAATAGAAGGAATGACCAAATCTAGGTCCACACACTTCCCAATGATAGATACCAACATTAAATCCATGACCCAAATTAACTGCACAAGTCAGCCTCAAAAGAAATCCAAAACAAATAACTTGGTAAGCAAGGAAACTGAGTGCCAAACAAGCATCACCAAGTGCCAAAGAGATGACCGACCAACATCGGCGAACAAAGGAAACCGAGCAACACTGAACCAATTTGGTTAAAGGAGCAACCGAGCAACACAAACAAACTCAAATATGTTTTTGGTGACACGGGATTGCCAAGGACCCGAGATGCTCTTGCATCAGACACCTAGGGTTATTTGAAATGATTCTCTGAATCATGAAACATGTATGATCCGAGCTACATCCAACTCAGAATGTGAAATCCAAGAACTGTCTTCAATCAATCTATTCTTCCACTTTACCAAATATTCCATATATTTTTTTCCTCTTGTACTTCTACCAATTCTTTGCTCCAAAATATTTTCAACTTCTTCATTCTATTTCTTAGGATAATCCATCAGTACTGCCATGTCTTCTTCAGGTTCATGAAACTCATACAAATCAGTAATGTTGAATATAGGTGATATATCCATGTCATCGGGTAACTCAACTTCATATGGATTTCCATCGTCAAATTTTCTCAAAATCTTGCAAGGTCCAAACTTCTTCATCTTCAACTTCCCATATGTTCCAACAGGAAATCTACCTCTCCTCAAATGAACCATCACTTCATCACCAATATCAAAAGTCTTATGTCTTCTTGATCTATCAGCTCTGTCTTTGTATTTTTTATTACTCTTTTCTAGTTTAAGCTTCATATCTTCATGCAATGTCTTCGTGTACTCAGCAAATTTTACTCCTTCAGCACTTCTTTTTCTTTCATCGGCAATGTCTCTCAAATATTATATACCTCTCGGTTGTATTCCATTTACAATCTCAAAAGGTGTTTTTCTAGTACTCCTATTCACTGAATTATTGTATGCAAACTCTATTTGTGCCAACATAGAATCCCAATTACTTGGTGTGTCTCCAACTAAACATCTCAAAAGGTTACCCAAGCTTCTATTCACAACTTCTATCTATCCATCGGTTTGTGGGTGAAATGTAGAATTATATTTCAACTCAATACCCAACTTTCTCCAAAGAGTCTTCCAAAAATATCCAACAAATGTATTGTCTCGGTCAGAGATAATACTCCTCAATAATCCATGCAATCTAACAATTTCCTTAAATAAAAGATCTGCTACATGTACTGCATCTGATATCTTTCTACAAGGTATAAAATGTGCCATTTTAGAAAATCTATCCACAAAAACAAATATAGAATCATTACCTCTTACTGTCTTCGGTAAGCCAAGACCAAATCCATACTGATGTCAATCCAAATTTTCTCAGGTACAACAATTGGTGTATACAATCCAGTATTCTGACTAACTCCTTTTGCAACTTGACAAACTCCACAACTTTTCATAAATTTTTGAACATCTTTATACAACTGTGGCCAAAAGTATTTCTCCTTAAGCAAATTCAATGTCTTATCAACACCAAAATGTCCAACCAAACCACTACTATGTTTCTCTTTTATCAAATTAGTTCTCATTGCTTCTCTCGATATACACAACTGAATACCTTTAAACAACATACCTCCTTGCATAAAATATTCATCCCATTTAGTACTATGTTGATCTTGAATAGGTGCTCTGCACTTTCTCCATGGCTCAAAAAAATTAGGATCAAATTCATAAGAATCCCTCATGTCATCAAAGCCTAGAACTCCAATGTTCATCTTAGTCATCAAAGATCTTCTTCTACTCAATGCATCAGCAACTTGGTTAGTGACTCCATTCTTATGCTTTATCACAAATCTATAAGTCTGCAAATACTCAACCCATTCCATATGTCTCTAATTCAATTTATTCTAACTACCCAAATACTGTAAAGATTTATGATCGGTATACAACACAAATTCACTTGACATCAAATAATGTCTCCATTTCTTCAGTGCTTGAACAATAGCATAGAATTCTTGATCATACACAGAATATTTCCTTTTTGCATCATTCAACTTTTCACTAAAGAAAGCAACAGGTTTACCTTCTTGACTCAACACAGCTCCAATTGCACTTCCACTTGCATCACATTCCACTTGAAATACCTTATTGAAATTAGGCAATGCTAAAATAGGCAATTCAGCAACCTTCTACTTCAGAGTCTCAAAACTTTTATTAGCTCCATGTGTCCACTTGAATTCTCTTTTGTCTCCTCTCATAGTCTCAATCTAGTACCCCGCCCCTAGTCCAATTTTTATAAATGTTATGATTACTTTAGGATGATAGATTATATGTTAGGAAATTATTAATGTGTATGGTTTTACTAACCCCATACTTGCATGTGTATGGATGATGTGTTTGTTCTATTTTTCTATTTGACGTGTCTGATGTGGTTGAGGGACGGAGTCGTAGTTGCTTGTGAGATCCACATGATCGGCTAATCCCTGCCATTGTCTAGTATATATTTATATATGTATGTACATGCGGGTTTTGTATTTAGGTTTGCAGGTACCAAGCATCGACTTCCCTGAGTTGTCAAGATGAGCGTGCCCTATTGCAATATCTCAAATGGTAAGAGAGGGGAAATAACATAGGTCCAAAACCCTAACCTAAGCCCATTTGTCCTAGGATTGGACAAGAATCAATTTGACTACCCTACCCGAATTCATCTAGGTGACAAGAATTAGTGGATCCCTATCTGGTGTTGCTTGGTTTTACTTTGTTTGATTTTATCTTGTTTGGCTTTAGTTGATTTATTTCTTATGTGGGTGTTTTCTATGATTTGTTGATTAATGATTATAGTTGAAATCTAATATTAATCATGTTCCTATGTTTATTTGAAAATTTTTATTAAAAGTCAAATAATTGATTATTTGGATTTAATTGATCATTTAATTGGTAATTAGGTTTAATTATGTTTGACTGCATTATTAAATAATTAAATATTTAATTTCATTGATTTAGGATGCTTTAAATATTTAATTTATTTAATATGTATTTTAATTATTAACATGTGCATAATTGAAATTCAGTTACTTTCAACAGTTAACAACCTGTTTAAAAAAGTCAAGTTGAGTTGTGCATATAAAGTTATTTTTAATTACTTAATGGGGATTTTCTTTCAATTTCTAATTTTGGAGTTGAAGTGGGAGTTAACAGTTGAGTTATCTTTGGGGTTTCATGAAATGGGGAATTGAATCCCTATTAGGGGGACTTTGCATTCATTTGGGAGATTAGACAGGTTTTGGAGGAGAATTTCAGAGACCTTGTGTGCTTTGGATTTTGGAGAATTTTTGCTTGTTGTGGTTGCTTGTTGTTTTGGCTTCGTTATGCATCTGGAATTTTGGATGTTTGCATCGTTCAAGGATTTAGATCTGCAGGTTGGAATTTCTACATAGAGGAATCAATTTACAGGTCTTCTTAGTTGCCATTTCAGTTGTGTGCATTGGATCTAAGGTAGGATCTAAAAATTTCTTTCTATGGTTTTTGTTTTGCAATTCGGTTGATTTCTATGTCTAAATGATTTCATGTTTATCTCCTTAGATCTGTTTGTGTTTTCTTGTTTTGGGTATTAGAGGAACTCTTGAATCTAATAATTTAGGTTTTTATTAAATTTTAGCACAGCACGGTTATGCTAGCAAAATTTCATTGGAAGAATCCTCATAGATTTCCTTTAAAACGAAAAATCAATCTTAGGTTATAGTTAAACTATAATGCTAACAAAAAATAAATTTATCTTTGGTTGAAAATCAAATTGTTAAAAAAACCCAATCTTGGTAGAAAAGTCAAATCTAGAAAATATTTTATTCTCTGTAAAAATAATAACAGTAAAAAAAAAAAGTAGAATATATTATTCTGCTAGAGTCAAAACTATGTGTATGACTGTTCAATATATATATATATATATATATATATATATATATATATATAATTTATTCCTAACTTCCATAATTTCAAAATTTAAATATTATATATAAAAAAATAAAAAATAAAAGAGTATGTGAAAGTTTTGCCTTTTGTAAAAGAAAATTATATAAATAAAAATTAATTGTTTTTATATTTTTGTGGGGCACGGGAGTTAACCCGCATACCCACGCGCAGCACAGCACCTGCTGGTATCGAACGACATGGAACCTACTGGTAGTACTAGTACAGGTACCGTGTGGTAGGGTTGTTGGTGGTACCAATGTAGGTACCGTGCGGTAAGGGAAAGGGGTGGGTGTGGGCCCAACCCCCCCCCTAAATAAAACACTTTTTATTTATTTTAATTTGTATTTCATTTTAATTTTTATTTTTTTTAATTTTTAAAAAGTTTGTATGGTAATTAATTTATTTTAAATTTTGTTTAGTAATTAATTTATAATAAAATTTGTTTATTTGATTAAATCTTGAGTTATATATTAATTTAGTCAAATTAAATTTTGTTCTATTTGGAAATGATATTAAGTTGTTAGATTTAACAAAATTGCTTTCTCTTTAAATTAAATATAACTTGTTTTTTTTTGGGTTGTATTTAGTCTTAGTTTAATTATTTAATGAATAGTATTTATTTGAACATTATTATTTAAATAAATACTTTTGGTTGTAATGCATTTTAATTGTGAGAATTGATGGTTGTATGTATTAACAAATAAATTATTAAATTGTATAATTCATTTTCTAATTTGATTTAGATTAGACCTTTTGTTTTGAACCAAATACGGAATATGTATATGTTTGTGCCAAGAAATTCATTTTATGCCTAGTTAAAAGTAACCAATTGTGTCCTTAATGAAAATGAATTATTACTGAAATTGGGCTTTTTTATTTGGTTAGAACCCTAGGTAGTCTATAGGGAATTTTCCTTCATTATGGTATTGTATTAATGTTTATGACTAGTTTATCTCAGTAGATTTACGTTATTCTATACTTAAATTCAATTATGTTCAATATGGAAATTAAAGTGCTTATGAAATTAGATCTCATTTTTCTATGGTGCAAATGTGTCTTCTTCGTGCCTGGAGTGTCTTCTGTGCTTATTGTGTTTTCGGGATACTAAAAGACCTAGGGGGAAGATAGAGGCTGGGGTATGTATCAGTTGATCATGTTTTATGTATTATGTTTTGATGTGTCAATATATTTCGATTATACCCTTCTTGACCATATAGGCTCATGATGTTTTGTGTTCTGCTTTTGGTGCCTTTGTAATCACTTCTAGTTCTTTTATGTGAAACTAGATTTGGAGATTACCCAGTTGTGTACCTATTTTGATCTATGTGAGATCTGTGAGCCCAGGGTA
The DNA here is from genome assembly GCA_027943335.1 of Chamaecyparis obtusa. Lineage (NCBI taxonomy): Eukaryota > Viridiplantae > Streptophyta > Pinopsida > Cupressales > Cupressaceae > Chamaecyparis > Chamaecyparis obtusa. The sequence continues at coordinate 121,514 of BSBK01005606.1, read as the reverse complement.
TTTTACCTAGATATGTAGTAGGAGGTGGCTTGCAATAAGCATTGGGGCCCACAAGTAGCTATCAGGATCACTTATTGTTAAGTATTTATAATCAAGTGATAACTTAATATAACATTGAGAGAAATTAAAATGAACCTAATAAGATATGTTTCCTCACCCTGGCTTAGTGCTAGTACAGACTAAGGTGGGAATGGAGAAGATGACTAGCTACCTTTTATGGCATGAGTTGGCATAGTTGATGGCTTTGTCTGTATAAGAGGTCATTGATACTGTGTATGGTCACTTGGGTGTCGGGATCCAGAGAGATTACTAGGACAAAACTCAAGGCTTAAACATACATGATGACATCTCCCTATGCATAGTCTAGTTATCCTACATGTGTCAGTTGCCTCTGGATTAGTGAGTCTTTCATTTCATTATACTTGTTTTCCTTGAGTTAGAGAGCTTCCAGGATCCTTTCCTTGGCTTGATCTATTTGTTGTTTGTTATCTGAGTGGGATCTGTTGTTATCTCCTCATCACGGTGGGAGTGGACCATTTAGGTTCACGAGCTTGGGTGGTAGTGATTCTTTAACCATTTGAGATTCTGACATTCGTGTACCAGTGTTGGATGGTCCCTGTGGCATTTGTTCCTTAATCTTCAATGTTGGAGTTTTTTTCTTATTTCATGTTCTTCTTCTATATGATCCTGTAACTTTGTATTAGATCTTCAATGTTATCATGTTGTTGTTCTTTTCAGTTATTGTATTACATACCTTGCGACATGTGCAGTGGATGTAGGTTATTATGGATACCTTATGCTACCAGTTGTATTTATTTTATCTTTTATGTGATGTTGCTTTTATCTTTCATTATTTATATGAGTTTTGTAATTGTACCTAATCTATTTTAATTAATTAATGTTAACGTAATCTTCATCGTGGAACCCTCGAGAGTTGTAACCTATGTTGGTTGTTTATATTAATGTGAGTAAATGGTAATTGCTTTTGTATTGATGTTTTTTTTATATGTTAACTTTTAAAAAAAAATTATTCTGCAAACTTAGATGCATGTGTAGGTTAAGTTCTCCTGGGTTCCCTAGCGGGGCATTACACTCAGTCATAGCATTACAAATTGAACTGAAATTCCTAATGAGCTTTTGGTAAAAAATTGTCAAACCATGAAATGATCTTACCTCACTAGCACTCTCAGGTGTAGGCCAATTCAAAATAGCTTCAACCTTTTTAGGATCCATTTTCAAACCATCAGCTGAAATCACAAATCCCAAATACACAATCTCCTCTTTCATGAATGAACACTTTTTCAAATTTAGCAGCAACTTTTCTTCTTTTAATCTCTGCAAAACTTGTCTAACATGCAACAAATGTTCTTCTCTAGTCTTACTAAATATCATAATATCATTAAGATATACAATCACAAGCTTACCCAAGAATTTCTTCAAAACTTCATTCATCAACCTCATAAATGTACTTGGTGCATTAGTTAAACCAAAAGGCATAACCAACCACTCATACAAACCTTCTTTTATCTTGAAAGTAGTCTTCCATTCATCACCTTCTCTAGTTGTGATCTGATGATACCCACTTTTCAAATTGATTTTGGTAAAATACTTTTCTCTAGTCAAACTATCCATTATATCATCCATTCTCGGTATAGGAAACCTATACTTCACTGTTATCTTGTTGATTTCTCTAGAATCAGTACACATTCACCATTCTCCATTATTCTTAGGTGCCAATACCATAGGTACTGTGCAAGGACTCAAACTTTCTCTGATCAAAACTTTCTACAACAATTCTTGAATCTGTCGATTCAACTCCTGATTCTCGGTAGGTGTCAACCGATGAGGTGCCTTATTCAGTAAACTAGCTACAAGGATGAGATCCATGCAATGATCAATGCTTCTCTTCGGTGGAAAACCAATAGGTACATTATTAGAAATAATTTCACTGTACTTGGTGAGTAACTTATCAATCTCCTCAGGGACATTATCCTCTATTTTCTTACTTGGTTTGTTAGGAATCACATCAAAACATACATCATTTCTCTTTAAATCCTTATAAAACCTTCTTCCTTCCATCAAGAAAATTTTCACAGATGTGCAAACATTACTAATAGGTTCTTCCATCAAAGGTAACAAGATTTTTCTTCTTCCATCAGCCCAAATAGTATACTTATGCAATCTCCCATCATATATAGCATGTCTATCATATTGCCAAGGTCTACCCAACAAAATATGACAACAATCCATAGGCATGATATCACATAACACCTTATCATAGTACTTTCCAATTTTCAAATTCACATAACATTGTTCAGTTACCAAGATTGTATGCTCATCTTTGATCCATGAAATATGATAGGGCTTCAGATGTTCCAACCTTTTCAACTACAACTTTGTGGCATCTCCTCAGATACCAAATTCTCTGAGCTACCACTGTCAATGATTACCTTGCAAAATTTGTCAGAAACTCTACATTTGGTCTTGAACAAACTTTTCCTTACCAGATTTTCCTTTTTACCTTCATTCCAAAGTGCTCTTCTTACCATCAAGTTATTTTCCTTCTTAGGTTCATTCGGTGACTCTTCTTGCACCAAAGCATTTCTTCTGCTACCAGCCTTCTTACTTGCATGTGTACACTCAAATGATCTATGTCCTTCTCCACAATTGTAACAAGTTCATTGGAAACCACCTTGGTAGTTACTACCTCTGCGTCTAGATGAATTTTCACCTTTCCACTCAGTCTTGCCTTTATCTAGAGTTGTCTTTTCTGGTTCAAATCTACTATTTTCACCATGGGATCTACCTATTCCTCTAGGGAATCTACCACCTCTACCTCTTTGTCTTTGCTCATGTCTCTTATTCAATTTCTCCTCAACTTTCAATGCAAATTGATAAGCCTCTTCAATGTTCTCCAATTTGACCAAATTGATTTCTTCTTGGATGGAAACTCTCAAACCATTCAGGTGTCTAGCAATTCTTTCCACATCATCTTCATCATGTCCAAATCTTATATCTAATCTATAGAATTCCTCAGTATATTCCTTTACCGAGCTATCTTTCTACCTCAAACTTTGCATTCACCTAACTAGGTTAATCTAATAATCACAAGGTAAGAACTTTCCTTTCAATTTATTCATAATTTTACTCCATACTTTGATTTTGGCTTTGCCTTTCCTCTTTCTGTCCAGCTGCAGATGTTCCCACCATAAGGATGCATGACTTTTCAACTTTTTGCTTGCAATTTTCACCTTCTTTTCCTCAGGTACATTTTCATACTCAAAGTACTTTTCCATCTCTATGATCCAATCCACCAATTCATCAAAATCTAACTTTCCACCATACTTAGGAGGATTAAAGTGTGGTGTAGACTTCAGACTTGTCAAAGCCTTCAAGAATCTTTCCTCACCTTGATCCATCACATGTGAAAGTTCTACATCACCTTTTTCTACCTCAATTTCATCATCACTAACATGTTCAAGATGTCTTCCTCTTCTCTGGGCTTTTTCAACAGCTTTTAATCTAGTAGAAAATTGTCTCAACATGTCTGCCAATCCTGGATCTGCATCTCACCTCCCATGAACCATCTTGAAAACCCTCTACAATTGCAAGTTAGATCACAATCTTCTACCCCACAATAATTCAACTAGGGCTTCACAAGAAGGAACCTTCAAATATAGATTCACAAACCTAGATCCAGATCTCACCTCGCTCTGATACCACCTGACACAAGAGAGGATAGGAGGGGCTAGAAATGGCACACCCTAACTAGATCCACCTTGCTTAACAACACACAAAAGTGAGAGAGAGAAAGAGAGAATGCAGGAACTTTCATATATTATCTTCAAATTGATTCATACATGCTAGGCTATAAGGCCTTCCTGGTTTTGACCAGATATTATAATCAAGTACAGAAGTCCTCAAACATGCTAGGATCTACCAATAATCTCTAAACTCTAACCAAAAAACTACATTCATACAAGAGGCTACTGAATTGAGTTGTCCTTCAGATCCACAATCAACGAAAGGAATGACCAGATCTAGGTCCACATGTTTCCCAATGATGGATACCAGCATTAAATCCATGACCCAAATTAACTACACAAGTTGGCCTCAAAAGAAATCCAAAAAAAACAACTCAATAAGCAAGGAAACCGAGCGCCAAACAAGCATCATCGAGTGCCAGAGAGATAACCGATCAACACTAGTGAATAAAGGAAACTGACCAACACCGAACCAACTCAATCAAAGCATGAATCGAGCAACACAAATAAACTCAAATATGTTTTTGGTGACATGGGATTTCCAAGGACCTGAGATGCTCCTGCATCACTTATGGTGTGTCCACTATACTTATATTGTCCTCCCCTTGCATGGGTAACTTGCAGTACTAGTGTTACTTTAGCTATAAGTATCTCTTCTACTTGGGTGAGATTTTTGAGCATGTGTGGTTATCTGCCTGGGTCTTAGTTGTTTTGTAGTGAGTAGTAATAGATGCCTTTTTCAGCCAAAAATATACTACACATGGGTTCTTCTATGTTTTTTCTAGTGGACATTGCACTATATATTTCTTTACATACACAACACTTTTTAAGTTTTGATAATGCATCAATTTGTTGTCAAAATTGTTTCATTTCTTTGGAAAGTTCTGGAGTGAAAATATTCAGTTTTTGGGTTTCATTTGCTAGTTGTTCTTCTAAACTAGTGGTGTAGTTACTACTGTCACAATTACTGGTTTCAGTTGTTGTGAATCATTTCTTCTTGGCTTGTGGCTCATTGGTCTTTGTTTTCAGCATGTGTGCATGTGTCATCTAGTTATTTTGGTTTAGCCTTTTCATACGATGCCTTTCTGGAGTCTCTACCTTGTGATGATTTTAATATATTCGATTCCTTTCCCTCTTGTCATCTTTCTTTCTTCACCATCTGAAACTACTCTTTGCATTTTTTAAATATTCAAAAGACCATTTCAAATATACAGTTTGAAGCTAATTGACAGCATAGGGGCAAATAGTTTGAAGCTAATTTTAATTCTAGGAACCATTCAAATAGTTGCACAAGTGAATAAAATTGGGACTAGTAGTTGAAAAAATTCTATCAGACTATAACAAGTGTGTTGAAGAGTAGTGAAGACCATCGATGAAACTGAATAGATCATGTAATGAATAAAAAGTACAAATAATTGATTTCTACTATCATTAACCTTATTAGTGGTAGATTCAAAATTTTGAAAACCATGGATGCACTTCTATATTTTTTATTTCTAAAAATAAAAAGAAATTAACACAACCTACCTTTAATTTCTCAATCACTGCAAACCGTGGTGTTACTTGTTGCTCATCACTAAAAGTTTTGAATTGTATTCTATGATCAGAGAAAACCTAACCTATTTAGAAAAAGTGTAGACATTCGAACATTATCCTAACAGCATATTCCTTGCATATAGTAAAAGCAATTTGTAAAGACACTTCAGATAGAGCTCAAGGGGAGCACCCTATCACTGTTCGATTTGCTCTTGATTTAGGGATGTGGGTGTGCTCTCAAAACACTTGGACCATGTCCCTAATGCAGATTAGGAAGGTTTAGGATCAAATAGGGACCATGAGAACCCCATAGTGGCACATAATCAGGTATAGAACACCTGATTTTCCCCTAGATCCTCAAGGAGCCTAGTGAAGCTAAGATGCAGATTAAGATAAGGATGATTATGATAAGATTGATTTTAAACCAAATGAAGTGTGATGTGATGAAGATGTTATGAAAAATAATGAAATAAACTAGGTTAATCCATTAATGCTAAGCTAAGATGTGATTTAGGAAAGCTTAGAAATGAGCTAATTTAACAATTAGGATTTAAGCTAATATGATATAAATGTAAATTAGCATGATAACAATGCATGAATGATATGACCTAAGCTAATACTTTTCTCTTGGAATGAGGAGTATTAATAGGATTCAATTCAAGGGCTTGGGTTAGGAAGCAGGGTCAGAGTTAGGGGTTTGGTTAGGGTTTGAGTCAAAGAGATAAGGATTGACTTTCATGGGTTGAAAGGACCAAGGTTGAGTTAGGCTCAAAGGTCAAAGTTGGGATAAGGGTTTAGGGTTTAATAGAAGATTCTAGAGGTTTAGGGATTTCTAAAAGATATCTAGGATTTAGGGATTTAAATAAATATTAAATTTATTTAAAGTTGGTGACAATATTTATTTAATAAATAGGAATTAAATATTTAAATTAGATTTAAATATTTTTGGGATGGGGTATCTTAATTAAATATTTTTAATTAAAATAGGAGAGAATATTGGCATAGTAATTAATTAATTAATAAATGATGATGTCATCAAATGTTCTTGTAAAATAAAATATTTTTATTTTGACAAAGGCATTTTAGGTGTCTATATTTTTCCCCTCTTTGATGTGATGCCACAAGTGGCATGGCATCAAAGACAAGAAAATAAGATGCCTCAAGATAGAATAGAAGATAAGGGGTTGTAAAAAGTGTGATCTGAGAAAACCTAACCTATTCAGAACAAGCATAGACATTCAAACATTATCCTAACAGCATATTCCTAGCATATAGTAAAATAAATTTGCAAAGACACTTCAGATAGAGCTCAACGGGAGCACCCTGTCACCGCTCGATTTGCTCTTGATTTAGGGATGTGGGTGTGCTCTCAAAACACTTGGACCATGTCCCTAATGTAGATTAGGAAGGTTTAGGATCAAATAGGGACCATGAGAACCCCATAGTGGCAAAAAATCAGGTATGGAACACATGATTTGTCCCTAAGCCTCAAGGAGCCTAATGAAGCTAAAATGCAGATTAAGCTAAGGATGATTATGCTAAGATTAATTTTAAACCAAATGAATTGTGATGTGATGAAGATATTATGAAAAACAATGAAATAAACTAGGTTAATCCATTAATGCTAAGCTAAGATGTGATTTAGGAAAGCTTAGAAATGAGCTAATTTAACAATTAGGATTTAAGCTAATATAATCTAGATGTAAATTAGCATGATAAAAATGTATGAATGATATGAACTAAGCTAATACTTTTCTCTTGGAAGGAGTATTTATAGGATTCAAGGCAAGGGCTTGGGTTAGGAAGGAGGATCAGAGTTAGGGGTTTGGTTAGGGGTTGAGTCAAAGAGATAAGGATTGACTTTCATGGGTTGAATGGACCAAGGTTGAGTTAGGCTCAAAGGTCAAAGTTGGGATAAGGGTTTAGGGTTTTCTAGAAGAGTCTAGAGGTTTAGGGATTTCTAGAAGATATCTAGGATTTAGGAATTTAAATAAATATTAAATTTATTTAAAGTTGGTGACAATATTTATTAAATATTTATTTAATAAATAGGGATTAAATATTTAAATTAGATTTAAATATTTTTGGGATGGGGTATCTTAATTAAATATTTTTAATTAAAATAGAGGAGAATAATAACATAATAATTAATTAATTAATTAATTAATGATGATGTCATCAGGGGTTCTTGTTAAATAAATTATTTTTATTTTGACAAAGGAATTTTAGGTGTCTACATATTCAAATATTTTTTCTTTTTATTTCTTTCTATTATAGGATTATGTATCTTTAAAACGAAGTTTAAAATAATCACAAAACATTTGTCCTTAAATCCCAAACCAATAGCCAAGGAGAAAACAACTTGTGTTTTTTAATATTGAATTTATCATTATTTTAACTCTTGATTATTTTATATCAGGAAAACCGTGAATTAAAAAATTAAATGCTAGAAAACTAAAAAAATTAACAAGCTCGATTAAATGCCTAAATGGACTTATAATCGTCAACTGTTTATTTGTTCCTACAATGGATTTAGCTAATCATGGCTAATCTTTAGGAGATTACTCATTTTTACAAGAAATGGACTAACTTATGGTACAATATACTTTATTATTTAGTGCCAATGTTGGATGAGAGAAACAATTCTTTTATTGAGTAGAATCAATGTTCAGCTTGAAAATAGAACCAGAAACTTCTACCTGTTATGCTATTATGTAAGGGTTTGGACCCTATCCTAATTTACATAATCAAAACATTTAGAATTGAAAACATAGTAGCTGGGCATTGAAATTGCATTTATAATTTGGTAGAGAAACAAGTTTTTTACATTTGAATGTTACTTGGAAAGGTTGTTTCAAGATTGTATGTAATTGATCAATGTGATTATTCACCATGTTAGATTTATAAAATCTTGTTACAATACTTATAATGAATTTACTTATCCATGAGATTGAAATGATGTATGGGAATAATGAGACCATATACCCTAACATTAAATGGGGAGGGAAAATGCCTAATAAGCTTACAGATAGTGACATGAATTTCATCTGAAACATCAAATATTTGATGATGATCTTAACCATTGATTGGGTCCTTTAGAAAAAGTCAGACTATCTCTACTCCTGGACTATATAATAATCATGTCATCTACTAAATTTATTTTAAATATTGAATGAAAAAATTAATTATAAAGTCAAGCTGCTAAGCAACCCAAATAGGTGCAGCATACAAAAACATTTGGGTAGAAATAGCATCTACCAGCAACACTAGCTAGAATAAGCCAAAAGTGGCAGCCAAACAATTGAAAGAAATGGTAGATGTCCTCCTTGTATACTGTTATGGATTGTATGTACCATATGTTTTTTAATGTCTCATGTAGATGAGATGTGTGGTTTTGAGTTTTGTGTTGTGCAGTCATTTTCTAGGTCTCTTAAAATTATGACTGGTTGATATATCAGAACCAGTGGATTGAGTTGCCCACTTTTTACACCCCTACTATTCTAAGGGGATCCCACATAGGCATAAATAAAGGTTGATGGAGTAGGATTTTCAACAACATCAAAGCACTTTCGCATAAACTGGACCCCCGCTTTGAGATAGCTTAAAATAGCAAGATGATTAATTTGTTAATTAATGAATGAATTAATAAACCCCCATGGACTTGTAGGGGGTCTTTTAAGTCCATGGAGGTTTATTAATTCATTAATTAAGTAACAAATTAGTCAACTCACTATTTTAAGCTATCTTGAAGCACGGGCCCTATTTATGCAAAAGTGCTTTAATGTTGTTGAAGTTCCTACTCTAGAATCCTTTTTTTATGCCTATCTGGAATCCCCTTAGAATAGTATAGGTGTGAAAAGAGGGAAACTCAATCTATAGGATGAGAAAACGATCAAAGAGGTGAGTTCATGTGCTGGTTCTAGTCCCGAATGCATGTCTTTTATTGAATGATTGAACTAGCTCATAAAAGAGTTTATAAATGAGTGGAATAGATAAGTGAAATCAAATTGTATGATATACTTGATTATTTAGTGCTAGTGTTGGATGAGAGAAACAATTCTTTTATTGAGTAGAATCAACATTCGGCTTGAAAATAGAACCAAAAACTTATGCTTGTTAGGCTATTATGTAAGGGTTTGGACCCTATCCTGATTTACGTAATTAGAACATTTAGAATCTGAAACACAGTAGATGGGCATTGAAATTACATTTATAATTTGGTAGAGCAACAATATTTTTACACTTGAATTTTACTTAGCAAGGTTGTTTCAAGATTATATGTAATTGATCAATGTGATTGTTTTCCATGTTAGATTTATAAAATCTTGTTACAATAAGTTTATAATAAATTTACTTGTCCAAGAGATTGAAATGATATATGGAAATAATGAGACCATAAACCCTAACATCAAATGGGGAGGTAAAATGCCTAATAAGATTACAGACAGGAACATGAATGCTCCTCTGAAACATCAAATATTTGATGATAATCTTAACCATTGATTGGGTCCTTTATCAAAAGTCAAACTATCTCTTCTCCTGAACTATATAATAATCATGTCATCTACTAAATTTATTTTAAATATTGAACGAAAAAAATTAATTACAAAGTCAAGCTACCAAGCAACCCAAACATGCACAGCATACAAAAACATCTGGGTAGAAATAGCATCTACCAGCAACACCAGTTGGAATAAGCCAAAAGTGGAAGCCAAATAATTGAAATAAATGGTAGATGTCCTCCATGTATATTTTTTTGGATTGTATGTACCATATGTTTTTTCTAATGTGTCATAGATGATATGTGTGGTTTTGATTTTTGTGTTGTGCAGTCATTTTCTAGGTCTCTTAAAATTGGGAGTGGTTGATATATCAGAACCAGTGGATTGAGGTTCCCACTTTTAACACCCCTACTATTCTAAGGGGATCCCACACAGGCATAAATGAAGGTTGCTAGAGTAGGAGTTTCAACAACACCAAAGCACTTTCGCATAAACAAGATCCCCGCTTTGAGATAGCTTAAAATAGTGAGTTGATGAATCTATTAATTAGTTAATGAATTAATAAACCCCCATGGACCTTTAGGGGAGCCTTTAAGTCCATGGGGGTTTATTAATTCATTATTTAAGTAAAATATTAATCAACTCACTATTTTAAGCTATCTCAAAGTGGGGGTCTTGTTTATGAAAAAGTGCTTTGATGTTGTTGAAACTCCTACTCTAGCAACCTTCATTTATGCCTATCTGGGATCCTCTTAGAATAGGAGGGGTGTAAAAAGTGGGAAACTCAATCCATAGGATGAGAAAGGATCAGAGAGGTGAGTTGACATGTTGGTTCTAGTCTCGAATGCCTACCTTTTATTAAATGATTGGACTAGCTCATAAAAGAATTTATAAGTGGGTGGAATAGATAAGTAAAATCAAATTGTACAATATACTTAATTATTTAGTGCCAATTTTGGATGAGAGAAAAAATTATTTTATTGAGTAGAATCAACATTTGGCTTTAAAATAGAACCATAAACTTCTTCCTATAAGGTTGTTATGTAAGGGTTTGGACCCTACCCTAATTATGTAATTTACATAATTAGAACATTTAGAATTAGAAACATAGTAGATGGGCATTGAAATTGAATTTACAATTTGACAGAGAAAAAAAAATTTTACACTTGAATGTTACTTGGAAAGGTTGTTTCAATATTGTATGTAATTCATCAATGTGATTGTTCGCCATGTTAGATTTATAAAATCTTGTTACAGTACTTATAATGAATTTACTTATCCAGGAGATTGAAATGATGTATGGGAATAATGAGACCATAAACCATAACATTAAATGTTGAGGTAAATTTTATAATAAGCTTACAGACAGGGACACAAAATTTCCTCTAAAACATCAAATATTTGATGATGATCTTAACCATTGATTGGGTCGTTCAAAAAAAGTCTTGAACTATCTGTACTCCTGAACTATATAATAATCATGTCATCTACTAAATTTATTTTAAATATTGAAAGAATAAAATTAATTACATAGTCAAGCTTCCAAGCAACCCAAACAAGCACAACATACAAAAACATATGGGTAGGAATAGCAGCTACCAACAGGAGGAATAATCCAAAAGTGATAATCAAATAATTGACAAAAATGGAAGATGTCCTCCATGTATATTGATTTGGATTGTATGTACCATATGTATATTTAATGTATCATAGATGAGATGTGTGGTTTTGAGTTTTGTGTTGTGCAGTCATTTTCTAGGTCTCTTAAAATTGGGAGTGGTTGATATATCAACGAAGTAGTCTTTTAAATTCTATTGCCTGAGATCAAAACTTAGTGTGAAACTGGAGGTTAGAATCATATAATACACTAGATTGGAATTAAATTTAAAGCTAATAATATAAATATCTAATAGATGAGACAATTAGGTAGGTGTCAATTTTATTTTTGGCACAAAAATGCTCATCACAATGGCAGTCTATCATTTCATTTACAATTGTTAAAAAAATGTTGTCCCAAAAGCATGTGTACAATATAGTACATCTTCATGTACATCCAATTTTTTTTTTGGTTCTACCTGAAGTGGGCATTTCATAAATTTACAAATTCATCTTTCAACCAATGCCCAAAAGTTGTCTCCACAATATTGCAGATCCCTCTATACAAATACATCTTTACAAGGATTCTTACAGATAATTTGAGCCATATCTAGAGAGAGAATGACAACTAGTTTGGTTTGGTTCTATCCAGAAGTGGACATTTCAGAGATCATTCCAAGAAAATCATCGCATTCACTCTAGAAGTTCACTTATGAAGTTCTGGTGATGGTTTCTCTTATTTTGGTCTGAGACTCATAGATTTCAGTATTAACTGACAACGTGAATGTGTATTGTTTGAAAAGCACATGCCTGATGATCTCTTGAGAGGTTGTTCTAGCATGTGTGTCATGTTATAACATATAGAGTTCCTTTGCAGGGATGTGCATTAGTTCAATTAAAGCTAGATCAAAAGCAACAACCCAAATAGTAGTCATGTGATCTTGGAGCTTAATATACAAGTGGTAGTTGTAGTTGCATTCTAGGATGTTCATGTTGCACCTACTGCAATGCCATGTGCCATCATCAGTTGGCAATAATTTCTTCTTGCATTCTATTCCATTAGCATTCAATGAGCATGTTGGGTACCAAAGAGAATCTAGCTTAATGAGTATGATTTTTGTTTTTACAGTGGCCTCCACTTGCTTTGTCATTGTTGGACAATTCTCCAAGATAGTTGCAAGCATGACTTTAATGTTTGTTGCACTAGTCTGGGGAAGGTTTTGCAGTAGCAAAGGTATGTCAATTTGTTCTGCCTCCACCTGAGAGCGCATGGCATCAGCCTCTGGTATGGGGGGTTGTATAGTTAAGATCATTGGGGCTGCAATATTTATTACTTTTCCTTTAAACTCAGTAACAAGGCCATTCCTAATAGAAAGAACAACAACTCTCTAGGAAGCCTTCAAGTTCTTCAACTCTTCTCCCTCCTTTTATCAATTTGGTCCCCACAAATTGACCTCAATGGTTGAGGATGGTGGCTCAGCCAATCTTATAGTCCTCTAAAGGACTTCACTTTGATTCCACCATCGAATTGTGGAGACCTTCCCAACACTGGCCACAAGTCTAATAACATCGACTAAAGTATTGTTACTTATGTTTGTAATGTCTGCATCTTTTTAAAGTGGTACTGACTTCTTGTAGACAACTCATCAGCACTATTACATTTTAATTCCAACATTTTATCCAAAGTTATTTTCAAACAATTGTTGAGCTTGTTGTATGTGTTGTTTTCTTCTTTGACTATGCCCCTAGAAATGGTATAGACTGCCCCCACTTCCACTCCATTGTAGTGTAATTCTGTAATATCATTGAAGCAAGCTATGTGGGTCTATGTACCCTCTTCATCTATTATAGCAAAGCTAAAGACCTACCCACTTCTTTGATTTTTAAGTTACTGCATATTCTTTTTTGTTGGAATGCGACCTTTAATTGTCCACCTAGTTTGGAAAGGGTTCAATTACTTTATAGGATTAATATTCTAAGGTAGGCTTTGACTTCATGCACTTAGATGTAAGCCAAATTTTGTACTTTAACCAAATGCAATGCTTTGGCATCGGCTAGGTGTCATAATTCCTTTTTCTTCTTGTGAGGAGTCCTATTGTGACATGAAGAGATACTTTGGAGTAGCAAGCAACATGTACTCCTTGTAGGTGACTTGTAGGTCGAAGATTATGATGGTCATGTTTTTCGATGTTAAGGTTAGACAAGATTATAGTCTTAGAGAGTTTGAAAAAGGATCAATGGATTCCAAATTTGAAAATATATAGATAGTTTGAAGGAGGGTTAATGGATTCCAAATTTAAAATATCAGTTGCAAGGGCCTATCGTAATACTATAAATTTGAAGAAAATGAGTTGAGGATTTTAAATGAGGGATGGAAAATCTCACCTTGAATTTATAGTGGTTTGACATATATATAACTCGTCAAAGAGATGATGGATCCTATTTTAATCTCCTTTGAGAAGAAGAGGTCATTGTATCTTTCTAGGAGGATGGCAAGTTGCATGTATTTGTCATCAGACAATTAACCTTGTACCTCTCATATTGACTTCAAGGGCAATGCCAAATCTCTTGAAGGATAATATCTAAACAATTGGATTTTCAATGTCATCTCCAACATTGATGGACTGTATTGCATACGTAGTCAACAAAGCCTGCATTTTAGTGGCCTGCAACAAAATTATTGGATGATGTTGCTTTGCATCGCCATTTTGGAAGACATATGGATGCATATTTATACATAGGTCTATATAGTTGCATTTTTTTAATTTGAAGTCCTAATATTTTTTTTAGAGGTCAGAGGTGTGTATAATTGTTCTCTTTCTTAGCATTGTCAATGTTTTATTGTAAAAAATTCATATATTGAGGAGGAGTCTATTTATGAATATCTTATTCTATTGAAGTTACTTTCTACATATCACTTACTTGCAATTGATAGGGTAGTAAGAGGAGCATATCAAAAAAGAAGACCAACGCCATAGACTAAAAAAGAATTGAGCTTTGAAGAAAGCATGACTATTGATCAACGCAGAATATTGGATTTGTTATATAGGTTGTTTACTTGAGAAGCAAGGAAATTTGTAATTGTTCCTACCTAAAAGTTTACCCAAATTCCTCTTCTTGTTGCGGCCTTAGATTTCCTTTGTTGTTAAAGCAGACCTATTAGAAGGTTTTAAGGAATCAACTTGAAATTTAGGACCTTTTATTATGTATCTATGGGCTTTTGTTTTTTGATATTGTGGAGTTCAAATTTTAGTTTTCCAAATTATGTTTTTCTTAATTAATTCTCTCTTTTTTATCTAGATTGTTGTACTCAAACCATTTATTAAATTTGTAATGCAAGCCTACTTAATGTGGGTATTGATTTGAGGCGTAGAGATGAAACACAATCTATATGTAAAATGATGTGGACAAGAACTAAATGACAGATTAAGGAATCAACTTGGAATTTAGGGCATTTTACTATGTATCCTCAGGTTTTTGTTATTTGATACCGTGGAAATCCAAACTACGTTGTAGACTCGTCTTATTACAATTTTTGATAGTCATATTTTAGACCGGTAATACTTAAACAGTACTTATATAACTTATTGATTTCATATTAGAATTCATTTTCTCTTTGTTTAAGTGCATGTAATTGCAAGCCCTATGATTGCATGTGCTAGAGCCTAGAATCTAGTAGATTGGTTTATTCTCCACCATGGAAGCCTCTACAAGATAGTTTGAAGATAGTTTACTTGATTTCACTGCAATTTCTTGTTGGTTTGTCCTACATCCCAAACCTTTTTAGGGGAGTTTTAAGATACTTCATTTGGCTTAGTTACAATTCCGTTTTGCTTATGTCCCTCTCTGTCTCCATACCAGGTATCTATCTAGCAATACCTAAGACCTTCATTTCTAAATTCAAACAACATGCTTTAAGTTCAAGAATCATTCGTACTTTTTTTTTGAATAATTTTAAATGAAAACAAGATGGGGTGGAATTTTAACCCATGGGCACGGATGTTGAAGAAATCAAATGTAAATCACCAATGAAGAAATCAAATGTAGAAAGTTGGACAGAGATAAATAAATTACCTTTTTTCAGGCGGTTTGGTATGAGGCGGTTCATTGTATGGAACAGGAGTCTCTGGTAGCTCTAAACCTAGGAAAAACTTCTTAGTGGAGGTGCGGTGGTGCCTTGTGAAACAAACATGCAAGTGCGAGAGAAAGCGGATGAGCTTTCACTTCTTTGTGGTTGCAATATTTATCTCAGAATCCAACTTGCAGAAGGTGGTGAACCGTTTGAATTCAGAAAAGATTAATCTGCTCGCAATGAGAAAGGGAGCCTAAGTCAAGAAGATGCTGCTCATTACCATTCTGTATTGAGATTCTGATGATCTTTCTATTGTTGATTCTGATGTCATTCATCTTTTCTCCTCCTACAATTGAAAATTATTAGCTATGTAATACTCTTTCTCATGTATCAAATTGATTTCTATTCTTGTGTCAGATTTAGTAGCAGTCCAATTATGAGGCCTCAAGAGTCTTACAATTGCATGCAATTTGTTCTAAGTGTTTGTTCTATATGAATCTTGCTTATGTTTCTTGTGTATAAAATTTGTTTATGTTTTTTTTTATTCATATAAATATAGCTCAATTTATGAAGTCTTTGTTTATGTTTCTTTGAGTTTATAAAGCATATGTGATGTATGTTTATGTTTTTCTATTTTTTAACCTAATGCCCTTTCAAGTATAACTGTATATGCCTCTATTTCTTTTTATGTTTCAAGAATGTTGAAAAAATAAACTATAGGAGACCAAAAGTTGCACCCTTCGGGATCTCACCAAGATACAAACACCCACAAAAGATGCCAAGAAAGAAATATCAATTGATTTGATTAGTCATCTTAACAAATACAAAAACTTGTGGACCTTTTCTTCTTTGATGGGCTCTAATATCCCATCTAGTATATCCTTCAAAAAACTCTATCATCCATCGTCTCTTCACTGCACAAAACACCAATTTGTGGTGTTGATCTCCATTAACAGACTCTGTGAGCAGTAGTCAAAGAGTTTCTCTATGTTTTGGTGTCTAATTTCTAAAGGGAAACTCTTTCTATCTCCTCCATCAGTTTTTGAGAATAGCTTCTTAACAGCTTTCGTCTAAGCGCATCTATTTCTTTTAATTCATTTAACTTCCACAGCGGGACAATGGCAATTTGGATTTGATTTGGATTATGGGTGGGTGACTGCTGACTATTACGATTTACAAAACTATTTAGGGAAATGGAAGCAACAATTGGAAACATAACTAGCAATCACCAAACACTAGCCACATTAAGCATTCATATTTAATATATGTTTGTAGATATTATTCATATTTTATCTCCTTGATATGTTTGTAGATATTATACATATTTAAGATTCTATTTATCTATTTATTTTTATGCTTTTCATTCTTGGTATTTTGTGTAAATTTTGATTTATTGCTAAGAATTTCATATTTATATCATCTTCTATTTTTTAAGTTATGGGAGGCTATCTTCCAGGTATTTGTAATTATAAAAGAAACTAATGAAGGAATAACATAGATAGACAACCAAGGTGAAACTATACTGCTCCTTGCTCTACAACTTCCCGCCCAAAATGATTTTCAAACTGCAAGCTCCCATGCCCGCCTCCTCTAGGGGAGATGTTGTCCCCCTGGCTGACCCACCTACTAATCCTGATGGACCCCAGACCACTCCTATGATTTCCTCTATCATGAGCCAGGGGAATCTCAAAAAGATGTCCCGTTGTCTCCCCCAAAACCCAACTGGAAAGGAGCCCTTGTTGGAGAAACTCACCAATCTTTAGAGGCTTTGTTGGTGGATTTCGTTCAGACTGAGGAAGGCACTGAATTGTCACTCTCGGACTTAGTGGTGAATCAAATGATGGCAGACTTCCAAGTATCCCTGGTCAGTCATTTCTTCAATTTTTGACCCACCATTGAAATGGTTAGGAAATGGGTTTCTAATCAGTGGAAGATCAAGGGTTCTGTCCTAGTTTCAGCTATGCTGGGGGGGGCTTTTTTTGTTTAAGTTTACCACTCTTAAGGACCTGTCCTATGTGCTAGTGGGGTCATGGGTTTATGGAAAGCACCTCCTGGCCCTCACAAAATGGAAACCCGGATTCAATTCGATGATGAACTTAACAAGAACGGCCCTGGTTTGGGTCCACCTCCTTGGCCTCCTTCTCGAGTACTAGGATGAACAAGTCTTCAAATGGATAGGTGACTCCTTCAGCTCATTCATCACAATATACTAGGTGACTCGTTCGAAGTCCAAGCTTGTTTTTGCTAGATTTTGTGTGAATGTTACTTTGAACAAAACCCTGCCCAACTTTATGATTTTGAAATCTAAACTAGGTAGATGGACCCAAGCTCTTGTGTACAAGAATGGTACCCTATTTTGCTAGAACTTTAATAGCAGGGGCCATTCTAGTGACACTTGTAAGTCCTCCAAGCTAGAACAAAAAAATAGGAACAAGGAAAAAGGAATGGCTGAGAGTCCTCCCCCCTTAGGTGAAGAAGAGAAGGTAGAAACTAGGCCACCCTTGGTGACTAAGGAAATGGAAATTCCATCTATTGAAGATCTGGCCCTGGAAGAAGGTGAAATCATTCCCCCCTGGCAGATGAATGTTGGGTTCCTTGATCTGGATCCTCCTGAGTCCACGGAGGAACTAGTTCTCCATCAGGTGGCGGAGCCATTAAAAACCCCCTCGACGCACCCCCCCCCTGGAGGAGATGAAGACTAGCCCTACTAAGATAGAACAACCTGCCATTATGGTGGCTCTAGAGGTGCTATCCCCAAAGCCGGATCCTAAAGCCCCCCCAAGGCCTATGAAGAAGGGCCCATCCAGCTCCCTTGATGATTTGGAGGATGATGAAGGGGAATGGAAAATGCAAAGAAAGAAAACCAAGCCTAAAAAGGCTGATGTAGGAATGGAAACACCCAAGGGAAGGCCTTTAGATAGGGCAAGGAGATTGCAGGGGACCACAAGGGATGTTGCAATAGGTAAGCAGCAAACCCTGGAATCTAGTTTCAAAAGTAAGAAATGAATTGCCTTTCTTGGAATGTGAGGGGATTGAACAGCTCCCTCAAGCAAAGTGTTATCAAACACTACATTTTTTACCTTAAGATTGATGTTCTTCTCCTCAAAGAGGTTAAGATGTCAACTAGTAATTTTGCTACCCTGGTGCCCAATCTTTGGCCAGGTGCTACTGATGCAGGAGCATCCTGGGTGTAAGAGCAATCTTGCATCACCCAAAAATATTTCTATTTTTGTATTCAATAAGGGCTATTTTGTGCAGAGCTGCTATTTATGGAAAGTTACTATTTTTGGTAATTTTTGTATGTGCTCAGAATGATCTGATTTCTTTCTTGGAGGTTCATTTTGGTCATATAAGTCTACCAGTAAAGTTTCATTGCCAGATCAAGTGTATATTGGAAGATATAAAAGATTTTCAGTATTGGCAGCAGGGTACAGAAACTTTGAACTCAGTTTTGAAGGCTTTAGAGGCCCCGAATGAGGTCAAAAATTTGAGTGATGGGCGCTTGCGTGGGTCAAGCCTGTAGAGTGCTTCGTGGCATTTCTGAAATGGGGTTATAATAGCCGATCGGGTCAACTGGTGATGACTTATGGTCTTCGGAAGTTGGGCCACCTGAAATGGCAAAAAATAATTTTCTTCAAAATTTCTGTTTAGGTTTCAAAGGTTATCTTGAGCCGACTATGATGTAATAAAATGTAAAATAAAATAATTCTAAGTTTGGTCGGCCTTATTGGCTAAAAATTCTGGAACCTTCCCAGGCGGTGGAAAATTGCCTATATAAGGAAGGCTGTATTATTGTCTTAGACAGTTCAGAATAGTTCTGGGTAGTAGATCTGGGTAATAGTTCGAGGCTTTGTCCTATAGAATATTGTAAGGGAATGCCCATGTGGCTTTACATATTGTAATTCTGAAAGTTTGTAATTCCACATTTGTGGAGATAATAAGAAGCCAATTTTCTGTTCTTGCATATTCTTGTTGTTTCTCTATATCTGTTATGTGTTTGTGGTATTAAGGGGAGCACCCTTCATCAGGTGGTATCAGAGCAGGTTTTTTTGAGTGTGTAAACAGATCACCGACTATGAGGTAGTTTGCACCAGGACCGTGGCTAGGGTTTCAGTGCGCATCACGAAAATACCTCCACGAAGGGAACGTGGCGGAAGAGCTGGTGTTGTAACACCTGAGGTTAGAGAGCTGCAGAGACAAGTGCGAGCATTGCAAGAAGAGATTCACAGAGGAATGAATCTTAATGTCAGAGATGAAAGCGAGGATGAAGCCGAAGAAGAATATCAAGAAGGAGAAGCTGAAATTGTGAACCAGGAGGAAGAAAGACTTTTTCAGGCGATTTCCAAGATTGGGAAAAGACCTAAGATTGAGGTTCCTACATTTTCTGGAAATCTTAACCCAGAGGAATTGATCGACTGGATTAATGAATGTGAAGAATATTTTGAGTACAAAGAGGTTGAGGATCCTGATAGGGTCAAATTTTCGAAGGCCAGATTGAAAGGTCATGTGAAGATCTTGTGGCAAGAAATTTAATTAGAGCGAAATAGAAGAGGGAAAGATAAAATCACAAGATGGGATCGGATGGTGGATAAATTGAAGCAACAGTTCATTCATGTTGATTATGAGCTTGACCTACTGAAGAAAATGCAAAGTTTGAAGCAAGCAGGAAGATCTGTTCAGGAGTATACAGAGGAGTTCTACCGACTTCTCATCAGAACAAGCCATGCAGAAGCTGATAAGGAGAAAGTTGCCCGATACCTTAATGGCTTAAGGCCAAGCATTCAGGAGGAGCTGAATCTGGTTTGAATGAACAGTATTGAAGAGGCATACCAGTTTGCCCTAAAAGTAGAGGAAAAGCTGAACAAAAAGTTTGAGAGCAGACAAAACGGAAGAGGTCATGGTGGACGATCTGGTGGATGGTCATATGGTGGCCGAAATGAAGATCTGAAAAAGAAGGATGAGGCCAATAGCAATCAGAATCAGCGAGGAAATAATTTTAATCATTTCCAGGATCAGAATAATAGAGATCAGAGAGGAAGAGGAAGAGGACAAGGATCTGGAAGAGGTGGCTTCCATGGAACATGTTTTCACTGTGGAGAAGAAGGTCATAGGGCATTTGAATGTCCTCAGCGCCAAGGAAGAACAGACAGGAGAAATGAAGGCCAGGCCAGAGTTGCACATGTAGATGAAGATGCCAGATCATCAAATTCTGAAGATGTTGAAAAAGGAGAAACGTTGATTAACAGAAGAGTCCTGTTGAGTGGTGAGAATGAACCTGAGCAAAGAAGGAGCCTGTTTCGCACTAGGTGCAAGTGCGAAGGTAAATGTTGTGATGTGATTATTGATAGTGGAAGCACTGACAATTTGGTGTCAGAAGAGATGGTGACAAAGTTGAAGCTCAAGAGACAGAAACACCCACATCCATATCCGATTGCCTGGGTACAGGATGACCACAAGGTCATGGTCAATGAACAATGCCTGGTGAAGTTCAAGATTGGCGGATACCAAGATGAGGTATTGTGTGATATCATATCTATGGATGCATGTCATATGTTGTTGGGTAGACCATGGCAGTTTGACAGATGTGTTGTACATGATGGTCGTGTGAATACCTATTCCCTGACAAAGTATGGAGTGCGACATAAGCTAAAACCATTGAAGGAGACTGAAGAAAAGGTATGTGGTAATGCAAGGATAACTTTTGTTGATGGAAGAAATTTCCTAGATGGTATGAGGCATGAGCATGTATGTTTTGCTTTAATTCCAAAAGCTGGTAAAGAGGAAGTAGAAGATGTTCCTGTAGAAGTTGTAGATTTGTTGAATGAGTTTCAGGATATTGTATCCGATAACGTGCCTGATGGATTACCACCAGTCAGGAAGATCAGTCATCAGATGGACTTGATTCTAGGAGCGAGTTTTTTGAATAAGGCAGCACACAGAATGACACCTGCAGAAAGTGAGGAGTTGAACAGACAAGTACATGAACTGTTACAGAAAAGATTGATCCGTGAGAGTCTGAGTCCCTGTGCTATACCAGTAGTATTAGCACCAAAGAAGAATGGAGAATGGAGGATGTGTACAGATTCTAGGGCAATAAACAAGATCACAATCAAGTATAGGTTTCCATTGCCACGAATGGATGATATTATGGACTGTTTGAGTGGAGCTGTGTATTTCTCAAAGATAGATCTGAAAGTGGATATCATCATATTCGGATCAGAGAAGGAGATGAATGGAAGACTGTCTTCAAGATAAAGGAAGGACTATATGAGTGGTTAGTCATGCCTTTTGGGCTAACCAATGCACCGAGCACTTTCATGCGGCTCATGAACGAGGTTCTGAAAGAATTTTTGGGTAAGTTTGTCATTGTTTACCTAGATGATATTTTGATCTTTAGTAAGACATTGGATGAGCATATGATGCATATTCATATGGTATTTGAGAAGCTGAGAGAAGAGAAATTGTTGATTAATTTAAAGAAGTGCAGTTTTGTGAAGAAAGAGTTGGTGTATTTGGGATTTGTAGTTTCAGCAGAAGGTCTAAAAATGGACCTAGAGAAGGTATAGGCTATCCTTGAATGGCCTACTCTGAGGAGTGCTACTAAGGTAAGATCTTTTCATGGTCTAGCTAGCTTTTACAGAAATTTTATCAGAAATTTTAGCAGTATTTGTGGACCCTTGACTGAAACAATGAGAGGGGATAGAAAAGAGTTTAAGTGGACTAATGGGGCAGAAAAGAGTTTTCAATTGTTGAAACAAAAAGTTACAGAACAACTAGTTTTAGCACTTCCAAATTTTAATAAGGTGTTTCAAGTAGATTGTGATGCTAGTGGTACTGCAATAGGAGCTGTTATGAGCCAAGAAGGTAAACCTGTTGCTTATTTCAGTGAGAAATTAAATGATGCCAAGAGAAAATATTCTGTTTATGATCAGGAATTTTATGCTATAGTTCAGGCATTGAAAAAGTGGAGGCACTATCTGCTTCCTAAGGAGTTTGTTTTATATACTGATCATCAAGCTTTGCAATATTTGAATAGTCAAGAAAAATTGAATCAAAGGCATTTGAAATGAGTTGAGTTTTTGCAAAGTTATACATTTGTTTTAAAACACAGGAGTGGAAAGTCTAATAGGATTGCAGATGCTCTTAGCAGAAGGCAACTATTGCTGACAGAAATGTAGATTGAAGTGGTTGGGTTCAAGGAACTCAAGAATTTGTATCCAAAGGATCCTGATTTTGGTGAAGCTTGGAAGGCTTGTACAGAACCTGTTACTCTAGACAGGACGAAATGGCTGGATTTTATCATCCAAGATGATATGCTATTCAGAGGGAGTCAATTGTGCATTCCACGAAGTTCTATGAGGGAGAATCTCATCAAGGAGAAGCATAGTGGAGGATTGGCTGGACATTTTGGTCGTGATAAAACCCTTGCTTTGGTTGGTGAAAATTATTATTGGCCACAATTGCAGCAAGATGTGAAGAAGCTTGTACAGAGTTGCAGAGTATGTCAGATGGCAAAAGGAGTGAAGTAGAATACAGGGTTGTATCAGCCATTACCTATACCAAAGAAGCCTTGGGAGGATATCAATATGGACTTTGTTCTTGGTTTACCGAGGACACAGCGGGGACATGATTCAATTTTTGTAGTAGTTGACCGATTTTCAAAGATGGCACATTTCATTCCCTGCAAGAAGACTAATGATGCTGTTCATGTAGCAGAATTGTTTTTCAGAGAAGTAGTGAGACTTCATGGTTTGCCAAGGACCATAGTTTCAGATCGGGACACTAAGTTTGTTTGATATTTCTGGCGTACATTGTGGAAGAAGTTGAAGACAGATTTGAAGTTCAGTTCATCACATCATCCACAGACTGATGGACAGACAGAGGTGGTGAATAGAAGTTTGAGAAATTTGCTGAGATGTTTGGTTGGAGATAAGCCAACGGGATGGGATTTGATTTTACCACAGGCAGAATTTGCATACACTAATTCTGTCAACAGGAGCACTGGTAAATCACCATTCCAAATTGTATATGGAAGTAGTCCAAGAAATGCATCTGAATTGAGGAAGATAGATAAAGGAGAAATAAGTAGTGCTGAAGCTGAAGATTTTGCAGAACACTTGAAGAACATCCATGGGGAGGTGAGGAAGCATATTACTAAGATGAACGTATAGTATAAGGTTAAGGCAGATGAAAAAAGGAGGTATAAGGAATTTCAAGTTGGTGATGAAGTCATGGTTCATTTGCGGAAGGAGCGGTTTCCAGTTGGTACATATAACAAGCTGAAAATGAAAAAGTTTGGACCATGTAGGATACTGAAGAAACATGATTCAGGAAATGCATATGAGGTAGAATTGCCTGCTGAGCTAAATATTTCACCAGTGTTTAACATTTCAGATCTGACAGAGTATCATGAAGGAGGTGTTGAAGATGAGATCACAGCAACACAGTGGAGTATTCCAGCAACTAGTTCAGACACTAAGGAGATCGAAGATATACTAGACAGTCGTGTTGGCAGAAGTACAAGGAACAGGACATATGAAGAATATCTGGTCAAGTGGAAAGGATGACCTGTTGAAGATTCATCATGGCTGACAAAGGAGGAGGTTAGCCATCTTCGCTTTCCTCTGCACACCTGAGTCGTGACAGGGTCACTTCTCAAATTACCCTAGGTGTCTGATGCAGGAGCATCCTGGATGTAAGAGCAATCTTGCATCACCCAAAAATATTTCTATTTTTGTATTCAATAAGGGCTATTTTGTGCAGAGCTGCTATTTATGGAAAGTTACTATTTTTGGTAATTTTTGTATGTGCTCAGAATGATCTGATTTCTTTCTTGGAGGTTCATTTTGGTCATATAAGTCTGCCAGTAAAGTTTCATTGTCAGATCAAGTGTATATTGGAAGATATAGAAGATTTTCGGTATTGGCAGTAGGGTACAAAAACTTTGAACTCAGTTTTGAAGGCTTTAGAGGCCCCGGATGAGGTCAAAAATTTGAGTGACGGGCGCTTGCGCGGACCAAGCCTGTAGAGCGCTTCGTGGCATTTCTGAAATGGGGTTATAATAGCTGATCGGGTCAACTGGTGATGACTTATGGTCTTCAGAAGTTGGGCCACCTGAAATGGTGAAAAATAATTTTCTTCAAAATTTTTGTTCAGGTTTCAGAGGTTATCTTGAGCCGACTATGATGTAATAAAATGTAAAATAAAATAATTCTAAGTTTGGTCGGCCTTATTGGCTAAAAATTCTGGAACCTTCCCAGGCGGTGGAAAATTGCCTATATAAGGAAGGCTGTATTATTGTCTTAGGCAGTTCAGAATAGTTCTGGGTAGTAGATTTGGGTAATAGTTCGAGGCTTTGTCCTACAGAATATTGTAAGGGAATGCCCATGTGGCTTTGCATATTGTAATTCTAAAAGTTTGTAATTCCACATTTGTGGAGATAATAAGAAGCCAATTTTTTGTTCTTGCATATTGTTGTTGTTTCTCTATATCTGTTATGTGTTTGTGGTATTAAGGGGAGCACCCTTCATCAGCTACCTTCCTTTATTCTAAAGCTGCGGGGGCGTCTGGTGGTATTACTATGCTCTAGAACCCCAATAGGATAATTGGTCAGCTTTCTGCTTCTTCTCCCAACTTCCTTGCTGTCACCTTCAGGAAGAATGGTACTGAATTGACTATTTTCAATATTTATGCTCCTAATACTCAGGTAGGTAGAGCTTCACTGTGGGTTGATCTTGGCTATCGACTGGACCTAGAATATTCTATGAATTTCCTGCTGGCAGGTGACTTTAATACCCCTCTTTACCCCTTGGAAAAGTGTGGTGGTCTTGTGGATTACTCAGATAGTATGGGGGAGCTACCTCATTTTATCTACTCCACAGGCCTTACTAACCTCACCCTGAAGGGGAACCCCTTCACTTGGTCTAATAATAGGAAAGGTTCCCACCTCATCCAGGTGAGACTAGATCAGGCCCTAGCCACCTCTTCATGGAACCTTTGCCTGAACTCCTCCTTATCTTCCCTCCCTCGAACTACATCAGATCATAACCCCCTCCTTCTCAACTAGCTTGATGCCCCCAAGGTGAGCCCGGCACCCTTCAAATTTGAAATTATGTGGTGCTCTCACCCATCCTTCAGGGACCAAGTGAAATTATGGTGGAAGACTAACATCAGGGGTACTGCCATGTTCAGAATAGCCCAAAAGCTTGAAATTATCTGAAGAGAGGTTAAAGGTTGGAGAAAACATTACTTTGGTGACTTTCACAATGAGAAGATGGAACTGTCTGGAGTTTTAGACTCCCTCTAGGCCTAGTTGGCTACAGGAAACTACCCATCCCAGGTTCAGGTGGAGGAGGAGGTGACTAGATACAAGTGGTAGGAAACTCTGAAAAAAGAAGAAATCTACTGGAAGCAGAGATCCAGAGTCTAGTGGCTTGTTGAAGGGGACAGGAACACAACCTTCTTTCATAGGTCTTCCAGCATCCATAAAAGAAGAAACACTATAACTGCTATTAAGGATGAAGGAGGGAATGAAGTCAAGGAGAAGGATAAGATCAATCAGGTGGTGGTCAACTACTTTAGGAGACTATACTCTAGTGAGGGTTCGATATGCTTGGATAGCATCCAAAATCAACTTTTGGACCAAATCCAAAGTGTTATAACACTCAGTGACAATAACATGCTTATGGAGTGGGTCTTTGATGAAGAGGTAAAGAATGTGATCTTTTCCATGGGAGCTTACAAAGCCCCCAGACCAAATGGTTTTCCTCCAGTGTTCTTTCAGGAGTACTGGGACATTATGGGGACCGATGTTACCTGAGTTGCTAGAGACTTCTTTAGGACTGGGTGCATCCTCAAATAGCATAATCAAACCTACATTGTGCTGGTTCCAAAGCATGAAAATCCTACCACTATGATGGATTTCAGGCCCATCAGCCTGTGCAATACCTTTTACAAGATCCTTACCAAGATCTTGGTGGGTAGAATCAAACCTCTACTGGACAACATTATCAGCACTACTCAGAAAGGTTTTGTGCCAGGTAGACAGATCCTTGATGTGGCTATTGCCACCCATGAAATCATCCATTCTATGGACAGAAGCAAGGCTCCAAGTATGGCATTTAAACTGGATATCTCCAAAGCTTATGAAAAAGTTAATTGGTCATTTCTAATTAAAATTATTGCTAAAATGGGGTTTAATGAGAAGGTTATCTAGATTATACAAGAATGTACTCAAACTGTTAGCCTTTTTGTTCTAGTCAATGGCTCCCCTAGGGGTTATTTTAACCCTGAGAAGGGTCTTAGACAAGGAGACCCCCTATCCCCCTACCTCTTTATTATGGTGGTTGATGTGCTTAGTAGAAATCTTTGTATGTTGTTTGCCATGGGAAGAATAAAAGGCATCAAACCTACTTCTACCCTTCCTTAGATGGTGTTAGAATAGTTTGTGGATGACACCTTCTTTTTTGGGTATTCTTCTATGATTGAGGCCAGGTAGTGGAAACAAATCCTGGAAAGTTATGCTTGGGCTTCTAGACAGTGTATCAACTATTAGAAGAGCAAGTTGTTCTTCTTCAATACCCCCATGGAGCTACAAAATAAGGTGCTTCAAATCTTGGGTTGTCTGGCAGCCTCACTCCCTTCTACCTACCTGGGCCTCCCCCTTACAGTTAAAGAGGTGTCCCAAGATTTCTAGAACTCCATCCTTGAAAGAACCCAGAGGAAACTTGTTGGCTGGAAGGGGAATTTTTTAAGCAATGTTGGAAAACTTTAGCTTATGGCCTCCACGCTCCAACGAATCCCTGTTTACTTCCTATCCCTCTTTAAAATCATAGGCTACATGGTAGACAAACTTGAAAGGATCCAGAGAACCTTTCTGTGGGCAGGATCTGAAGAAAAGAAGAGGATGTCTCTTGTGAACTGGGATATTGTCTACCTCCCAAAAAGAATGGGTGGCTTGGGGCTAAGAAAAATTGGGCTGATGAATAAAGCCCTTACCATGAAAGTGGCTTGGAAGCTTATACAAGGGAAGGAGGATTGGTGCAGACTTACGGAAGCCAAGTATCTCCAAGGACACCCATATAGGAAGATGTACCATGATGTTGATCTCCCAAGTGGATCCAAACTCTGGATGAACATATGTAAATGTAAGACCCTCCTGTCAAAAGGTGCTTTCTGGAAAATTGGAAATGGAAGACCTACCAAATTTTGGAAAGACCACTGGATTGTGAACCAACCCAACCTAGGCTATAGATTAAAACCTCTTATGGACTACCTCAAACCTATCATGGGTAACCAGGTCTCCAACTATATCACTGGTAGGGATTGGGAGGATATACCTAATCGGGTAAGAAACAGATCAGACCTGCAACACTTAGCCAAGGATCTCATCAAAATTATGGCTAATGTCATAATTTATAGGCTTGAGGACTCTATTATATGGGCCCCCACCCAGGCTGGTACCTTCTCTATTAAGTCCACTTACAATCTGCTTATGAAGGAGGAGAGTAACCCGGGGGACTGGAAGAAGGTGTGGATTCCCCAGCTCACACTGAAAATAATTTTTTTCTGGTAGACTTTAATGCATGGTAAGGTCCTAACCTAGGATAACCTAATAAAGAGGGGCATCCCCATGATGAATAGATGTATCCTATGTAAGAATGAGGAAGAAACGGTGAAACACTTGTTCATCCACTATGATTATGCCTCCAAAATATGGCAGGAGGTTATCAGTAATTTGGGTATTTCATGGGCCTTGGATAGAGAAGTGCATCAATTTAACAACTAGAAATCCCCCTCTAATCACCCCCTTCTCCAACTCCTTTGGCATATGCTACCCCCTCACATATGCTGGGCCATCTGGAAGGAAAGGAATAACAGGATCTTTAGAGAAGAGAGTAACCGTTCTGAGAAATATCTCCATATTGGTACTAAGCTCCTATGTGAGAATGTCAGGATGGCTAAATGGAAGCTTCCCCCATGTTTTCCTACTACCTAGGAAGTGGGAATTGCTGATAGATGGAATATCCTTGATGGGTTCTCTAGATTTGATGATGCTAAAAAGATAGCTAGAAAGGCTACCAGATGGGCTGCCCCCCCCAGAGGATGGACTAAGTTAAAATTTGATGGCATGGAAAATAATATGAGCCAAGGTGGGGGTGGTGTTCTAAGAGATTATAGAGGTGATTTCCTATTGGCTTATGCTATCCCTATCAATAACTACACTGTCATCCAGGTGAAAGGAATGGCCCTTCTCTAGGGGATTAAATTCACAAAACAAATGAACGTCAGGTAGTTAGAAATTGAGGGGGACTCCAAAGTGGTTTTTGAGGCTATCAAAAGGGGTTCTAGTGTAGGGTGGTAGGCTAGACCTATTATTATGGAGATTGGTGAACTGATTAATAGCTTCCAGAGCACCACTATAGCCCACATGTACAGAGAAGGGAATTCAGTTGCTGACTCAATGGTGGCAATGGGCCTAAAACAAACTAAACTCAATAGTTGGAGGGTGGTTAGTGATTTACCTCTTGTGACTCAGCAAATCATTGGGGGAGAAATGGATATCAATGTTTAAATGTGCCACACCATCTTGTTCATTGCGAAGCCTTACTAGATCACATGTTGGTGTGTTTCGATGATTTTTGTGATTATGGAAAGGAGAACCCAAATTCCCATAAAAAATTATAATTACTCTTTAAACATGTGGAGTAGGTGTTGTCCAAATATGAGGGCTTACTTGGCTAACGAGGATAGCAAGTGTGTCCCTAGTATTATTACTATTTATGGCACCTGGAGATCCATTAGATATGGCAGTATGGAGCCCGATTTCCAAAACTTTTCACCAAGCTAGCATTTTAAGTATAAACCATTCTCGAAAAGGCTTTGCAAAATCAAAGGGTTTTTTAAGTTCTATAGAAACACTCGGCCCTCTATTTTCCAGGATATTCTGGTGTTGGAGGGTCTGAACTTTGAAATGGGTGACAACACTCTCTACATTAAGCCTAATAAAATTGATGAGGCCTTCACCTCTGATGCGCTGGTGACACATTATTGAAAGGAGAGTGACATTTGGGGTTTTATGGAGAGAATGAAGGGTGGGCATGATGAACGAATCTCCAAATAGTTTGTGTCATCCTGGAACAACAGGAGTGTCTCTGTTGGAGGCATCCACTTCCAGCTAAACGAGGAGGTCATAGCCAAGGTGACTAGGCTTTCTATGATAGGGAGAAAATACAAAAAAACTATTCAAACTCTTGTGCTACCAACCTCAACCAGTTCTTCAAGGATGGAGAGCTACCAGTGAAAAAGTAGGGGGGCTTCAATAGGGAGGAGCTGCCAGATTTCTGGCCAAAAATCTACCTCATAGTGATGAAATACTTCATGTTGGAAGGTAATTTTACTATTTTTTACTACTACCACTTACCGTTCCTAAACCATGTTAGAAACAAAGATTTAATCTCCATCCCTTTCTATCTTCTACACTCCTTAGAAAGTAACATCCTTGATATCAAGGATAACCTGGATAAGCCTATACCTATCCTCCATCAGGGCCTCCTTCTTTGCATCTACCAGTTCCACAAAGCCATCTACTCGGCACCCCAACCACCCCCCCCCCCCTATTATCTAGGAGCTGCTCGAGGAGGATTCCCCAGCCAAAACTGAGAATCCCTCCCATTCCTCCTCCCAGTCCATCTGTGTCATCCAAGAGCCTGAGCCGGGTGTCAAAGAGGGTAGGAACTACAAAAAATGTGTCAAAAACCTATTCAATAAGAAGGATGGCCAGGAGGTGTCCTATGTCTCTGAGTCTGAGGAAATTAAAGATAGGAAGGAGGATGATAGTACTCTAGAGACCGAATGCAGGCCCAAAAAAGGAAAATATTGGAGAGCCAAGTTAGTCTGGAGGTGGATTTGAGTGGCTCGAGTCGTAGGAGGTCAAACAGACTCACCAAGGAGCAATGTAAAACTAGGCTATTGGAAATGGCATCTAAAGAACACTCCTTGATTGAGAAAGACTCCCAAACCACTGAGTCCATAAATGAGTCCTCGAATGATCATATGAGCCCCCCTAGGTCTAGTAAAAACCCTGTTCCTGACCCCAAGCATGCCGTGGAAACCCCCATTTCTACCCCGCCCCTAAGTCCTACTCAAAACCCCCAGGATAAGCCCCCTACCTCTATTTACAATACCGAGGTCTAGGAGGATAGTCTCAAAGGTACTCTTAAAAGGAGGTTCATGAACTTGGATAGAGATATTGCAGAGATCAAGAAAAATATGCAGGAGCTGATGAACCAATGTATGTTGACCAACAAATTTGGCTTAAAGGTTATGCATGCTACGGCTACTACTCTCTATCATGTGTAGGAAAAGCTAGCGGGTGGTACTTTGGAAGCGAACGAGGACAACAAGGATCTTTTCCTGTTTCCGCAGGAAAAGTGGGTGAGGACCCTATTGTCTAAGTAGTTGGGTGTGAAAAATTAATTTTGGTCCCCATGTGCTGGTTAATTTTGTCTGGGCCTGGCCCTAGGACCCCCTATTTTTTTGTTGGTGTTAATGTTAATTTTTACAGCTTCTTGTTCAGCCCTATGTGGCTTTTAACTGATACTTTACATGCTACTGCTCGGTCTAAATACTTTGTTTTAATTCCGTTGATTAGTATTGTGGTTTATGTTTTTGATAGGGGCAAATTAAGATTGGTGATTATACTGTTAAACTGTTATATCTACTTTGACTAGTTACATTAATGTGTTGTTAATGTGCTACTAGTCCTTTGTTATTCAGGCCAGCACCCTCTTGCTGCTTTATCTATCAAAAAGATAGATAGACAATCTACCTTAGAATTAAAATATATTTTACAAATCAAGTAGACATTATTCTACTAATATTAATTTAATTAAATGTTGTTAAGATAACATAGTTTTAAGGGATCTAAGAATTTTCTAAGAGGAAATAAATATTTTAGGCTATACTTTTCTATTCATTTTCATTGTTCATTCTCTATTATTTTGATTATCTTATTTAAAACATCTAAAATTTCTCCTCAATAACCAAATTTTGAACTTCAATCCCTTCATAAGAGGAGGGATCATAATTGTGAACCCCCTAAAAAATTTTAGACATTATATATATTATTTTCATATTGTTAACAATTCATTAGCACAACCAAGCCTCATAAGCATTATACACTACTTTGTTGTTCCTCATCCTCCATCCTCACCTTATGAGAGATTTAATTATTTAATTAAGAGCATTTAAATTTTGATGCCTTCAATTAGCATTCTTTTGCCAAAATGATGTCCCCTCTTACATATTTTTCATCAAAACTTACTAGAAATATTATCATACCCTATAAAAATTCAAAAAGCCTAAAATCCTACATTCCCTAACTAAGAGGGTGTATTCGTGTTTAATATCCCATGGCTAAAAACAAGTGTCCTTGTCAAAACCCTTAGAAAATAGAGCTCAACCAATGTGCACACACATGTAATGTAGGTACAAATTAGTGTATAAATAGAAAAAAAGATAAACTTTCTTAGCATGCTACTTATATTGTTCAGCCATCAATAAAGTATTTGTTATCAGACACTAGCATTTTTTCATCTTCAAGCATTGTTGCTAAGTTTTGGCCCTCCCATTCAAAACTTATGCTTTTGGTTTATATTTCAAGTCTTTTGCTCCTTTTTATGAGTTGTCAAAATCTATGACATGTTCAAGAAGTCATTTTGGGATCTAAGAGTTCTTTTGGAACCAAGTCAAGTCTCTTTCCCCTGCTAGTCTTCATTTCAATTATCTCTTTTGATTTCCATCTCCCTTGTTGGTTCTCAACATTGTGTTTGACACCGTGATTCTTGAGTTTCCTATTAAATGACTAAACTTTTAAGTTCAAAAATGATTGTTGGCCCCAACACCTAATTTGGAATAGTCTAGGCTTTGGTCATTCAAGTATATAGTAGGCATCTATTGGTCTAATTTTTGTTACCTTTCCATTTATAGTCTCTGAGAACAAAAATGGTACTTCTAAATTTTTATCAAATGTTTAAAGCTTTATTAAAAATCATATGTCAGTACATCCAAAATCAGTTCAAGAACCTCCATCGGAGTCCAAAGCCTAAAGTGGAACGATGATTTCAAATTTTAAAAATGAAGTTGAGAGTTAAAAGAATTTTATTTAAAGGAACTGTCAGAAATTGAAAAAAAAAATTAGGAATTTCTTATCCAATGCATCATGCCCAACTGGCAATTCTAGAGTCATTATCATCCCCAATTATTCATAAATTGAACTTCTTGAGGCTACAAAAAGATAAAGCTACTTTTATAAGATAGTTCCAAAGGTTTTGTCAGAGCCTGATGTAATCTATTTCACTTCTATAAGTCCTATCTGGTACTGACAAGTATTTCGTGAACCTGTTCCATATACTAAAGGTGGATTTCCAAGAGATTAATGAAATATATCATTTTATTTGCTAAATGTGAAGAAAAGTTCAATGAGGATCAATAATGAATTGGGGTCCAATACCCATTCACTTCTTGCTATAGGGACCCCCAAAAAATAAATATGTTAGCAAGTCAATACATTCACATAATTAACCCAAAAAATAATTATTTCAAGCCCAAAACATGTTCAATCATGACTAAAAAGTTGATAAAAAAAAATTTAAAAAATGCATGACTATCGGTCCTCATGTGATTAAGATACAAATCATTAGTCACTTTATTATTATTTTAAATGTAATGTTTACAAAAACCACTTTATGCAAGTGGTTTCAAAGTACAAAAGAATTCAAATTACAAATACAAATGAGTAGTTATTGGTCCCTTATTTGACAATATAAAAAACATAAAAGAACTTTATGGGCTATCATATGCACTTTCTCCCAAACTTCTTTGCACTTGTAAATGCATTAACTCCATTTGCAAATAGTACTTGCATTGTCAACAACTAGTGTAAGGCTCCCCAGTAGACAAAAAAATAAAAATAATTGAGAGTAAATCCAAAGAAAATCAAAATTAAAATGGATATGCAACTCTCAAATGACCGCATTTAATTGGATGTGCAAGTATGAAATGACCTATTACTATAATTGATAGTAATGTTGGAGATTAATTATTTGATGGTAATGATGATGAAGACCAACCAAGTTCAAAGGAATACAAGATAGCATAAAGGTTAGATCAGTTATTTTCTTGTCATTGATATCAAGCAATTGATTCCTGGTTTATATTATGTTGCCATAGCATTCGGCATATGATATAAGTTGAATGAGTTAAGAAGAAGAATAAATGAGATGAGAAATTGAAAAACTAAAATGGGAAACTGATACAGTTTAGACAATGTTAAGATTATGATGATATAATTGTTTTTTACCTAACATTTAATTATATCAAGTCGGTAAAGTATGGTAATGAAGATTAGTGAAGTTGGTAAGCAAAATAGTTTTGGCTACTGAGCAGGAAAGGTCACTCGGTAAAGGTAAAAGGTAAAAGCAAGTTATTCAGTAAAGTGAGAGGAACTCAAGACACCGAGTGAAAAGTCTTTAGACACCAAGTAAAGTTTAACTGAAATTCAGAGTTATACACCGAGCAAGGAATAAGAATTAAGTACAAGGATTGGAATGACATTTAATGATTAGCTATGATGAGCTGGATGGTTATGATGATGAGGAAAGTTAGTTAAGAGATCTACGGTTATGAAAATTTTGTTGGGGAAATATTCTAACACACAACCTCCTCTGTGATATTTTATGCCATGATCATTCAACCATCTGTGGTTTTGGATAACAACATTGCGCCATATTATATTTAAATAAAAATGGCACCTATTATAAGAAAATAGGAGGGTTGACAATTTCAACCATCAAACTCACACTTACAACTGTCATGTTCCTGCCATTGCACCACATGCATTCTTAAATGCAAAATGTATTTTCTTATAGAATAAATAGTTGGGCCAAAAATGAAGGGCTTCAACCTTCTTATATATATAAAGGGCTTCAAAACCAATTTTAAGTAAACCAAAACAATGCTAAAATGAAAAGAACATATAAGCACAACACATAACTCATGACACCATGATTTTTTCTCGAGGAAACCCTAGCCAAGGGAAAACCCTGGTGGGGATGATACCCACAACTATGTACTAAAATATTATATCCCTATTAGGAGATATAGCCCTGTTAGGAGCTGATTGTTACATAGTACATTTCCTTGCTAGAGGAATACAAAACCCTGTTAGGGGATACAAAAAACTTGGTTAAAGGTGGTGAGCATACAACTCTTACAATCAAAATACTATCTCAAAAAGAGTTCTCAAAAAGAAAAATACAAGCATTTTCCTTTCTTAGATAGTTCTAGTTGTATCTCTATCAAAAACTAATCTTGCATCTTCTCTCTGCTCTCAGATTTGCATCATCATATCCATTGTCCCATACATACATATCGCTTCCACAAAACACTCTATACTTATACACAATCTACCATCCAGTCAGCTTCACAAATACTATACAAAACATAATAATAAATTATGTAAATGATAAACATAGAGTCGGCGATCTTATATTACCAAAGAGTCAGCAATAAACTTTATCTATCTGAATTAGCATGTTACCATATCCACTATTCTTTCCTTAATCTTCGCAACTGCTTATGTGCCTTGTTACACTGATTCTATGTCTTCACATACCTTTAGATCATTGTATCTTACTGATATGATCAACAAAACACATGTGAACTTAATAGAAGCATATTCATATCCCAAAATACCTTCTACTAACTTTCTAAGCCATAATACATCATATACTATCATCGCTGACCAAAACTGTTACACATTACACTATTGTCCTAATTCTGTACTTAGTCATTTTCATGACTGTGACTCCAGTATCAAAACTCTCTGTATGCGATTACTCCAACATAAGTGTTTCCTTGAATTACAACCCTCAAATGATCCCTAGTTCCCCAAAACACCACTTTCCAGCAATCTCTCCCTTTGGCATTGATGGCAACACTTAGTGAAAAATGACTAAGTGTTTAAAGCACTATCTACCCATATCTCTTTTTCTCTTTTTCTCTTTTCTACTTTATTTTATTTACATCTTTTATTTTTCTTCTCTTCCTTTCTTCATTTCACTCTTCACATTTTTCTCTTTCTCTTCCTCTCCCTTTGACATCAATGGAAAAGGTTCTTACAAAATTTCAAAACTTCTAAGCACAAAAAAGACTTAGTTCTTACTCGCCAATTTTAGGATATCTTGGAAAGAGTTTTCCAAGGTCTTCACTTCCTCATCCCATGATTTGATCAATATCTCACTAACATGTATCAATCCCTTTAGTGTATATGATGTTGTCTCAACTGTCTTAAGCTCAATAGGTAGAGACATAGACATAGATCCTTCAACTTTTTCTATCTCTGATAGATGTGTCTCTAGCATTGAAAGCGTAGGTGTGTTAGGCTCTTCAATAAGCCAAATCTATCTACCACTCTCCCTTTCTCCATTTCCAATACACTAATTTTATCCAATAGCTTGGATACTTGTTTATCCATTTCAATCATAGTAAAGATGTTTCACAACTATTCATCAGAATGTCAAGTGTATCCCTATCTATGGCTATAATTTCCTCAATATTCTTTAAATGACTTCAAGGACTTATGCAGTAATTGTAAATCTTTCTTCCTTGTGCTACACAACTCTTAGCCTTAAGAGTAGTAGCCTTGAGAATGTGTAAGTCCCATGAGATGGACTGACAGAATTCTCTCAATTTCTTCTCCAAGAATCTCTTTTCTACCAAGTATCTTTTGTAGTCTTTAGCAGTGACTCAAAGTGACTGTCAAAACTATCCAGAGCCATGCCTAGATTCTCTGCATCATTCTTACCTTGAAAATATATCGGTGTAGGAAGTAGTTTGTTTATTGTCTCTATAGCCCTAGTCATTATTTTTACTCTTTTGTCCCCTTTCTGCACTAACCTTTCCTTAGCCTTGGAAAAGGCCATGAAGGATAGCCTCATAATCTCATCCTCATCCATGCTATCTACATCAAAACTTATTGGTTTGGCCATAATAACCAACAATAAAGTAGAGGATGTGTCAGGTTCTAGCTTTTGTTCCATTCTTACCTTAGCTACTTTCTCTGTTCTAATCTATTCTTCCTTCCTTTCTTGTAACTTCTCTTCTTGTTTCTCCTCTGATTTCTCTTCATCTACCTATCCTTGTACTTCAACTTCCATTGCACTATCTAAGTTATCCAAAAATGGATCATTCAGATCATGCAAAGTGTCAAGGGTCACAGGCACACCAGAGACAAAGAAGTCTGGTTGCATGCTAGCTTTCTCACTTACATCTACTTCCTTTGAAATTTCTCCTAATCCCAAAGATGTAGGCTTGGTGACCTTAGGAGGTGAATTTTTCTTTGGCATATCACTCATAAGGATTTGATCCAATACCCTTTGATTTTCCTCAATCACTTCATCATACTTTCTAGCCATGATTTTTACTAGTCTAGCCTTTTTCCTCGACAAGGGTTTTAATTCATTTATTATCCTCTCCCTTTCTTGTATAGATACAATAGGTAGCATGTCTTCTATAGCTTTAATTCTTATATTCTCATCTTCTGACTGTGCCAACCACTTTGTGATCTCCAACTTACTATATAGTTCCTTAGGGATACTTCCTTCAATCTCCAACAGTTTTTTATTAAAGATCAATAGATACTCAATGATAGTATTTTCAATGATTGCCTGATTCTCAGAATCATACCTCTCATAATATATGTCCACTATCTTCAAGTTTCCATCTTTAATTAATTTCTCTTTTGTAATGATTTAAGGTCTGGTTTCCACAAAGTTTGTGGATCCTTCTGTGCTACTTTTTCTTCTTCTTTCTCACTTACCTTTTCTTCCTTTTTCTTCTTTTCCACTACTGCCACTTTTTACTTTGGACTTCCCTACTTGGTAGATCTTGTAGATCTTCTAGGAATGTTCGCATGTATAATTTCTTGTGTTGTCTCCTCTTGTGTAGGTGATAGGTCAATTATGTCGAATGTAGGATTAACTATCTTTTTTCCCTCAGAAGGGGTAGGTGAATCAATATCCATACTTGAAGATGCTTCCATCTTTTCTGTTATGATTTTCAACTGCTCCTTAGTGATTCCTACCTTTGGACTAATATCCTCCACAATTTTACTAATCTTTCTCTTCCTTTTTACCTTCTCTTGTTCTTCTCTGATCTTTCTTGACTTCTCCCTATAAGTTCCCCATCTTTCCTCAGTAGGATCTAATTTTGCTGCAAGAACATGTTCTACCTACATGGTCAAGATCTCAGAAATGACTTCATACCCCATAGGGTAACACCATTTCTTCCTTGGTTCTACTGCCTCAAAATAAACACAATCAGTTTCAACCATGAAATAGATAGTGTCCTCATACTTCTCAACTGTATCTACAGGTATCTTATACCTTTCCTTCATCTACCTTTGTAGTATCTTGGTCCAAGAAAATAGTTCACCATCAACCCAATTCTTTTCTTGTCTTCTATAACTCTCTAAAATCTAAATTCCAGTGGGTACATTGTCTTTCCATGCCCTAGGGTGCATGCCAGGGAACTTGTGAATGATATGTATATACATGTGAACCAACAAGGACCCAAACCTAAATGCTTTTGTCATATCTTTCTTTATCACCTTTACATTCTCTAAAAACTACTGAGCTAATACTTCGCAAAGGTTATACTTCTTGTTTTTTGTGACCATCCTATAAGCCATCATGATAACACTAGCAGAAATAGAGTTAGGTCTACTACTATAGTATAGTTTGTAGCCCAATATCATTGCCACCAATCTAACATCTTACTGGAAGATGTCATTGACTGTCATTTCCCTCTTATCCCATTTTGAGTGTGTTAGGGTTTCCACATGTTTCCTTAAATTATTTTCAGCTACATGAAGGGCTCCTTCATTATCTAATCCAGTTAAATCACGGATCGATTGTGCACATATTTTTACTAGTTGTTCTCCAATCCATATGAACTAATCATGGATTCTACTAAGAATAATCTTGAACCATTCTATTTTCATGAATTTTGTAAGTAGGGTTAGCTTAATGATAGACTGAATTTTTAGGTGCTTGAATTCCTCTACCATAGATCCATCTACCTCTATCATAGCATCCAATTCACTATAACTATTCACATCTCCTATGATCTCATATTTGTAGTGAATATAAGCCCTAATATCTTCTGCATGCAATATGACAACAGGGGTTTGTGAAAATGCTCCTTCTGGATCACCCTCACAAGACTTAAATGGGTGTCTCTCAAACTTGTACCTAGGTCTATCCACAACATCAAAGATAACCAGTGCATCCATAACTTATCCATGAGTATAGGTCTAAATACCTTAAACAAGCTTGAATCTGGCACTTTTCTTCACGCAAACACAAAATCTTTTTGCTAGATGACTGCAATGATTCACAACTCTACTCTCCTTAGTTTTTGATCAACAAATAGTATTGAAATGATGTTATCCAAGCTCTTTTATGCTTCGCAAGTCAAGTAAGTGCACTAAATATTGGTAGCTCAACTTTGCATGTTGTCCAATCAACAAAAAACTCACGAACATAGAAAATGGATCTCCAAGTGTTGTGCTCTCAACCATGGACTCCACAATGTCTATACACACCATACCTAAGCTTGCATGAGCTTACTCCACACATACATGGGCTGGATATATTCTGATATCTGCATCCAATGCTCCCCCTAAGGCCATGCAGCCTTCTAGGTCAATGTCTCAAAGAATTCATCATGCAAAGACACAGTATCATCTACTATCTCTCCCTAAACCAATGCCTTATTGAATTCTTTCACCTTCCATATCTTTCCATCCTCTTTGCTTTCTGATTTCTTGAAATGGTTCTCAAATTCATCCATGTACTCATTAAGACTTTTTCCATTGTCAACAAAACTCTTCCTTATAACCATAGGAGGTGGTCCTCTTTCTTCTCTTGGTCCTCTTCTATTGTTATCTCCATTGTATCTGCAAAACTTTGCTATATGTCCAAGGTTGTTACATTTGTAACAAGTAGGTGACCTCCTTCTTTCCTGATTTACTTGCAGCTTACAATATCTTGCAGAATGCCCAAATTTATTTCATTTAAGACATGTAACCTTGGCTGCTAACTCTTCTTTGATATAATCTTGTTTATACCTTGACTGATCTGGTTTTCAACAATCTGTTTTATTGTGTCCATAATCATAGCAGTTATAACAGTAATTGGTAAAGGGTTTAGAGGTACCTTTACTTCTGCAATCTCTTTTTATGTGTCCAACTTTATTGTATCCAAAGAATATACCTATGAAAGGTCTGATCTATTCTTTAGGTTCTTCATGAGTAGGTCTTTCTTCAATCTTTTCTTTATTTTCTTCTTCATTAGTTTTAGAACATTCTACTTTATTGAATCCAACTCCAATCATGTCTCCTTTAGGTTTTTGTCTTGCTCTTTGCTCATCAATTTTATCACTGCTCATGTGCAACTTCTCAATGTGAAATTTGGATTGAGTGAGTTCTCCTTTAATGATCTGATTTTAATTCTCCAATTCCTTACATTTATCCTTTTAGTGATCAAGTTCAGTCTTCATTTGTCCTGTCTTCTCATTTTCTTCTTTTAGTGACTCTTCAACTTTGTTCCTTGCATCATTTTCATGTTGAATCTCTTTAATCATCAAAAGATTGATTTTCTCTTTTTCTTGTTCCAACTTCTTTACTTGATCTGATGTATCATTGTCTGAATCTTCTTGAATCTTGTCCATAAGGTCTTGTTTCTGATTTCTTGAAGTTTCAAGTTGTTCCTTTAGTTTCCTGATGAAACCTTCTACTCTTCTCAATTTGAATTTCAATATACCATCCTCAGCCTTCTCTTTATCTAGATCTTCAAGTGTTGCTTCAAATTTCTCTTGCAAACTTTCTAAATCCATTCTGATCTTCCTTAAACTATTAGGCTTTCTCTCCAAGGGCCAATAGCTCTGATACCAATTGTTAGGATTAGGTAATACTAAGAGGGGGGTGAATTAGTATTACTACACTTTAACTTAAACTTCAACCAATTATGAATAAACCAAAACAATGTTGAAATGAAAAGAACATATAGCACAACACATAACTTATGACACCATGATTTGTTCTCAAGGAAACCCTGGCCAAGGGAAAACCCAGGTGAGGATGACACCCACAACTATGTACTGAAATATTATATCCATGTTAGGAGATCTAGCCCTATTAGGAGATGATTGTTACATAGTACATTTCCTTGCTAGAGGAATACAAAACCTTGTTAGGGTATACAGAACACCTGGTTAAAGGTGGTGAGCATACAGCTCTTACAATCAAAATACTATCTCAAAAAGAGTTCTCAAAAAAAACAATACAAGCAATTTCCTTTCTTAGATAGTTCCATTTGTAGCTCTGTCAAACATTGATCTTGCATCTACTCTCTTCTCTCATATTTTCATCATCATATCATCATCATCATATCCATTGTCCCATACATACATATCACTTCCACAAAACACTCTATACTTATACACAATCTACCATCCAGTCAGCTTCACAAATACCATACAAAACATAATAATAAATTATGTAAATGATAAACATAGAGTCAGCGATCTTATATTACCAAAGAGTTGGTAATATACTTTATCCATCTAACTTAGCATGTTACCATATCCACTATTCTTTCCTTAATCTTTGCAACTACTTATGTTCCCTGTTACATTGATTCTCTATCTTCGCATACCTTTAGATCAAACTATCTTACTAATCTGATCACCAAAACACATGCAAACTTAACTGAAGCATATAAATATCCCAAAATACCTTTAACTAACTTTGCAAGCATTATCGGGGGAGAGGAGATCGACTGTAATTATTCATCGTGCATATTATTATGTAAAAAGACTTGGTATTATTTTCCTTTGTTAAATAAACTAGTGATTCTTCGGATCAAACTAGTGTAAGGAAGGCTCTTATTTCTTCTATTATGCAAACCAGGACCAAGGGCCCACTCCTTGGAAAGCTCGATGATGTTTTATGTTTTTGTGTGTTATTTCTTTTTAGTTTCTAAATTTTAATAGTTGTGTGATTAAAATTCTATCACTAGTATATTTGAGACCTTTTTCTGACGGTTGATTGTTTAAATTCAGACAGTATACCATCGATTAAGTGACACCATTTGATGTCACAGTTTTGCAGTCAGAAACACCAATACTTATGATAGGTGTCATACATGTGACATCTATAGTCATCACAAAATGCAATTTCAACATAGTGAATATACCCATCGGGTCTACTTGTAGACGTCCCACATTCGACGGATCTCTGTCGGACATAGTTAGTTACCGATAGAAATTTTGTACCTACGACGAGTAACCGTCATAATGTTCTAACACCTAATTTTCATTGGAAGATTGTATACCGATGAAAATGCTATTGGTGTGATGGTTATCCATCGGGCATTTCTGACAGATTGTCATCACTTCTCTGGTGCCATTGTAATTGCGATGAAAATCACAATTTTTTAAAAAATATATATATTTGTCAATCGAGTTTGACTCGATTAGTGTTCTTGCATATTTGGTTGTCATTTGGAGATGACTTTATAGTAGATTCAGTAGCAGCTCATACATTATTGAGTCGAGTCTAGAGACTTTGATTTGTAGATCACTATGGTGTCTGTGATGACTTGGGAGAAGTCTTCTTCTAAGTGAATCGAGTTGAGAGACTTGGATTATAGAAAGTGGGTCATTTGATGTGACTTATGAGACATTGAATGCCTCTTCACAGTAGGTTCACAATGTGGTCTGTGGTGTTTCTTTGTGACTTGGTTCTTAGTAACCATTGAGATGGATCGATATGACTTGATCTTGGGTCAAGACTTATTGAGGTGAGCTGAAGTGATCATTGCTCCTTGAAGTGATTGATGTTTCTGATAGATAGTCATCACTTTTAGTTTTGTCATCGATTATTCTTTGGTTTCTATCATAATTGTGATGACTCACACTATTTTTTAAAAAGAAATATATATTTGTCGTACATTGATTGAGATCTTAAATTATTGAGCTTCTCTTTGTTTTGATAATAGTTTAACATTCTCTACTTAACAAGGCCAACTGCATGAAGGTGGAAGCTTATCTAGCCCCTCCTAGGATCCTCTTATGACCCATTACGACACTTTAAGACCTCTAAGATGTATTCTTAGGGATCGTAAAGGGTCATAAAGGGTCATAAGGGGTCCTGGGACACAACAGCTGAGAAACATAAATGTACGCATCATGGTCACAATTGTTTGGAGACACAACATAATGGAATGCTATACCTAGATGATGCAACACAACCACTACTCCTGTAGTTCCAAGTTGACACTACAAGATCCAAAAACCAAAGATAAAGAATCTATATATGGTTTTTGGATCCCATAGTGTCAACTTGGAACTACAGGAGTAGTGGTTGTGTTGCATGTTCTGGGTATAGCATTCAATTATGTTCTGCCTCCAAACAATTGGGACCATGATGCCTACATTTATGTTTCTCAGCTATTGTGATACCTACATTTATGTTTTGTAGCTGTCATGTTTATTTGCATGTTCTTTGTGTTTGGCTTCTCTCCCTCACATCGAAAATAAAATTTTCCAACTCTAAATTGAGAATGTGCATGCAACACAAGTAGAATATGCACAGATAGCAGGTGGAGCTAAGAAGACCAAGCACATTTACATTTTTTTCTCCTTTGTTTCTTGTACACCATCTCTATTGGCAAGTTTCTTCATGGATGGCCTCCACTATCTTCCCCACTACAACTATAACCACTATTCATTCTCCTGCGATCATTATTATCTTCTCTATTGATCAGACCTCCACTGCAATTTTTCTGATGAAAAATTCCAAATTCAATGTTTGGTATTCCTTCATCTCCCCTCAACTCCATCACTTATGTGTATGGCTTCTCTCCCTTGCATCGAAAATAAGATTTTTCCCACTCCAAATCAAGAATGTGCGTGCAACACAAGTAGAATATGCATGGATAGTAGGTGGAGTTGAAAAAACACAACACATTTACATTTTTTTAATAGGTCAAAATTATAATGTTCGCTATGCTCTATAACTTAAAATACCCAATTAAAGACCTCTATCAGAAATGCAACCCTGTTGTGTTTTTCAGCTCCACCTAATATCCTATGTATATGAATTGAGATTGCATATTGAACTAGGCGTCTCCTTCTACATTGCCTGAAACCAAGAGACTGTCACAATTAACATCTAAATGGCGTGTCTCATCATCACAACTAATCCACCTTAAATAATTGATTAACAATTCTAGACAAGATGATGATTTAAGTATTGTGTTTTAGAAAAGAACCCATTGAACATTCTAATACTAATTTCTCCCAAAATATGAAATCCACTAAAATTTAGCAAAGACCCCTCCAACATTACAACAATGTATAAAAGGAAACTCAGTGTCTAAACATGGAACTAAGCTCAAACACGTGTAAATAAACATCAGTCATTATCAAATAAGTTGCATAAATGAGAATAATTTTTTTTTGGCTTTCTCTTTTTTTTTCTTCCTTATATTGTTTCAGAGGTGTATCCATGTCCAGAGTGTCATTTCTTCTTGGCCATGCACATGATCTCACTTTCCTTTGCAAACGCAGGTCCTTTGTAATAACAAATAAAAGGCTTCAATTAAAAACATATTATCATAATTAGGGTTAATTTAAAATATATTCATTATTGTTACAAGCATTTCAATACATTAAAAAACATAAATGTGATGCTCTTTACCTTGTCCAACCACATCATCTTTATAAGGAAACTTAGGTGCGGAAACAGCTTCCTACACTAATCTCTAAAGGAAATTATTGTGCAAATTTTTTTAAATCCTTACAATTTCAGATTCGTTAACTACTTTAACAATGATATTGTAGCCATATACCATGCATACAAAAAATAGAGAATCACACAATGATTTAATCTAGGGAAACCTTTTGGTAAAAACCCCAGCACTCCAAAACCTGCACAGTGTATTAATCAAAACTATTACAGTTTACAATACACTTGCAATGCAAGTTATTTCAAAAGATTTTCCAACTCTTGAAGACAAATCACGGTAACATAAAATGTTCCAACAATACACTAACTTCTCCTATCTTTGCAACCCTAAAAAATGCTTATATCATGCGCTTCCTTTTTTAGGGCAACTTCCAAAGATAGTTGTATTAGGGTTTTACCATTCTCTGAGAAAATAGGAACCTGAACCCCACGATTGGGGAAGAGTGTATAGTACTCAATTTTATCAGTTGCCACATGTCTTCACCTATCATTGAATCTTCCAGACATAGCTCTTACGTGTCATAGGAATCTTTCATAACCGTTTCAGCCATGATCTCCTTACACATAATTCGAGATGTCGACACATCAAGTGGAGTGACACATCAACATGCCAACTAGACATGTACACTCACAC
This sequence comes from Chamaecyparis obtusa, assembly GCA_027943335.1. Classification (NCBI taxonomy): domain Eukaryota; kingdom Viridiplantae; phylum Streptophyta; class Pinopsida; order Cupressales; family Cupressaceae; genus Chamaecyparis; species Chamaecyparis obtusa. Next base: position 76,537 of record BSBK01005606.1, on the reverse strand, counting down.
TTAACTAAATTATTTACAAGAAATACATTTTACAAAACAAATAATAAGAATAGGAATTATCCAAGGTTGAGACACCTTATTCCCAATAATCTTGCCCGGCGGCTTGAACCTCAACACCCTCATCGGGAACAATGCCATCTACATCCCCTACAACTGCAATACAAAATGTTTTATTAATCCCAACACATTATAATTAAATTTTTATTACTACACCAAATTCAATTTAACATGTTTGCTTGTATTAAATATTCATTAATCAAAATTCGAATAGAAAATGTATACCTTGAGTACTACAATTCACATTAGCATCGATGCCTCCATTGTGCTCAGCCGGTGTAGTATCAATATCGGCAAGCTGCATTCCAATGTAAATAATTAGTGTATTTATCGACAATATATACATATAAATACAAGACAAATACTGAGAAATGTTAATCATTCAGTTTACTACATATAAATATATTCACTTTAAAGGTTTAAACAAATATATAATCAGTTTTTCCTTACTTAAAACAAATATATTCACTTTATGTTGGAACTTAACATCAAATACGGTAATTGGTAAAGTTTTCAACTTGAAATAAAAATCAATTAGCTTATTTACCTGAAGAACAGATCCAGCAGAAGAACCTTGTGCACTCATTACTCGGTACCATTCAACCACAACTTTATAGCCTTGTTTAAAGCCTATTTTTTTGTCCTCTTCTGTAATTGGTTTTTTGAACTCCAGGGCCTACATTTTTTATTGGTATCATAAATTTTTAGTTTAGTGAATTTCATCAAAACTAAATTGATTGCAATTTAATTATAAATATTTGCATGCGATTTTTCATTTACTAATACTTACAACTCGTGCAGCAAGTTTTGAATATCCACCCGAGCCAAGCCTGTGTTGCCCGTGCTTTTGTTTTCTTTTTGTTGTTGCCTTTGTTGTGTCAGGAAACCTATGTGATGTTTGAAGTATGTTAGATCACATAAGTACAAAGAGTAAATAGTACATAATTTCATTATTAACATTATCACATACCTTCTTTCCTCGGGTGATACTACTCGTCCACTATGTCTTGCACTTCTCTCAAGTGCATCCTTTTTAAGATCCTCACACTCATTAATAGGAATATAGGGAGGTCTCTCATAATAAGGGTTGTGTTCTATTTGGCTCCTATATTTGTCCCTAATATACTTCAAAACAGTGCCCGCTTTGTCAAGAGTCTACGTCTATGAAAGACTTTGGGTCCAAAAAGTGTTGTCATAGAGTCAATGAGCTTATTCTTTAACCCTTTATCTTGTACTAACCACCTTCTAAGAAAAAAATTGTTAGATTCATAAATGAAGTGAAGCTACCTTTTAATATACTTGAAGAAAGGGATGAAACAAAATGTAATCTTGCAATGAAATCAAAATATGATACCATGTGCGTATGGTTGGCCCGAAAATGCACAAACATTCATCATTAAGTTTTTCATAAAATAGATTATTCCCTGCAAGATAATTACGAGATTATTATAATTAGTTATTGCAAGGGACCACACAGGGGGTTAGTGCATTACGTTATGAGTATTATATTGTATAGTAAAAGAAAGGATCAATCTTTAAAGTACTTGGAAGCTGGGCTACTCTCAAGGGAAGTCCATCTTTATTGCTCATGAGCAATTGATCACACTATATTGTTCCCGTAAATTTAACATGAGTACATCCAGGAATTGTGTCATCACCTCCTACATAAAATGAATCCAATATTACAAAATGCCCCCTAAGAAATAATATATAGTTCAAGTGAAATAGACATGTGATAAATAAGAGAGAAAAAGAGGAGTCTACTTACCAATAGTAGGTGTACTTGCTGACATTTCAAGTGGAACTACCTTTGTGGATCTAATCCTCGTACCAGGCGTCGTACTCAACATAGGTTCAATAGCAGGTGCTAAACAAAAATATTGTTAGAGCATTAAAAAATATGGATAACCATGGACAAGATGGAGGATAAAACATGTGATGTACCATCTAAAGTATTTGCATCTAAGGTAATGCCCTTTAATCTATTTAGCATCCCCTGTAAAGAGAACACATATATATTTTAGTTAATAAAATAAATAAAATAGTATACTATAAAAATCATTATTAAACTTTTGTTATAATTAAAAACTACATTAATACTTACTCTATAGTTCTGAACACGGCCAATCAACATATCCACTACCCTCTGTATTTCAGGAGTGTGAGGTTTAATATTTGCCATTCGAGCTAACTCTTTTGATATTGCATGAAGGACCCTTTCCAGTGCAACCACAGGATCAACCTCTGATAAAAAATCAACATCGAATGGATCATGCTCATTCTACGGCTCCTCGTGGACTACTTGTTCCTTTCCCTTTCTCTGATCAACACTCATTTGTGAGAACAATATTATTATCCCTTTATTTAAAAGAAATCCAAAATAGTAGAACAACAAAATATACGCATTAACATAACAAAAATACGCATTAACATTTTTCTTGTATGTGCATTTGTACAACAACAATGAGTTTTACTTGTCGGGAAGAAGAAGTCCCATGAGAACTATCACCGTCATGCGTATAGTGTGGCTATTGATCCATACTATAGCTCTGTATTTCAAAAAAAATCATTCAGACATGTTAAAACATGTGTTCTTATTCTAAGTTACGTTGAATAATAGACAATTATCAAAATGTGCACCACCTTGTCCATGATAGTGATGGGGTTTTTTGTAACTATGTGATTCAAATTGTAATCGATAAGAAAATCCTTGCCTCCATGTATTGATTTGATTGCACATACAAATACGTGATTTCCCTCGCACGGCTCGAATATGCAATTGGGTTTCTTCCTAGTTGATGCAAGTCGTGTACTATTTATAAAACTTGCAATATTCCCTGATGCTTTTGGTCTTCTGTCAATGTATATAGCTACTTTTTTACTTTGTTCACTGACTTTTTGTTGTATATAATTTTCCATGAGTGCATACCTACACATACTTTTTTTATATTTAACAATCTGCATCCAACTACTGTAATCATAACAAGGTCCGACATACTCCATCAATTTGACAACTTTTTTGTAAGATACCTTTATGCCATCCATGGAAAATAGGCCCAAACCATGTAATGAAGACGGTGCTATGCGATATATCCTCTCTTTAACACAAAAATCAATGTTTATTGGAGGAAGTTCATCTGGGACCCATTGTTTTTGTAGATGTTTGTACCTAAACGGTAGCTCAAAGTCACCTTTGCTCTCATCATCATAAGAACATGACCCCCCTTGAGCAAGGAAAAATTTCATGCGTTTATTGAATTTCTTTCTGATCTTTTGACCTTGAGTCGATCTCATTGAATTACACGTACTAAATGTCTCACTTTCTTCTTCCATTCCTAGATTTTCCTCGCTCGAGGAAGACAATTCTGACAAATACCTTTTCGCTAGTACCTGCAACTCATGCAATGAGAAAGACAGGTGGCAATGAGAGAGATATTTTACATATGGTAAAAGGCATTAATCTCTATGGGGTGTATTGACTTGTACCTAACAATCCATGAGACTGTGTGGGATACCTGACATAAGATAATAGTTATATAATCAGACAAACATAGTTCACTCCATAGTTTTCATTATATCTTGTGAAGGACATTATTCATTGTTAAAATTATCTATTTATCCAACAATATTTTGAATATCTCAGCATTGCATATAACTAAACATCTCAGCATTGCATGGGACACCACTATTGTGGCATTTCGTCAAACAATTTGTTGTCTCCTGAAAATTCAAGCCAAAATATATATATAATTGTCAAGGAAGTGTGATTTTAATTTTCATATTTTATAACTTTCCTATGATAAAAACTAAAATGAATAAAAAGTGTGTGCGTTTGTTATTTTTATTTTCATGTATTAGGTTGTAAATCGCTTTATTCTAATGCACATTTGTTTTGGATAAATAATAATTTTAAAAATAAAAATTAAGATAAGTTGAGCAAAAAGGCAGCGAGAGGGAGTTGAACACTCGACCTCTCAAACTGACCTTTTTCCTACCTATCTACCCTCCTACCCCCTAACCAGTTAGTCTATTTTTTTTCTTCGAGAGGGTTAGGAGAAAATACTTATTTATCTTTGTTTTTATGTGCAGGTGAGAAATAAAGATGACCTTTTACAAGGGAGTTATCTCTTCCTTAATTACTTTTTAAATTAAATAATGTGATTATTACTTTATTTATGTATTTATCTATTTTTCCAATTTTAGGAAAAAGAATGGGGAGAGGGAGTTGAACACTCGACCTCTCGACCCATTCTTTTTCCTACCTAACTACCCGACTCTACCCTCTACTAATTACTCTATGTTTTTCCTTGAGAACATATGTGTAAATAAAGGTATTAATATTAGATTTTTTATTTATTTTTTAATATTTTAGAAATGAATTATTAGGATCATGAAAGTAATTGATTTCTGTTATGCAATGTTCTATGTTATTTATAGGACTTGGTTTTATTTTTGGTTTTATTGTTTCACTTCAATTTTCCCTAAAAACCTAAAGTTAAAATATGATAAGGTGAATAATTAGATAAGTATTATAACGTTTAGGATTTTGGGATATTTTGGATGTAAAATTTTAATGCTCATATTTCTAAATATAATTTAGCATTTTCACCTAATGTATTTTTTAACATTAATATTTTTGTCAAATAAGGTGAAAAAGCTTTAGCATTATTGCATTATTATTATATTTTAGTGGTGTATAATGTAAATTATTTATTTATAATAATTTAGGGTTTGTCATTTATTCTTTAGTTGTAAATCCCTAAGAGTAACTTTTTCCTTACTCATTTACTTTAATTTTAGGGTATTAATAATTTTACCCTACTATTTTTTATGAATTAGTTGATTTTTTAATATGTATGTTTTAGGGTTGCTTTTTAGAAAGTGAGATTTTTAGATTCCCTTAATTATATGTATTTTTATGGTTGTAATATTATTTTATATTAGAAATATTTTGTAGCATTAGGGTAATTATTTTATAAAATTAATATGTTAGCCCTAAGTGGATTGATTTGATCTTTAGGGTTAAATATATATTTTTTCATTAGATGGATTATAAGACCTTTTCCCTAATATTTTCAAAATATTTCTATATTGAATTTTACATTGCTCTATGTTATTCCTTGAAAGCTTAAGTTAAAATAAAATATATATCCTTGTTATGGTGGGGTAAAATAATATTGTGATTGCATTTTTTATATGAGGAACTTCATGGGATTCTAATTAAAGTGAAAATATGTTTTGGCTTGAAAATGACATATATTCTTTTTGATTATTTTTACCTTATATTATTACTTGTGAATTTTTATTAAGGTAAAGCAAATTTTTAAAAGCATAAATATTTATTGTATATAGGTGATTTATTGAGGATTGAGTCATTTGTTACTAATTGTTACCTTATGAAATGTTCATGCAATATATATTTAGGGTTTCTCTAAGTAATGTTATAGTTTACCTTGTAATATATATTTGTTGAGATAATAACTATAAAGGTAAATCATAAAAATATTAATCCTTAGAATTAAAAATTAGAAGTAAATTATTTTCTAAGGATTAATTATTTTTATCAAAAGATAATTTTGATATAGTGGAATCATAATGCCTAATTATGTTTTTATATGCAAGAGGATTATTAAATGATAAATGGAACAGGTTATCCAAGAACTAAATATTGCAAAGATGGATATTTGTTATGCGGCAAAATGCTTTGCAAGATGAAGGACAAATTATTATTACAAGAACATTAATCAAAGATTTATTTAGTATATTAGCCTTATGGTTAATATTTTATTTTGTAAATATTTATTAATGTTGCAGTTTGTTGAAATTGGATTTTAGTTATGAACAGACGCATTGGTCTGAAGCTTGTGTGCATCCCCTGAACTTTATAAAAATGGGATACCAAGAGCAATTTAGAGACAATTACAAGAATTTCAATTTTCATAGATAGGATTGTTCAACAGCTGCATCATGGATTCTGGTGTACCAATTTTTCAATATTAATAAAAGATAAGTTGTTTTTGTTTTCCATCTGTGCATTGGTTTTCAATTCCCTCAACTAGTCCCTTGGATAAATCATTCTTGATTTCTTTATTGTGATCGTTTAAAATGTTGTGTGATCTTATTGCATTTTGATTTATCAATTGGTCTGCTCATTTTGCATGGTTAAGAATCCTTTTGATTTGTGGCCAAAGTCAATTGGGATGTTATTTGAGGAGTTAAATTCAGTTAATTGTCTGCAATAGTTCACACACATTTGAATGCAAATCAAGGTGATGAGTTTTTTATGGCTTGTCTTCAGAATTTGATGTATGTTTCTATATTTTGAAAATTGTCCTCTGAATCAATCCTTCCAATTTTCTTTGAAATGCAAAACTGTCTCTAAGGTTGTATGTAGGGTTGAGGATTGGATTGACTCCATTGCCCAGGGTGAAACAGGCACTGGTCTTATTGATAAATGGAATTTGGTCATCTAATCATTTGTTGCTAGTTTTGGCATCCTATTCCTTTAATTTCATTTTACATATCCTATCTGTTATCTTCTTTACAAGGCATTCAATTAGGTTTAGCATTACTTTCTAGCCTTAGTTTAGATTTCAAGCTATCTGACAATTAGGATATTAGGTTTAGTTTCTCCAAAGGACTATTAACCCCCTTTGGAAAGATTTTCTTTTGTTGTGCACGTATTTGTGTAGTTACACAGCATATTTGATTTGGGCCTACCAGCCTTGGTTTGATCGAACCAAAATCATAGAGGCATGTATTGTGCCTATCAGTTGGTCTCAAAACGGTCCAGCATTTTTGAGCACCAACACAGTTCTCGTGCCTTGCCACTAGTATTTTTATTACGTCTTGTGAAGGACTTTATACATTGTTAAATTATCTATTTATACTTTTAGAATTATCTCACTCCATTGTAGGGAACAAAGAGAATCCCTTGTGATTTAACATCATTGAGATGCCTCCTTTCATTAGCTTCATGTCACCTTCCCATAACTTCTCATAGCTTCCTATGTGTTTCATCCTTCATTTATACACTTACTTCCTAAGGGGTATTCTTGAGTTCAAACACATTGAGCTGCTACAACTGAATTATAAATCATGAATTCACTATAAAATTAATTCACTATAAATCAAGGGGCATTATAAATCATGAATTCTCTATAAAATTAATGTATTGCTCTAGATTTCATATGGACATTTTGTCAAATGGTTGGCATGTATGTTTATTCAAATGGAGTTATATCATTTGGAATGGATATATGATCGGTTGATATCAAATTCTATGTCAAGATTTGCAGCATTAAATTGATCATAGTTAGAAAACTCAAACACAAGAAGAATATAAGTATAGCCAATTTTCAGAAGAATATGAATGAATGCAAACATACATAAGTGGATGAACATAAATAATTAAGGTACCTAATATTGCCTGAAGTAATGAAGTGTTGACCCTGGGTTCAATCTAGTATGCTCATGTATGATCCTGAAACTGCAATGAAAAAAAGGATGGGGTTAGATCCAAAGGATCTAAGCAGTGCCTGACACCCTATTATTAATCCTCATCTACAATAATGCATGTGCATAGTTAAGCCATACACTTCTAAAAGGAACTATGCTACAGAACATGTGCACTCAAGAAAATGTGCAGTGTATAGGCACTGGAATCCAAATGAAGCCCTACATTTGTGTCTCTATGAACACATGGTGAATCACTATTGTGATTACATCATCCAAATAGTGCAAAAACAACACCAAATGTTGTTGTTCCATTTGGTGTTGCTATGGCATCATTTCCAAATGATGCATCCACAACAGTAACCCACCATGCCCATCAACACAAAGCAGACATGATCAAGCATAAGCAATGGAGGGGACATTATCAAGGTCAAATTTCATTCCTTGAAATTTTATATTTGTACAGTTATAAAATTTCATGCCTTGAAATTTTATAACATAGTTCCTTAGCATTTAATCTTCATATTGCAGCCATGACTTGAGGCAAGCATTCAAGCTTTGTCTTCTCATTAACTCAATTTCATTTTGATGGCTTTTGTTGATTTAATTGCGACACCAGCTTGGTTATAAACAAAAAGAAAAAACAAAAAGAAAGTGTCATTTGTAATTTTTGTGAATTCAAAGAGCTACCACAAAGATGGCACTATACTTTTGCATAGCGCGAAGAGGGCATTCAAGTTTGGCTCACGGGTTGCAAGCTAGGGCATCATGTATTGTTTATGAGCTCTTTGTGTGAGCACCTCATGTCCCTATTTGATTGGCTGGTGCTCTATTTGTTATTGTTACCCTAATTTTCATGTACATGCAAATTTGGCTAAAACCTATTCCAAAATCTCTATTTTCACCTTGCCAAGCATCCCTGAAATTTTCATGATCTTATGTTTGGTTTCTTGGCCTCTGCAAATTTTCTATCTCCCTGGCCTGCAAGTAAAAATTCAAAAAAAAAAGTAGTCGTTGGTGCTAAATAAACCCTGCAAACCCTAAGCCCCTCATTCTATTTTCATGTTACTTTTTTGGCAACTTAAAAGTCCCAATATCCATGTGCTTTTAATTTCCCTTCGGTCGCCAGTTCTCTTATTCTTCCAGCAGTTACCTTTTTTCTCTCGGCGAACTGGCGACTACAGTGTTTCTCCTGGTCATGAAATAAAATGGCGGTGCCCTTGAGTATTCAGCGACTCTGTGGATTGCCTTCAATCAAGCATTTTCTAACTAAAACCCCAGGTTGGACTTTTGGTTTAGCGATTATGCAAATGCCTTGTTCGCGTATTCTTCAGACTTAACCAAGGTTAAGAGTTCTATTCAGCGACTGAGTGAATTTCCTTTGGCCGTGCATTCGCTAAGACTTCTGGGGTTAAGTGATTCTCAGTGGGGTCCCAGTTGATGAGATCAATGGTTGTCGTAAGATCTCATAGGGTCTGTCAGAGGCTTGTGATCTTACAACAACTGTCAATCTTCCCTTTTTCTTAATGCTCCAAGCTTTTCTGGGTCCACTACCACGGTGTCCTACTTGGAGGCTTTTTATTGGTCGAGGAACGATGACTTGTATTTTTTTTAGCGGGCCCAGGGATGTTAGAAGCTAGGAAATTGATGGCTGGTGTGTGTTCTCATGAAGTGTGTCAGAAGTATGCAATTATAAGACAACTGTTGATTCTCCTTGGTGATGTAACTCTTCATGCCTAGCGAGTCCACTGCTACATGTACACAATGGTGGCTTCTCATTGGTCCACATGGTAATGATTCAGCAATATGTCAGTGGGCCCAGGTTTCCAACATTTCAAAAGGTTCTGACATCTGCAAGAAATCTACGGTTGGCATATGTCCGCAAGGAGCTTTTTTGACACATGCGATCATGCGACCGACCATCAATTTTACTTTATTTTAGGGTGCCTATGCTAGGTGGGTCCTCTGATAGTTGATGCTAACATGCTTGAATTTGATTGGTCTATATGGTGATGACTAGATTCTCAGTGGGTCCATTTTTCAAAAGGGTCCCGATCTAATAAAGATCTACGGCTGGCATAAAAGCACAAGGAATCTTTCTAACATATGAGATCATGCACCTGTCATTAGATCAAAATCTAAGCTGTAGTGGGACCGTGTCAGAACTTGCCAAGATGTATGCCTACAGAGCAGTCAAGGGTGAATAAAAGAATGACATGTGGCAGTTCTGGGCCTAGGGTAAAAAAGCATTTAGTGAATCAGCAACTAAGGGGTTTCTCTTATTCACTTAATGAAACCAGGGTAAGATAAAAGACTCAGCAATCTAGCGAAAAGCCTTGTTCACTGAATCGCTTAACCAGACCAGGGTTAAGAGAAGGATTTTGTGAATGAGAAAAAGGTCTTTGGTCACGTGGTCGCCGAATGACTTAAAGGAAGAAGGACTCAAGGTGGGTCCAAATATGCTGACATGATGATTTTCTCACTTCTCATTGGTCACTGACTTCCATGGTGGTTATGACTTGTCAGAAGGATTTTAAGTTGTTTTCTCAGTGCATCACCACCATTCATCTACTGGGAAGATTTTGCATCAACAGCTACGTTTTAAAAATATATCTGCTAGCCGTTAATATTTGAATTTGAATATCTCTGCAAACATTTTGCTAGGGTTTTGTTCTTGCAACCATGCACGACAAGATGGGTAGTTGGAATTTAATTCTTCAGGATAGTGGAGGTTGGAAGGATGATGATAGATGATTTGATCGTCGGCACCATGGATTTTACAGAGTACCATGTCATGTTGAGGCTTTAATGAGCTTGGTGCCACCTTTTGCAGGGTTAATCATTTTAAACCCAAATATCTTCAGGATCAGATTTGTGAGCCTTCATGGCTTAGTGGAGTTGCAGGTGGCTAGATGAGTCTAGGTTGCTTGTCTACAGGCTATTTGTAGTACAAGGATGGGCACACAAAGATGAATATCTGATCAGTTGAGATATTTGCAGAAATAACATTTATGATCAGACTTGATAGATGTAGGGTTTGTTATTCTATTGAAAATCTTGTAACCCTAGTTAGGTTTTTTGACTCCTGCCTGCGTGTAGTTGAGTATGTATATATTGTATTTTTTGGAGCTTTGGATCTCAGAGTTAGACAATTGTAGAAGAAATTCATCTTTTCTTAAGGGTCATCTATGGTATCATTTCTACCCTTTGGCTTATATAGTTGTAAATCTCCCATTGATAATACAAACATTGTAGAGGTATTTTGTGACAGTTCTTCATGTCCCTATGCTTCCTTGTTTGGATCATCTCTTATTGGGTTAAAGTATATGATGTTTTCAGTGATATCTTAGGGTTCCTGATCCCTCTTACCTTTTGTAATTATGTGTGTTACTATGTTTGATTTGATTTAGATGTTTTTGTGGGTATACTTCAGCCCCCTAATAGTCTTGTCTCAATCCTACACCGAGTTGCAGAAGTGAATGTCTGCTTGCAGGTCATAAGTTGTGTCTTATGTTCAGGCCCTCCTATGAAACACTTATGCAAGCCTATTTAGTAAGTTATGACCTAATAGACCTGAGCCTTTCATTGATTCCATTCCTCTATACTGAGATCCAAACCCTAATTTTGGTGTATCACCTAGTAGGTAGTTTGCTTTTAGTCATTTCCTTTCCAAGCATTCCTTCTATCCCTTTCCCTCAAAAGATTACTTTTCCTGTCTAGAAGCAAATTAAGGTGATTATCCAAGAGGAACCAGCCTAGAATCTGGAGGTCTCATCTCATTTAGCATAGGTCCCACACTTGGAGATGATTCCCATGTTATACTAGGTTATCAAGACTACAAGAGCTTGAAACAAGGGTGCAAACTTATTGTATAACAATTCTCCGGTGGGACTACTACAAACAAGGAAGTTCATTGTTTGAAAGATATGCTATCTTTGATATACAGATTGCATAATACAGACCTTTAGATGTTGTTCTACCAAGCATACCTAGTGACTCCACTGATTTCAAAGATCTAGGCCAACCTTGTTCAAGGTTTATGAGAAAGATTGAGACTAGAAGCTCATAGCCCACTAAATTTTTAGAGTTGCCCTCAAGAAGAAGTCACAAAGATAGGTCAACTCAAATAAAATCCCCTACAAGGAGAGTTCAATAAACACCACCGAATACCTTAGAAAGGAGACCTTTTCCCTTTCATTCCAAAAGAAGAGGTAGATCTCTAACCAGAGATCTAGAGGAAGATTCAAATCCAGGAGCAAATATAGCTCATATAGTTGTTAATCTTCAAATTCCAACTCTTGCAATGGCTAGACTATTTGCCTTTGCACCTTTCAACCAGGGGAGTCCATTGGCATTTTCTCAACATCATGATGTGCCCTTGGTGGTACAAAAGAGTATACTTGATTTCACTGGTGAGGGGCAGACAATTGTTTTTGAACACATAAGAGATGTGACCACCATATGCAGCATACACAACATAACTCAAGAAGATGTGGCCACAAAATTATTAGAAGCCTCTTTTAAAGGTAAGGCTCTAGAATGGTTTAGAACTTTAACTGTTGGTTCTATTACTTCATGGGATGAGTTAGGGGATGCATTAAGTAAGAATTTTGAGGATAAATAAGATAACTTGTCTCTAGTTGAGTAGTTAACAACCATTAAGAGAGACCCTCAAGAGCAAATGACAGATTACAATAGTAGATTCCTCAAGACGTGGAATAGAATTCCAGTCTCTGTGAGACCATCAGCTGATCATTCTTTCCTTTACTACTTGCAAAGTCTAAATGGTCAAATTTCTATCATGATCCAATCTATGGGTGGTACTTCTCTACCCCAAGCCTTTGACATAGCTGTTAGGGCTGAAAATTGTTTGATTCAAGCAGGCATGATTGCTAGAAGGCCTCCAATGCCCATTTTTCCTAGCCTTCAACCCATTGCACTTGCACAAGTACCCCCATTCACTCCTATCCCTACCATATTGGCACCTCAAGCTAGTACTAGTGGTCAAGAGCTGAGAATGAGTTTCTCTCAAGAGCTACAAAAAATAAACAGTCAACAAAGCAGTCAGCAAGAAATGACAAATTTGTTGCAAACCTTGACTAAAGAGGTCACAAATCTAAAGAAGCAAGGTCAAGGAATCAAACCAACCTTCTAGCCACAAGGCCAAGGTCCTAATCAGCAATATTAAAATCAAGGATAGCCTTATCAACAAAGTAGGCCACCATACCAAGGAGGCTATCAAGGACAAAGGAAAAGTTTTAATTAGAGACCATTCCAACCATATACCCCTGCACCTTTGAATTCTACAAATTCAGTGAGGGATATGATTCCTAGCCAAAATAATATGGCTATGGATAATGAATGGTGTTTTTCTTGTAACCAGCCTCATAACCAGGCTACATGTTCAAATGGATGGATGAACCAAGCTCTAATGGTTCAAAATGCCTCACAAGCTCAATCAGAGGCTTCATCCAGTGGCTCAGTTCCTCAACAAAAATCACAAGAGAATGAGACTACTCTTTTTAATTGGGAGCAACTAGACTTCAATGGAGTCAATGATGAAGATGCTTTTGTTGCCTACACAAGAGCAAAAAGAAGAGCTCAAGACATGGAGAGAGAAGATTCCAATGCCAAGGTCACTACATCTATAGAGTCATTGTAGCAAGTTGATCCCATCACACCTAAGGAGATTCCTTTCATCACAAGCAAGGAAGGCCAACATTCCAAAGAGGTGGAACCCATCATAGTGAAAGCACAACAAAGAGTACACACTATGACTCCTTTCAATATCATTGACAACATGAAGAAGGTGAATGTCACCATGTCTATGTGGGACTCTTTGGCTCTTCCAGGACAGCCTGAAATTTTGAAGAAGGCCATGACAGAGGTAGCAACTCCTCAACTTGCAAAAGAAGCTACAAAGCTAGTGTTGGTTAACACTGATCAAGAAAAGGAGGCTCCAAGTAGCAACTCCAAGGCCAATATCACACAAGGTAGGAATTCAAAGCCACCTCCCTTTTATGTATCTTTAATCATTGGAAAATCTTTAGTGCATAATTGTATGGTAGATAGTGGAGCTACTAGCACTATAATGCCCAAGAAAGTAGCTAACCAATTAGGACTAAAATATGAGCCCTTTCAAAAGAAGGTTACCCAACTTGATGGATCCTTAGTCAATACTATAGGTGTGGCTAAGGATACCAGTTGGATCCTTCATGCTAGTCCTAATTTTTCCATCCTCCTAGATATATACATCATAGATCTCCCTGCATTATTTTCTATATGTCTTTCAAGGGAGTTTACAGCTAAGATAGGAGGCTATCTATCCTCTAACTGGTCTCACGTGCTATTTCATACAAGGTATGGGACCAAGGTCACCATTAAGTTAGAACCATTGGTAGCACACCATATAGAGCCATATGTGTCCAATACCATCAATATAAACTGCCCTATATTTGATGACAGTCAATTCTAAACCATTAGTGAAGCAAGCACAAAGATAGAGAGTATCCCTGATATTCTTCTAGATGAAAGAGCTTCAGAGGCCCAAGAAAATATAATCTGGGATTTTGGTTTGGGAATTTATTTGATACAAGAAAGTGGATCCATAGAGCCAAGCCTTTGCAAAGAAGAAGACACTGATTCAAAGGATCAGAGCAATCAGGTTTGGGAACTATTTTTTGATGGAGCTAGAATTAGACACAGTTCTGGTGGTGGTGCTATGTTAGTGTCCCCAAAAGGAGAAAGGTATTATACTACCTTTAGATTCAGTTTCTCCTGCACTAGTAATACTATAGAGTATGAAAGCCTAGTTAATGGACTAGAGTGGGCTAGAAAAAGAGGTTTTAAGGCCTTAAAAGTTTATGATGACAGTGAGTTAGTTGTTAGCCAAGTAAGAGGGATAAGTGTAACCAAAAATGATACTTTGAAAGCATACAAACATAGAGTTTGGGATATAATCGAAGATTTTTGTGCTTTCAATATTATTGCTATCCCTAGGAAACTAAATCAAAATGCAGATAGGTTAGCTACTGTTGGATCTCAGTATGATATTCCAAATAGTGTTTCAAAAGAGGCAGATCAACAGCATATCAAGGTGATTGTTAGGCCATCTATTCCTGATAATGATGTCAATTGGCAAGTGTTTGACTATGATGAACAAATTCTACGATTCTTGTTTGAAGAACATGTTTTTTCAGAGCATAATCAAGATAGGTTGTCACAGAACTATGGTGATCAGGTGATACAACTTAAGTCTAATAAGATGCCTAGAGGTCTAATCACCTTAGAGATTGTCTTCAACAAGGATGATGAAGTTAAAAAAAACAAAGCTAGCCTGGTAGTTCAACAAGAGCATTGTGTTGAATTAGAGTTGGAACTAGGTAAGAGCTTACAATTTGGAAAAGTGAACACTGATTTGGAAAGGCAAGATTATACACAACTTTTCAAAGAATTCAGTGATGTTTTTGTATGGAAATATGAGGACCTCAAAGATTTTGATCCTGCCCTTCCCAGTACACTATTGAGTTAGAAACAAATGCCAAACCAATGAGGCAAAAGAAAAGGCCTGTTAATCCCAAACTTGAGCCACTTATGCATAAGGAAGTGCTCAAATTAATAGAAAGTGGTATCATCTACCCCATTAAGCATACTAGTTGGGTTTCCAACCTTGTTCCTGTCAGGAAGAAGAATGGGGAATTGAGATTATGTGTTGACTTCAGGGATCTTAACAGAGCTTCATTAAAAGACCACCATCCATTACCCTCTATGGAACAAATCTTACAATGTGTCTCCGGGTCTAAGAGATTTTAATTATTGGATGGCTATTCAGGATACAATCAGATCTTAGTGAATGAAGAAGATCAATATAAGACTGCATTTACAACCAAGTGGGGAACCATGGCTTATCAAAAGATGCCCTTTGGTTTGTCAAATGTAGGTGCTACATTTCAAAAGGAAATGGATATGGCCCTTAAAAGCCTCATGTACAAGTTTGGGCTGGTCTATCTAGATGACATAACTGTCTATTCTAAACATGCAGTAGATCACATCAAACATTTGAGGCAGATTTTTGAAAGGTTTAGAGAATTTGGGATATCTCTTAATCCCAAGAAATGTGTTTTTGCAGTTCATGAAGGGAAACTATTGGGATATGTAGTATCCAAAGAAGGAATCACAGTGGATCCTAAGAGAATTGCAGCTATCCTAGAGCTACCCCTACCACATCACAAGAAAATTCTCCAATCTTTCATAGGAAAGATTAATTTTGTTAGGAGGTTCTTGCCTAACATTGCAGATTTACTCAAGCCCTTGACAGCCATGTTAAAGAAGATTTCATCTTTTAGTTGGACCAAAGAAGTGAAAGTCAATTTCCAAGCTATTAAAGAGGCCTTAACAGAAGCCCCTACTCTCCTAAACCCAAATTTCAGTAAGGATTTTATCCTTTATGCTTATGGAGGTCATGATGTTATATCTGCAATGCTGACTCAAGAAAATTTAGATGGATTGGAGTAGCCTATTGCTTTCTTTAGAAAAGGTTTAGAGGAGTATGAACAGAGATACTCTTTTGTAGAAAAATATGTGCTTGTTGTGGTGAAGAGCCTTAAAAAGTTCAAATATCTATTGACTCACAGCAAGGTACATTTGAAAGTTACTCATCCAAGTGTCAAAGAATTTTTGCTCTTCAAGGACCTAAATGAGAAAAGAGCTGGTTGGATCACCAAGGTGATGGAATATGACATTGATATTCAGACTACCAAGCTGGTTAGAGGAAGAGGTCTTTGTGAACATTTGGCAGGGGATGAAAGTTCAAAGAAATCAGAGCAAATAGATGCATCTCTGGTGGTGCATTCTACAGAAGAACAAGCCAAGGCAACATGTTGGTTGCCTAATATGAGAAATTATTTGAAGATAGACAATGTCCTACAGGTTTGGATTCATCAAAAAGAAGGTATTATAGGTTACAATCTATTCCTTTTGTGTTGATTGATGAAGTTCTTTTCAGAAAGGATCACAATGGTGTCCTTTTAAGATGCATAGATTTAGAAAAGATAGCTGATGTCCTATTTGAATTTCATGATGGACCTGTTGGTGGTCATTTTTCTCCTAGGACTACTACTTTTAAAATCATGAGGGTCAGGTACTATTGGCCATCTATCTTTAAGGATAGCCATGATTATGTGAGAAAATGCATCAAGTGTGCCATGTTTGCAAGAAAAGAAAGGCTTGCAGCCTTGCCCCTAAAGCCAGTCAAAATAGAGCAACCTTTCATGAAGTGGGGTATAGACTTCATTAGCATGATCAATCCTCCATCTAGTGCAAGACATAAATGGATAATCACTGCCACTGATTGCTTCACTAGATGGACAGAAGCAATTGCATTAAAAGAAGCCAATGAGAATGTTGTATTAAGTTTTTATGATGATATAGTTCATAGGTTTGGCATTCCAGATTCTATAATATCAGATAATGCATTGGCATTCACAGGCCTCAAGGTCTCAGAGTGGGCAATTAGGAATGGCATTTATCTGAATACCAGTTCAAATTACAACCCCCAAGATAATGGTTTAGCTGAATCCACCAATAAGAATTTGATTAAGATAATCAAAAAGACTCTGCAAGACAATCAGAGGGATTGGCATGCCAAACTAAAGTCTGCATTATGGTTAGATAGAATTACCCCAAAGAAAATCATTGGTAATTCTCCTTATGTGCTAGTATATGGCAGAGAGTCCAGGTTGTCTATTTCAACTGAATTAATAGCTCTAGACTTGGCCACTCAATATGCTCTATTTGAAGAAGGAGATCCCTTACAAATCAAGTATGCTCAGCTCATGGAGTTAGAAGAACTAAGAGATAAATCCATGCAAGATATGGAGTTCCATCATATTCAGATGAAGAAGAACTTTGATAAAAGAACCAAGATCAGAAATTTCAAAGTTGGAGATGTAGTTCTCAAGTGGGATGAGTTCAGATCCAAGCTTGGCAGACATACCAAATTTGACTCCTTTTGGGGTGGACCATTTGTAATCATAGAATGCAGGGGCCCTAATGCCTTTCAACTAGAAACTCTAGAAGGAGTTCCCCTGCCAATTTAAGTCAATGGTTTCCACTTGAAACCTTGTTTTCAAGTTAATCCCTCCCTGTAAATTCTCTGTATATGTGTTTTTTTTGCTTTCTTTCCCTATTTTCTAGGTTAGTTTCCTGCTTTCAAGGAAGTGCCTCTACACAAGTTTATCTCCCTAGTCCCATTTTTGTCTCTGTCAAAGTTTTGTGTTCCTGTAATGACCCCATGCCCAATAGATTATGTTAAGGCCATTGATCTATGTCTAGTAGGCTGACATCCAGCAGAAATCACCAAAATGTTACCCTAATTTCCATGTACATGCAAATTTGGCTAAAACCTATTCCAATATCTTTGTTTTCACCTTGCTAAGAATCCCTGAAATTTTCATGATCTTATGTTTGGTTTCCTAGCCTCTACAAATTTTCTATCTCAATAGCTTGCAAGTAAAAATTCAAAAAAAAAGTAGTCGTTGGTGCTAAATAAACCCAGCAAACCCTAAGCCCCTCATTCTATTTTCATGTTACTTTTTTGGCAACTTAAAAGTCCCAATATCCATGTGCTTTTAATTTCCCTTTTGTCACTAGTTCTCTTATTCCTCTGGCGGTTACCTTTTTCTCTCAGTGAACTGGCAACTGTAGTGTTTCTCCTGGTCACGAAATAAAATGGTGGTGCCCTTGAGTATTCAGTGACTCCACAGATTGCCTTCAGTTGGGCATTCGCTAATTGAAACCCCAGGTTGGAATTTTGGTTTAGCAATTCTGCGAATGCCTTGTTTGTGTATTCTTCAAACTTAACCGAGGTTAAGAGTTCTATTCAATGACTGAGTGAATTTCCTTTGGTTGCGCATTCGCTAAGACTTCTAGAGTTAAGTGATTCTCAGTGGGGTCCCCATTGATGAGATCAACAGTTGTCGTAAGATCTCATAGGGTCTGTCAAAGGCTTGTGATCTTACGACAACCTTCGATCTTCCCTTTTTCTTAGTGCTTGAAGCTTTTGTGGGTCCACTGTCATAGTGTCCTACTTGGAGGCTTTTTATTGGTCGAGGGACAATGACTTGTATTTTTGTCATTGGGCCCAGGGATGTCAGAAGCTAGGAAATCAATGGTTGGCGTGTGTTCTCATGAAGTGTGTCAGAAGTATGTGATTATAAGACAACCATTGATTCTCCTTGGTGACGTAACTCTTCATGCCTGGCGGGTCCACTGCTACATGTACACAATGGCAAATTCTCATTGGTCCACATGGTAATGATTCAGCAATATGTCAGTGGGACCAGGTTTCCATTGTTTCAAAAGGTTCTGACATCTGTAGGAAATCTACGGTTGGCATATGTTCGCAAGGAGCTTTTCTGACACATGCGATCATGCGACCATCCATCAATTTTACTTTATTTTAGGGCACCTATGCTAGGTGGGTCCTCTGATAGTTGATGCTGACATGCTTGAATTTGATTGGTCCACGTGGTGATGACTAGATTCTCAGTGGGTCCATTTGTCAGAAGGGTCCAGGTCTAATAAAGATCTACGGCTAGCATAAAAGTGCAAGGAATCTTTCTAACATATGAGATCATGCGCCTGTCGTTAGATCAAAATCTAAGCTGCAGTGGGGCCATGTCAAAACTTTCTGAGGTGTATGCCTATAGAGCAGTCAAGGGTGAATAAAAGAATGACATGTGGTAATTCTGGGCCCAGGACAAAAGAGCATTTGACAAATCAATGACTAAGGGGTTTCTCTTGTTCGCTTAATGAAACCAAGGTAAGATAAAAGACTCAGCGATCCAACGGAAAGCCTTGTTTGCTGAATCGCTTAACTAGACCAAGGTTAAGAGAAGGATTTCACGAATGAGAAAAAGGTCTTCGATCACATGGTCTCCAAATGACTTAAAGGAAGAAGGGCTCGAGGTGGGTCCAAATATGCTGACATGATGATTTTCTCGCTTCTCATTGGCCGTTGACTTCCACGGTGGTTTTGACTTGTCAGAAGGATTTTAAGTTGTTTTCTCAGCACATCGCCACTGTTCATCTGCTAGGAAGATTTCACATTGATGGCTACATTTTAAAAATATATCTGCTAGCCGTTAATATTTGAATTTGAATATCTCCGCAAAGGTTTTGCTAGGGTTTTGTTCTTGCGGCCATGTGCGACAAGATGGGTAGCTAGAATATAATTCTTCAAGATAGTGGAGGTTGGAAGGATAATGATAGATGATCTGATCATCAGTGCCATGGATTTTATAGAGTACCATGTCATATTGAGGCTTTAATGAGCTTGGCACCACCTTTTGCAGGGTTAATCATTTTAAACCCAAATATCTTCGAGATTAGATTTGTGAGCCTTCATGGCTTAGTGGAGTTGCAAGCAGGTAGATGAGTCCAGGTTGCTTAGCTGTAGATTGTTTGTAGTACAGGGATGGGCACACAAAGATGAATATCTGATCAGTTGAGATATTTGCAAAAATAACATTTATGATCAGACTTGATAGATGTAGGGTTTGTTATTCTATTGAAAATCTTGTAACCCTAGTTAGGTTTTTTGACTCCTACCTGCGTGTAGTTAAGTATGTATATATTGTATTTTTTGGAGCTTTGGAGCTCAGAGTTGGACAATTGTAGAAGAAATTCATCTTTTCTTAGGGGTCATCTGTGGTATCATTTCTACCCTCTGGCTTATATAGATGTAAATCTCCCATTGATAATACAAACATTGCAGAGGTATTTTGTGACAGTTCTTCATGTCCCTATGCTTCCTTGTTTGGATCATCTCTTATTGGGTTAAAGTATAAGATGTTTTCAGTGATATCTTAGGGTTCCTGATCCCTCTTACTTTTTGTAATTATGTGTGTTACTATGTTTGATCTGATTTAGATGTTTTAATGGGTATACTTCAAGCCCCTAACAGTCTTGTCTCAATCCTACACCGAGTTGCAAAAGTGAATGTCTACTTGCAGGTCATAAGTTGTGTCTTATGTTCAGGCCCACCTATAAAACACTTATGCAAGCCTATTCAGTATGTTGTGACCTACTAGACCTGAGCCTTTCATTGATTTCATTCCTCTATACTTAGATCCAAACCCTAATTTTGATGTATCACCTAGTAGGTAGTTTGCTTTCAGTCATTTCCTTTCCAAGCATTCCTTCTATCCCTTTCCCTCAAAAGTTTACTTTTCCTATCTAGAAGCAAATTAAGGTGATTATCCAAGAGGAACTAGCCTAGAATTTGGAGGTCTCATATCAGTTAGCATAGGTCCCACACCTGGAGATAATTCCCATGTTATACTGGGTTATCAAGACTATGAGAGCTTGAAACAAGGGTGCAAACTTAGTGTATAATAGTTATATTGATTTTACATCATATATTTAGTCTGAATAAATATCTTATAAAACAACATAAAACTAACCCAAAATACTTTGTCTTAATAAAATCTTAATAAAACAATATATCTAGTCTTAATAAAATCTTATAAAACAACATATATTGTGTGAAGTGTTTGATCTCTCTTTATTTGTTTTGTTGTTGATATTCACTATGTGGTACTCCCTACTTATGATCATTTCATGAGGAAATGTCTTGATGGCTCACAGGCTGCAGGCTAGGGCATCATACATTGTTCATGAGCTCATTGTTTAATATTGGCATTGTTTACATCTTTTCATTTGGAATGCTTGATGACCCGCGAGCTTTGAGAGCTAGGGAATCATTATTATTACCTTCAAGGCATTGTGTGAAGTGTTTTATCTCTCTTTATTTGTTTTGTTGTTGATATTCACTATGTGGTACTCCCCGTTTATGATTATTTCATGAGGAAATGTCTTGATGGTTCATGAGCTGCAAGCTAGGACATCATGCATTGTTTATGAGCTCACTGTTTGACCACCAACCAATCAAATAAGGACATGAGGTGCTCAAATAGTGAGCTCATAATGACATAAACAATGCATGATGCCCTGGAAAAATAGAAAAACAAATAAAGAGAGATCAAACACTTCACACAATATATGTTGTCCTATAAGATTTTATTAAGACTAAATATATTGTTTTATTAAGATTTTATTAAGACAAAGTATTTTGGGTTAGTTTTATGTTGTTTTATAAGATTTTATTAAGACTAAATATATGATCATACATTAATACACTTATTGTTTTGAATTTGAGCTCAGACATCATGCAATGTTATTATTGTCATTGCATGCTTTCTGTTGTTGTGCACCATATATTGTTTTATACACTATTTATTTCATTGAGACCATGAACCTAACATTTGTAATGTATTTTCTATTATTGGATCAATGATACCATGTTGTTGAGGTTGTAGATGCATTGAATCACCACTGGCATTCTATTTTGATAGCAGTAATATAACAAACAGAGCACCGGTCAATCAAATAGGGACATCAGTAAGATATTTAATGCATTATTACTTCATCATGATGATAAAAATTTCATTGGCTCAAAGCACATAGAATGTGGGTAGATGCATTGAATCACCACTTCCATTCTATTTTGATGAAGAGGAACTATGTTATAAAATTTTGAAAGGCATGAAATTTTATAACCGTACATATATTTTATGAGTATAACTATACAATAGAAGAGCACCCACATGCCTTTGTTGTTATTGGTCAATGAAATTTTTTGGTTTTCCTTTCCCAATTGAGATGTCATCCTAAGATTCAAAAGGACTACATTACTAGTGAAGGCACCTGGGTAGGGTTGTTTGGTACCTAGTGTTCCTAAATTTTTTCTTGTAGTGGCCTTAGCCAAGCCACTAGGTTAGGGAGAAGCCTATTTGGTCTCTCTAGGTGTGCTAGCTAGTGTTTATTCTTCTTTTTTCTTTTGAGTCCTTGGTGTTTCTTTTGGAGCCTAGTTGCAGTAGTCTTAGCCAACTTTGCTAGGTTGCCTGTCATAGGATAGTGTTCTAAAGTTGAACAAATGGCCTCTTTAATGTTTTAAAAGTTTGAAAATAGCCTTTATGACCCTTACTCAATCAAGGATTGAGTTCTTTTGAGGTGTGTGTAGGTGGTTTGTCTATCCACCAAAAGTTGTTTGACAACTTTGAAAGTTGTCATGACAATTTTTCTTGTAAAAGCATGTAACCGGCTCAAGAGATAGCTAGCTCAATCTATGGGCCCTAACACCAAGGAGGGAGATATTTAAGCTTTGAAAACCATAATTTAAGGTGTAGGGAAGAGTGTAGTATGGAGAGAAAACTTTTGGTTTCAATTAGACTGTGTAACTAGTTTTCCTTTGACAGAGATATACATTTTGTGTTGATAGAGATAAGAAATGGATTGAATATCTGACTATAATGTGTGCATGTGATGATTGTTAATTTTTTTGAATTCCTAGGATAGTTATTTATCATTTCATTTCAATTTTGAGTTAGTCTTCATAGTTTTCTTTATTTTGGCATGTCTCGGGTTACTACTGACAGAGCTTTGAATAATGGAGTGTTGGAGCACTCTCCCACCGTACAATCTATATGAGTCTATGGTATTTGTGTCTAGACTCCTTGTAACATATGTTGTGCAAAGGAGGGGCCCTAGAAAGTTTAGGATGTATCTATAAACTGATGCCCTAGGAAATCTATTAGTGTTTGGTTAGGGGTCAGTGTGTTGTTGCAGAGGAGATGGAGTGATTTAGGGCACTCAAAGCCTAGTTCAAATGATGTGGAGGGGAGGTCAGATGCATGATCAAGCATCTCCAATGCAGAGAGAGCTCAGGGGATTGTGGATATAAGGGAAAATACTAAACCCTCAATGTTACAGACAGTGAGTTACCAAAGCCTCATTTATAGCCCCATTTTTAGCAGACCCTGTACGGACAGTATGGGAAAAGGAGACTACCAGATTCTTAAATCCCTCCCAAAAGGGTATTTGAATCCATAATTAGTTGGATGCTTTTCTCAGATAAGTTTGGATTTATTAGCAAAAAAAGGTCAATTAGGCCTACTAAACCTAGTAATCTTTTTAGGCCAGACAGCAGACAAAACTTTTTAGAAGGGACAGAGAGGTTCCTAGAACAATGAACTTATCATATTCTTGGTGTCATAGACTGAATGGAGAAAGGAGGAGTTTGAAACTTCTTATAAGGGGACTAGGATAGCACCCTTAAGGCTAGGAGATTAGCCTCTTTGATTCTAGGAGGGCCTAGGACAAAGTTATAGCAAAGTCTATATAACATCAAGTACCCTAGTTTGCATTATTAGATGATCTTGTTTAATTTATGTTCATTTCATGCAAAGATACATGTAAAGGAAAATAAATTTTTGCATCTAAAGATTACATGTATATATATGAAAAATAACTTGTATATACTATACAAGGAAGATAAATTTCAGAACAAAATGCAAGAGTACAAGCATACATAAGAGGATGAACATAAATAATAAGGGTGCCATACATTACCTGAAGTGATGAATTTTTGACCTAGGTATGAATCTAGTGTGCCCCTGTGTGATCGAGAACCTGCAAAGAAAATAGAGATGGGGGTTAGATAAAAAAATATCTAAGCAATGAATGACATCCTATTACTGATCCTCATCTACAATTATGCATGTGCATAGTCAAGCCATACACTTCTGAAAGAAAAACCATACTACAGGAATATGCACTTAGAAGAATGTTGCAGAGAGTAAATTGCTGCATTTATGTCTGCATGAACACCTGGTGAGTCACTATTGTGATTTCAAATAAAGATCATAACATCACAACATGGTTGGCAACCCCAAGGAGGCCCCATTGCAAGTAGTGAGTAAGCTACATCAAAACAAAGAGGTACACAAATCTGCATCATCTATACTGATGTCCCTATTTGATTGGATGGTGCTTTGTTTGTTATATTACTTCTATCAAAATAGAATGGCAGTGGTGATTCAATGCATCTACAGCCTCAACAACATGGCGACATCGATCCAATAACAAAAAATACATTACAAATGTCAAGCTCATAGTCTCAATGAAATAAACAGTGTATAAAACAATATATGGTGCACAATAGTAGCAAGCATGCAATGACAACAATAATATTGCATGATGCCTGAGCTCAAATTCAAAATAGTAAGTGTATTAATGTATGATCTAATAGCAACAACCTCATTGATCATTACCTTTCACTCCTCCATCATTATAGAAGAGATAACTACCTACAACTATATTTCATAATTCCTCCTTTGAATTATATATATATCAAGTATAATTATGAGTTTACATCATATATTTAGTCCTAATAAAATCTTATCAAACAACACAAAACTAACCCAAAATACTTTGTCTTAATAAAATCTTAATAAAATAATATATTTAGTCTTAATAAAATCTTATAGAACAACATATATTGTGTGAAGTGTTTGATCTCTCTTTATTTGTTTTGTTGTTTTGTTAGGGTATCATGCATTGTTTATGTCATTATGAGCTCATTGTTTGAGCACCTCATGTTCCTATTTGATTGGTCGATGCTCAAACAGTGAGCTCATAAACAATGCATTATGCCCTAGCTTGAAGCACGTGAACCATCAAGACATTTCCTCATGAAATGATCATAAATGGGGAGTACCACATGGTGAATATCAATAGAAAAAAATAAAGAGAGATCAAACACTTCACATAATACCTTGAAGGTAATAGCAATGATGCCCTAGCTCTCAAAGCTCGCGGGTCATCAAGCATTCCAAATGAAAAGATGTAAACAATGCCAGTATTAAATAGTGAGCTCATGAACAATGTATGATGTCCTAGCTTGCAGCTCGTGAGCCATTAAGACATTTCCTCATGAAATGATCATAAACGAGGAGTACCACATAGCTAGTGAATATCAACAGCAAAACAAATAAAGAGAGATCAAACACTTCATACAATATGTGTTGTTTTATAAGATTTTATTGAGACTAAATATATTGTTTTATTAAGATTTTATTAAGACAAAGTATTTTGGGTTAGTTTTATGTTGTTTATAAGATATTTATTAAGACTAAATATATGATGTAAACTCAATATAACAAACAAAGCATGGGCCAATCAAATAGGGACATGAGTTGCTCAAATAGTGAGCTCATAAATAATGCATGATGCCCTAGCTTGCAGCCCGCGAGCCATCAAGACATTTCCTCATGAAATGATCATAAATAGGGAGTACCACATCATGAATATCAATAGAAAAAACAAATAAAGAGAGATCAAACACTTCACACAATGCCTTGAAGGTAACAGAAATCATGTCCTAGCTCTCAAAGCTCACGGGTCATCGAGCATTCCAAATGCTAAGATGTAAACAATGTCATCCAGACATGTGTATTATGAGCTTTCCTGCAACAAATGGACTTGTGATGATTTTCACAATAGTACATGTTTTGCAAGAAAGCTCAAAGTATTGCTTAGGAAAATATGAATGTTCATCACCTATGCATATAAGAGTTTATCAGAGGAAGTATATGCACAACAAAACAAATAAAGAGAGATCAAACACTTCACACAATGCCTTCAAGGTAATAGAAATGATCAAACACTTCAAAATAGGGACATCAGCCATACACTTCTAAAATGAACTATGCTACAGAACATGGTGTGTGTTAATGTGATTCAAAAGCTATTATGGAAGATTGTTTTATTATTGAGATAAGGATATCTTAATTCTACAAGAATAAATGTTTTGAGAAATATTTGAATTTAATTTTGGCAATAACATGAGGAGTGGATATATTTCAAGCTTCAACAAGACTTCATACCACACAGTGTTTGTAGATTACATTCAATGCGTTATTTACGCTTGTATTGGTGGGAAAACTCTTGAAAATGCGCAAAAGAGATTGCATTCAACCATGTTGTTTTCATGACACATGTAGTTTACCTCCAGCCTAAATCAGTGTTGCATACAAATCTGTGAATGGTGCATGGTACAAAGCTTCGCTCAAGCTTGAAAATGATAAGCATTATGATGTTGAGGTATGGTGTGGTAAGCATGAGTATAGTTTCTCATAAGCTGCTATTGGTATAGTTTTTTTTTCAATAGTTTCAGAATCTAGCTTCTCCTATACTTACATGTATGTATACATTTTGGGCTTGGTTTTAATGTCATGTAAATTTGAGTGAAATGGTAATAATATTTAAGAGAAACAACTATGGCATTTCAAACAAGTATGCATATACATTATATAACAAGAGTGATATATTTTAATAGAAACACTTAATGAGAAGGATGCCTATATAACAGGAGGAGTGATATATTTTAATGGCAGTGGACATATAAATTGTAGTGAAACTCTGTAATTTATTATTGTAAGTGGACATAGAAATTGCAAAGTAAGTAGGAGGATGATTGTAAGTGGACATAGAAATTGCAATGAAACTCTGTAATTTATTATGGCTTAGTGTTGTATATCCATAGTTAATGTCTATTTAAACTTTAGGATGATACTTATATGATGGCTTAAGTAAATTGTTCTTACCTTGAGACTAATACACCATGGGATTAGAGGATGATTGTTATAATAGCAATTGTGTGTCTATGGGATACTTTTATTTTTTGTATTAAATGATGATAGATACATATGGGTTTCCTCCTTTTGCAACAGTTTATATTCTGATACTTATATCTTGAATTGTCAAATAACCAATGAGTGATAATTTCAAAAGTGTATCATAATTAAAGGTATGTGAATTCATATTGTACTTAATCTGAATGCCACTGTGTAATTTTTTTACTTATGATATTAATCTTAATATATCCTTATGAAGATGTCCCTATTTTATTATTGATGTCCCTATTTACATCTTTTCATCAAATGACCCAAAAACATCAAGAATGGTCCCATATGGTCACTAATAGCCAACTTTCAGAAGAATGTGAATGAATGCAAACATACATAAGTGGATGAACATAAATAATGAAGGTACCAGACATTGCCTGAAGTAATGAAGTGTTGACCCAGGGTTCAATCCAGTATGCTCATGTATGATCCAAAACCTGCAAGAAAGGAAAAGATGGGGTTAGATCCAATGGATCTAAGCAATGTCTGGCACCATATTACTGATCCTTATCTACAATTATGCATGTGCATAGTCAAGCCATACACAGACTCAACAACATGGTAGAATTGATCCAATAATGGAAAATACATTACAAATGCCAAGCTCACGGTCTCAATGAAATAAACAGTGTATAAAATAATATATGGTGCACAACAGTAGCAAGTGTGCAATGACAGCAATAATATTGCATGATGCCTGAGCTCAAATTCAAAATAGTATGTGTATTAATGTATGTTTGCATGATGCCAGATATTAAACAGTGAGCTCATGAACAATGTATGATGCTCTAGCTTGCAGGCCGTGAGCCATCAAGACATTTCCTCATGAAATGATCATAAACGGGAACTACCACATAGTGAATATCAATAGCAAAACAAATAAAGAGAGATCAAACACTTCACACAATGCCTTGAAGGTAATAGAAATGATGCCCTAGCTCTCAAAGCTCATAGATCATCAAGCATTCCAAATGAAAAGATGTAAACAATGTTAGTATTAAACAGTGAGCTCATGAACAATGTATGATGCCCTAACTTGCAGCCCATGAGCCATCAAGACATTTCCTCATGAAATGATCATAAGTGGGGAGTACCACATAGTGAATATCAACAGCAAAACAAATAAAGAGAGATCAAACACTTCACACAATGCCTTGAAGGTAATAGAAGCGATGCCCTAGCTCTCAAAGCTCGTGGGTCATCGGGCATTCCAAATGATAAGATGTAAACAATGCAAGTATTAAACAATGAGCTCATAAACAATGTATGATGCCCTAGCTTGTAGCCCGCGAGCCATCAAGACATTTCCTCGTGAAATGATCACAAACGGGGAGTACCACATAGTGAATATCAACAGCAAAACAAATAAAGAGAGATCAAACACTTCACACAATGCCTTGAAGGTAATAGCAACGATGCCCTAGCTCTCAAAGCTCGCAAGTCATCAAGCATTCCAAATGCTAATTAAGATGTAAACAATGCCACTATTAACAATGCTAAGATGTAAATAATGCCACTGAAATTGAGTTAATGAGAAGACAAAGCTCGAATGCCTACCTCAAGTGCCAGTGCCCTCTTCCCAAATGGTGTCGGCCTCTTCGCGCACGCCAAACTTGAATGCCCTCTTCGCACCACGCAAAAATGCAGTGTCGTCTTCACGGCAGCTCTTCGAATTCACAAATTACAAATGACACTTCCTTTTTCTTTTTTGTTTGTTTATAACCAAATGGGTGTCGCAATTATGACAATATCATCGCTATTATGACACCGTCGGGGGCACTTGCAAAAAAAACACAAAAAACATACACAAATTGTAGTGGCGTCGCAAATTGGCGTCAAAATTTGACCCCAAATGTTGTAGTGTATTAGTTTTGGTTTGGAAGTGTTGATTAAAGGTTGATTTATGTATTAATAATTTGGTGAGAAGGTTTACTTTATGTTAATAAATCATTTGTTTTATTTTAGATAGAATCTTCTTTTTGCACGTGCAGTTCTTGTCACAAGGAAGTGACTGTTCTTATCGTCGGGATCAATTTGATTTGCAATAGGGTTATTTCCATAGTTGTATTCATCCCTTCTTGGCTTGCTATATTCATCCCTTGAGTAGATAGCCACTATATCTTTCATCAATCTATGACCCTGGATTGATATTTTCAAGTACAAACTGAGGGAATCCACATGAGTCCAAATTAGAGCTTAAATAAGAGTTAATCTAAACCACAGTTTTACCATACAATGAATGTGAAATTTAAAGCACTTACAATCATAACTTGATATATAATAATTAATTTTCAATATAAAAACAGCCAAAAGAGCATAACAAATAGAATTTTGACTACCACAAGAGAAATCATAGATCGTGCAATGATATAGTTTATTGATGCACATTCCAACTAGCTTTGGCATAAGAATTAGTCACTTAGGAAGCACCTAGAAGTGAATTTAGAAGTCCAATCATACTTAGAGTGAAATAGGTTACATAGAGGAGCTTTAGATGACTTATTGTTGTTGTTATGTTGAAGGTGAAATATTAAATGTTGCAGGGTTTAGAAAAGTTTGGGGGTTTGAATGTTGTCAAGAGTAGGTTAACAAGGGAGTCTAGGTCTTTACTTTGTTTTCCTATGGTGTCTAGTATAAAAGGGGCCTTAAGGTTACCCCTAAGAATTTTGTATATTAAATGTGCTCTCCTTTTGTATTCTTCACTTCCTCATTAAATTTAATGTAATATTGACTAATAATTAAGTATCAACTGATAGAACATTAGTTTATTATATCTATAAAAAATAAAATAAAATGTTTTAAATTTTTGTATATAAAATATTCTTAATTTAAGATATTTGTTTTCCTTAAACTATCAATCATAATATTGTCAAATTTTAAGCAGTTGTTTCTAGATAGATTGATGAAAAAACTAATGCATAATCAAATCCATACTCTTTAAAAATTTTATGAATTGTAGAAAATTTGATACCATTGATTATTAAATTTACCAAGTCTTAAAAACCTTTATATTTATTATATTTTTTATTTTTTTAAACTAAATATATATATCAAAATTAAATATTAATTAGATGAGAAAAATATTTGTTTTAAATTTATCAATCATAAAATTATCAAATTTACTATATTACCTAATATTGAATTTTTTATATATTAAAATTTATAACTGTTACTTTTTATCCATATAATATATAAATTTTATGATTCAAAAGTGATTATTAAAAAGTAAAATACATAAATAATAAAAATATTTTCTAAATAAATAAAACTAATTCTTCACTAAATAAAACAAAATATTAAAAATCATTATTAGATGTTTTATTTCAGCTTATTGTAAATCGTATCACAAAATTATATTCAAATTTTTATTATATTAATATAAAATAAATATAACAATAAAAATACTTTTTAAGTAAATAAAATGGATTCTTCACTAAGTAAAAAAATTAAAATTATTATTAAATACTTTATTTTCATCTTTGCATTTAACGATATCTTATATTATTTGCAAGCAAATCTATCATAAAACTCTTTATTTAGCTTAAAAAATAGATTTAGGCAAAGTATGCATGAATTTGACATGAAATTAAAGTTATCACTTAGCATTATTTACAGTCCCTTTCTCCCTTTAATTCCTTCACGAAATACATGTGGAATTAAAAATCATTTTAATAAAATTGAAAAAAAAAAAAATTATCTACATATAAACAAGGGCTACGTACTGGCTACTACTTGTCTTTTAATTAAAAATAATCAAATGTAATTATAATGTAAAATATATAATTAGAATTTTAATAAATTAATTACATTTTATTAAGTATAATTCTATTTAATAATCATAATAATAATAATAATAATTTCATTTTGAAATTGAGCTACTAAAAATAATATTAAAAAATTATAATAAATTATTAAACATGTAGAACTATTAAATTAATATATATTATAATCATTATTTTTAATCAAAAATTGATACTTAACATATATTCAAAATATTTTAATATAAATATTATATTTCACATAGTTAAAAAATTTAATATTTTAATTTGTACTATTAATTTTATAATTAATTTTTGAAATAAAACTATGATAATAAAATTTAATATTAATTTAATATATTTTAATTTAAATAAAAATCAATATATATTATAATATCACAAGTTTTGTTTTTAAAAAAATAAAAAATATCGCAAGTTTTATTTAAATTGCAATATTTTGTAAAAATAAATAGTATAAACTATTTATTAGGGGAGACAATTTATTTTCCAAGAAATCCATGCAATAAGACTCAAACTAAATGGACCAATCATATGTTCAAGAAATAATTTTGAAAATTTATAAAGTTAAAAATATTGCATTTGTACTATGAAAAACATAAAATTTATAATAGAATATAAAATATGTTAAATTGTTATTGGTTCATGCAATTTGTTTTAATAACTCATTAAGCTTAACAATCCTTAAATAAAAGATTTATATTATAAATAAATAAAAGATTTATATTATACTTGTAACGCTCTTTCATTTTCTTTGAAGTAATTTGTCTTACTAAAGAGATGTGTATGTCTATAAATAAAGTATGGTTTCACGTTTCTAAAAAGCTTAACCCTTATTGTTCAAATATTTTTGCAATGGCCCCTCCCAAGGATGACATGCATAAATCAAGAAATATTTTTGCAATGACAAAAAGCCTCACTTGTAAATTTGTAATCTTTGGTCTTCCAAAAAAAATATCAGCACGACTCATATTTTAATATCAAAACATATGCATATTTGTAACCATAAACTAATTATGGTGAGAGGCATACCTATACAGTCGTAACACAAGCTACGATGCACAGCATATTCTTGGAATATGTTGTGTACATAAAAAAGATTAGAAGTCAATTACATTTAAAAAATAAAAAATTAATAAAAATTAAAAATAAAAATGTTAAATTATAATACCATTCCCAAAAATAAATGGCCTATTTAAGGCCATAAAAAGCTCAAAAAAATTGGCCTGCCATGTGGCCATTTTTTTTAAAAAATTAATAAAAAACAAAAGAAAAACACGTGGGGGTGGGGGTCTCTTGGCGGAACCTACCACGAAATCCCTGCGACTGGGGAGTTCCCCATGCTGACAGGGAAATCATGAGGCCCCTACCAGCTGGGCAGCCCCATGCGGGGGGGATAGCAGCCCCCACCGTGCAACGTACATTGTTGGTGGGCAGGTTGTCATCACCTACCATAAAAAGGAGTCGAAAAGGAGGGGGGACAGGGGATGGTGGCCCCGTCCCCCAATCAATTTTATTTTATTTTTTAATTTTGTGAAAACACCTAATGACATAGTGCATGTTTATATTATTATTTTTAATTTACATGCCAATTGCAAGCTTTTTTTTGGGGGGGGGAGGGGGGTTTAGATTTTTTGTAGAGGAATTTGGAGAGGAGAAGGAATTTCAAGAGGCACTTTTGGGAATATGAGGAGACGCTCTAGATTTATAAAAGATCGTCTCCTCATTTCATTCTTTTCATTTGATTTGTTGTTTTGCAAGTGAGAGCTTGAAGAGATTGGAGAGATTTGGAGAGCTTTGTAATTTGGAATAGAAGATCTATTTGAAGAGAAAGCAACAACCACATATCAAAGTGAGGTCTTTGTTTTAATATTTAGTTTTTAATATAGTTTTTATATAATTAGATTTATTGGATTTAGATTTAGATTTAGATTTAGATTTAGAATATTAGATTTAGTTTTAATATAGATTTATTACATTTAGATTTAGAATGTTAGATTTATTAGATTTAGATAATTTGTTTAGTTTCCCTATCAATATTAGATTTATTAGATTAGTTTTTATATAGATTTATTAGATTTATTAAATTTAGATTATCTTTTGGTTTCCCTGTCAATATATGATTTATTGGATTTAGATAATTTGTTTAGTTTCTCTGTCAATATATGATTTACTACATTTATTAGATTTATTTTGATTTAGTTTCCTTGTCAATATTGTATTTGTTAGATTTAGATAATTTATTTATTTTCCATGTCAATATTTTTAAAAATTAGATTTATTAGATTTAGATAATTTATTTTAAATATTAGATTTAGTGATTTTAATATTAGATTTAGATTTCTTAAATTTTGTGGAGGACAAAAATTTGATGGATGTTGAGCCTAATAAGGGCTCCTTCACATGGACAAATAAAAGGGCTAATTTTTCTCAGATTGCAGCCAGACTAGATAGATTTCTAATAGTCCTAGAATAGAAACTAACCAACATCACATTCCAGTTAGAAATCATGGCCCGCCCAGGATCAGATCATTTTCCTATTTCCTTACAATTTGTTCTACCATTAGCTAACCAGGGGTTTCAACACCAGCCATCTTTTAAATTTGAAAAAATGTGGCTTCGACATCCTCATTTTCTACCTCTTATGAAACAATGGTGGGCAAGTGCTCTGATGTGTATTGGGTCTAAAATGCACCAATTTGCAATGAAATTGAAGTTCCTTAAGATGCACATTAAAAAATGGAATGAGTTGACCTTTAAAAATATCTTCAAAGAAAAAGATATTGTTAAATGACAACTGTCAGATATTTTTTAATATACTATCAACCAGGGTATGGATAGTAATAATTTTGCCAGACATAAACAACTGTAGGTGGAATGGGAAAATTATGCACTAGAGAAGAGATATACTGGCGCCAAAAGTCTCAGGAACTTTGGCTTAGAGATGGTGATGAGAATACACAATACTTTCACGCTTCTGCAAAACAAAAGAGAGCTGTCAATCGCATATTTTCCATTAATAATGCAGAATCTGGCAACCTAATTTCTGATGTTATTGGCATCCAAGAGGAAGGGGTAAGATTTTTCAAAAATCTTCTTGCACCAGCAAACCCATCAGCTCCAATAGATTATCAACTACAAGATATTCTCCAAGCTATCCCTCCAATTGTTTCAGAATCTGATAATGTAGGTCTAATGGCTCCCTTCACAATTTTTGAAGTAAGAAAAGTAGTATTTTCTTTGCCACTAGATAAATCACCTGGCCCAGATGGTTTTACAACATTATTTTTTCAAACGTGCTGGGATTTTATTAGGTGGGACTTACTTGGTGTTCTTGAAGAATCAAGGAAAAGTAAAGTCATGTTAAAATATTTCAATACTACTAACATTGTCATCATCCCAAAGAGTAAGACACCCAAAACCTTTTCAGAATTCAGACCAATTTTTCTATGTAACACAATTTACAAGATTATAACAAAGGCAATCTACTTGAGATTGCAACATCTAATTCCAAATCTTGTGTCACAAGAGAAAGGGGGCTTTGTCCCAGGGAGAGAAACTATGTAAGGAGCCTTGGTTGCCCATGAGGTCCTACACTCAATAAGCACAAATAAGTCCTCAAATTTCATTATCAAGCTTGACATGATGAAATCCTACGACAGAGTTAGCTAGGATTTTCTCTTCAAAGTATTACAAAAACTTGGTTTTGCTAAAGGCTGGTGCAAATGGATTAGAGCATGTATATTGGGTTCATAGTTTTCAGTATTAATCAATGGTGTGCCAACGAGGTTCTTTTCATCTACTCAAGGGATCAAAAAAGGTGATCCCCTATCTCGAGTACTTTTCATATTAATGGCTGAAGTATTCAGTAGATATATTCAGAGTAAATATGTTATTGGTCAATGACAAGGCACAAAAATAAGTGAGACAAACATTTCAAAAACTCACTCTTTATTTGCAGATGATACCTTGCTTTTCAGGGCTTCCAATGTTAAGGAGGCTAAACAAATTAAACAAACTTTGGATTTGTATACATCAGTATTAGGCCAAAAAATCAATGCTCAAAAATCAAAAGTTTATCTATTCAATACTAATCAAATTATATCCAACAGAATTGTCACAATCTAGGGGTTTTCAAAAGATTTCCTACCTTCAGTTTACCTTGGCATTCCTTTTTTCATGGGAGCTAACAAAATTAGCTATTGGATGCCTATCATTGAGAGAATCAAAGCTAGGATAGTGGCCTGGAAAGCTAGATGGTTGTCACTTGCACGTAAAATTCTTCTTATTAAAATAGTGCTATCAACTATTCCCAACTACTACCTATCAGTGTTTAAATCTCCTTCATCAGTGATTCAGATTATTCAAAAGTTACTTAAAGAATTCTTATAGTCTGGAAATTTAAATGGGGCAAATAAAATTCCACTTGTCTCATTACAAGATATGGCACAGGTGAAAGCATTTGGAGGTGTTGGCATTCATGATATGGAAAAAAGAAACAAAGCTTTTGGAGGTAAGTTAGTATTGCAAATGTATTCCAAGCCAAATAATAAGTGGTGCCAAATTATGCAACATAAATATCTAGACAACTCTTTCCCTTCAAGAGTACTTTCTACTCAAAATCCCCTGAAAGGATCTACTATATGGGATTTTATGATGGCATCTAGAGAAATTGTGACTCAATACATTACTTGGGAAGTAAATAGTGGAGATAGAGTCAACTTTTTGCGTGACTCCTAGAATGGTTTACCCCCCTTAATCTTATCAGTTCCAATGGATGACATGGTTGTTTCTTCACAAACAAATTGGGGTTATTTCCTTGTGGATTATGTCTCTGCAATATGTTTGTTTTCTAAGAGAGTCATTTGAAAGGATCTGGGTGAGCTGCCCATCTCATCTCAAGACAGAATCAGACTAACCAAAATTTTGTCAGATAAAGTGGTTTATTTATCTAGAAAGGAGGATAAGCTATTGTGGGCCCCTGGGAAAAATGGCACATACAATATCAAAGATGGTTATAGGATTATCCAGTAGTAGGATTCAACTAAAATGCCTTGTCGAGCTTTCTCATTTTGCTAGAATCAAGTTACACTTCCCAAAGCAAGGTGTTTTGCATGGATTGCATTAAAAAAAAGGGCCCTCACAAGTGATCGATTAACTAAATTCCATATTGCCCAACCTTTCAACTACCTTTTGTGCAAAAAATAAATTGAAGATGTAGATCATCTTTTCTTGAACTACCCCTTTGCGCAACAATGTTGGCAGTTTGTTCTTGGTAAACTACAATACTTTACTCCTCTCCCTAATAAATTATGGGATCTCTTTCAAGCATGGCCAGAGTTAAACTCTACATCCATTTTTCTAGCTTGTGGAAATGCATCCCAGCTATTGTGGTTTGGGCATTATGGTGGGAGCGCAACAAGAGAATTTTCCATAAAAATTCATCACCTATTGATTATGTCCTCATAGGTATTGAAAAATCCATATCGGAAGTAGTTAATGTCAGTCACACAAGAACAAAATGTAATCCAGTTTTGTCTTTTTGGGATAGTTCTGTCATTCGGGAATGGAAAGGTATTCATGTTCCTATCGGATGGCGTCAGCAACCTCACCTAAACTCCCCTCAGAGTAGAGATTTAGTTCACTGGCTTCCTCCTGAGTGTGGGATAGCTAAAATCAACTTTGATGGATCTTCTCAAGTTAATCCAGGAAGATCAGGTGTAGGAGTTTGTATTAGAGACCATCAAGGAGAAGTCCTTGCTATTAAATCATCCTCTCTTCCTCCAGGGACAAACAACATGGCTGAAGCTCAAGCTCTATTTGCTAGATTAGTATTGGCAAAACAAGGTGGATTTTAATATATTCAAGTAGAAGGTGATTCCATGGTAATTATTAGTGCCTGCATAAAACAAGAATCACACAATTGGAAGTTAACATATATCCTTCAGCAAATATGGCTTCTCCTCAATTCATTTAAAGAGATTTATATTTCTCACACTTTGCGGGAAGGGAACACTCTGGCAAATTACCTAGCTAATCTCAGCTGTGATGGTATGGCATTCGATGTTCTAAATCCAAAGGACATTATTAGATCCGACTGTGAAATGAAAAGATTGATTGTAAATGACAAAAAGACTATAAAGACAAATTCATATTTAATTCAAATTCACACATTGGGGGATGATTGTGGCTGATGTTTCTATAAATAATGTCAGTGACATATGCAAATGTACAGTCTGGGTGCTATGTGTGATTTTCCCCATGCGCCGGTACTCTGCTATTCCATATGGGGTTCAATCAAATATTTATCTATAATATGCCCAGCTATATCACATGATTCCTCTCCATCAACATGTCATAAATTAACTTGCAATGAGGTTGGATACCACGTGGCGAGTAAAATACTCACCTTATCAGTGTGTTATGGGTTTGGCGGCTTGGCTTTAAAACTCTAAGTGTGCAAAGTCCTCTGATTCAAGGACTCGGTCATGTCGCCAATTTAAGTTGGAGATTTTTTGGATCTCCCGCACACTAAGATATGATTACTTCATTCATTGGCCTAGTTATAAGTTGCTTATCATCTTCATTTGATTCATTGTGTGTTATTGGCAATATGGTGCTTCCTAGGTGTGAATCTTGTGGCCTTCTCAATGATGATTTGTTGCCTCGCAATTACAAAGTATTTATCTTTCCTGTAAAATTAGAGATGCCCCTTCTTGCACACATTGACAGACTTCTACTCGATTATGTCTTTGTGTGTCATTCCTTGACAATTCATAGGGTAATTCATAGGATTACTGGGGAGCACGTGCTAATGCCAAGATCCAAACAAGTCTTGTTTCCTTCGCAAAGAGTATCAACTTTCTTATCCAACTCGGTGGATTTACTGTAATCTATGGACTTATTGATACTTATTGTCAATAAAGTGGTGCACCCACAATTCATTAAGGGTAATAGACTTATGTTGGCTCTTAAAAGTATGACTTATGGTCAGGGTGTGCTCTTGTGGATGGCTTATTTTCTCGCCACTTGTTGCTAACAATACATGAACATATGATGGCCTACAATAGCATTAAACATGCCTTGGAGCAGCACAATTTTAGAATTCTAAAGTCTAATTTGCAAGTTGTGGCTTCGAATTTGGGCAAGGAGCTTGAGGCCAATATCAAAAGAATTGTTAATGCCATTTTTTATCTGCTGGGTACCCCTAATTCTTCTCAGCGGTCACTCCTTCCATCATTGTCTCCAAACAGACTTCAGTCCTCTATTGCTCCCCTGTCTGTTTCGGATCTTAATTTTCCACTCTCTGTGGACACTCCACCAGGAGATGCCCTACACATGGTGGTGATTAACGAGTCCCCTGAAGAGATTGATGGTTGGGTAAATGACATTCCCATTTCTCCTCCTACCGGTTGGGATGCGACTTGGGATCATGTGCATGGTTATGTTGATACTATGGCCATGGAGGAATGATTTCCTAGCCTATCGGGTCTCATTTTTATGATGGTTCATCGAATCATATTCGCTCTTTTTGTTATGGTAGTTAGGTCTAGAATTCTCCTTTCGTGTTTGGTGCCATGATAATGGCTTTTTTTGGGAGATAATTCTACAAAGTGCATGCTACAATCCTTGGATATTAGTCTCTATGGAGATTGATGTAAATTTAATGTATATATGTGTAATCACTCAATTTATGATTGTATATGATGAAGATTCTAGGTTTTCTTCCTAATTCTTTCCCAGATGAGTCTTTGAATCAGTTTTTAATAAATATATATAGATATAGATATAGATATATATATGGTGGCATGTCCACTTTTGTTTAAAAACAATATTAGATTTAGATAATTTGTTTTAAATATTAGATTTTGTAATTTCAATTTTAGAATTTGTAATTGAAAGTATAAAAATTATCATTTCTTTTTTACACATTAAAATCAATTATAAGTAGCTATCAAAATTGACATTTTATATTGACATTAATATTCAAATTTTGATTTATTTTTTTAAATCTTTATGTTTAGTTGTTACATAATTTTAAGTCATTATATAAAACGCGTTCGATTGTTTATTATTATAATAATATTTATATCATGGATGGCAATGCCGCCATAATTTTAATGTTTAGGGATTGTATTTTATATTTTAATTTATTAATTGAAATAGTTTTTTTATTTAATTAGATTGATTTTGTTAGTATTTTAATACCTAGTTTTAAATATTAGTTTTCCTTTTAATATGGATGGCAATGCCTTCATATTTTTATATATATTTTTTACATTAATGTTTAAGGTCTCTTTTACATAATTTGATTTAAGAATTTACTTTACATATTTTGATTTAATTATATGGATAGCAATGCCACCATATTAATGCAGCATCCTTCTCTTATTACAAATTAAATTTAGTCTTAGGTATTTTATTTTATCTTCAAAATTTATAAATTAAAATGGTTTTTTTTGTTTAGATAATATTATTTAATTACATTGATTTTGTTTCTATTTTAATACTTTATTTTAAATATTACATTTAGTTTTAATATGGATGGCAATGCCGCCATGTTTTTATACATATTTTTTATATGAATGTTTAAGGTCTCCTAATGTTTAAATTTAGATTTTCATAATATGTTAGTAGAGGTTAGATTTAGAGAATTAGATTTAGGAATTAGATTTTTACATAATTTCATTTAAAAATAGATTTAGTTGTTTAAAATTAGATTTACATAATTTCATTTAAAAATTAGATTTGGAAATTGATTTTGTTAATTGTATTATGGATGTATTATATCTT
Source organism: Chamaecyparis obtusa (assembly GCA_027943335.1). NCBI lineage: Eukaryota > Viridiplantae > Streptophyta > Pinopsida > Cupressales > Cupressaceae > Chamaecyparis > Chamaecyparis obtusa. The sequence continues at coordinate 36,870 of BSBK01005606.1, read as the reverse complement.
GTAATTTATAAATTGAAATGGTTTTTTTTTGTAACTATAAATTAGGCATACAAATGGACATTAATATGGGAATGAAGGTAGAAGTTAGCTGTGATGAGGAGGGCTTTGAAGGGGCATGGTTTGAAGCAACGATTATAGGCATTGTAAACAATTCTGATAAACCAAAAAAAATTGTGAGATATGATCACTTCATAATCAACGAATGGGCCCAAGAGCCCCCCATTGAGAAAGTATTTTTAGACTATATGAGACTTGTTCCACTTGTCATTAGTTTGCCTCGATGTGAACTTCCTAGGTTTGCAGTTGAAGTTATAGATAATGATTGTTGGTGGTCGGGTGTGACTGTTGACATATTTGTTTCACCACTAAGTCTTGAAGAGTCCTTTGAAGTATATTTCCCTAACTCGCATACTCTAAAACCATATTCATACGCCCACTTATGACCAGGGCAAGAATGGATTAGAGGAAGATGGAGACGAACATAGTGGAATTGAAGAGTTCACAATTACTTTTTGGTTTGAGATCTAGTACCTCTGAAAATGGGATCACATATTTTTGGGTTTCATCATTTACTATTCCAAATAAGAGATGTTTTCTCATGTGTTTTCACAAAATGGCCCTTTAGACCATTTCATTATCATTATATATCCATTATTATTATAAAATATTCATTTTATTATTATTACAATATATTGGCTCTCATTTTCTCCGTGTATCTACAATTCTTGTCATTTCTTCACTCAAATTGTTGATATTGTCTAATTTATTTTCCTAATTGCTATTCTATATGTATAAATATGTATTTAAACATGATACAAAAATTATAAAACTAAATTGATATGTATTATGAATTAACATGTGGCCTTTCAATTCTATATATAAAAAAGCATATTAATTGACAAGTAACATTTTTTATTTTTAAATATTACAATGTTGTTACATATATATAATATAAAATTTATTTAGGTTAGCAATTTTACATTCTTACATAGTAGATATGGTGAGACCGAGGTTGAACTTTGAATCAAAGGAGGCAAGAAGAGAATATCAAAGACAATATAGAAGAGAGTCTCGTAGATGTCAGCAAGAACAATTAACAAAAAGTCAAAGAGAACAACATAGAATAAGACATAATGAAGTTGATAGACAAAGAATTGGTAGAAGAAGGGAAGAAGTAACAGTGGAACAATTAGAAAATGAAAATCGAGATGAAACAAATGTTGAAAGAAACAACCATTAACGAACTTCTACAAAAATCCTTCAAAATGAAGGATGTCAAGGGATCCAAGATGATCATCAACCAAGTCACAGATATAACAATCCACCTAATGTAAAGATTCAGCTGGATATTGAAAATGAAGACTTCGCATCCATAGAACATGTTCCACAAATAGCACAACATGAAAATCAAATAAAAATGAATGTTGATGTGGAAGGTACTATAGAAAACATGCCAAGCCCAAATGGTATGGTTGAAACTAAATTTAGAAGATTTCAAATGTAGTTTAGACATCAAATAGATAGTTTGAAGACTCCTAATACGTGTCATGTTTGTCAAGAATCGTATCTTGCAATGAACTTATATTTCACTTGTGAAGGTCCTATATGCAATAGGTGTAGACAAGAAAGAGGAACTCATAGGTTTTCATCTTCAAACAATATGGACCCTAGCTCTCAACCAGAAGAACTTGCAAATTTGACTCAGGTTGAAGAGATGTTGATTTCACAGGTCATCTCTATACTGCAAATTACACATGCAACTAATGATTAGTATAAGTATAAAGGACACACTATAAGTTTTCCTCAACATGTAGAACAAGTATCCAAAGTTTTTCCATATAAAATTGAGCATATTCCAATTATTATTGTTTGTAGAAGGGATCAACATGGTACACATTATAACTTTACTATAAATGGGGATCATGTGTACAAAGCATTGAAATACAAAGTAGAGCATGATTTTTTTAATGCAGATGTTAGAATCGATGAAGTTTATCTCAATGACTTGTCAAGAAATTCTGATCAGAATGTTTTTAATAGATTGAGGACACTCCACATGGAATTTGATTCTGATGCAAATGAATTCATATGTGTGGGTCCAATCATGGAGACAGATCAAGGTAATGTAATTTAGCACACAACATTTATGGATTCAAGACCACCTAAAGCTCAAAGAGAAATAGAATTAATCCAAGCATGGGTTAACAATCCTAAGATCCATCTACAATAATTGAATGGCTGGCTATAGGTGCATTACCCATCAATGAATATGTCACATCGGGATTGTTAGATATAACATTTCCAACATTATTTCCTAATGGAATATGTAATTGGTTAGAGCCAAGAATGAGGTGAATTATTCTCCATGAATTTGTGAAGCGTTTATTGCGGTATAGGGATCATCAATTTGGTAAACATCCAAGGTTTAGGTATTTTATGATGAACATGATAATGAGACATCATGCACAAAATTCATATGTTGTATTTATAAAAAGGAGTTTTCAAGACATGTCAATTACCATCAATGAGCTACGTCAATATATGGAAAATATGCCACATAATAATTTAGCAGATAGGTTGATGAGATTTGGAACAACTCTAAGAGGCACAAGATCATATTGGTCTAAATGTAAAGCAGAATTAATAGACCTGTTCACCAAATTGGCACTCCTACAATTTTCTTCACCCTAATTGTAGTGGATATGCAGTGGCCTGATTTGCATGTTTTGATGTCAGGAACACCACCAAATGATCCACGAGAGGCTCAAAAGTGGAGAAGACAAAATTTCATTAACTATCCTCATATAGTTGCACATTACATGCATTTAAGATATATAATGTTCAGGAAAGAAATACTTGAAAAAGGTATGAAAGTCAAAGATTTTTGGTGTAGATACAAGTGGAAACATAGCCTAGGTTCACCTCATGTGCATGGCTTCTTATGGCTTGAAGGAGCACTAAATATGGACACTATTGATTGGTCAAAACATGAGGAGGAATGAAAAAGTGATGAGAGATATTTTCATTCCATTAATCATGCATGAAATCCTAGACATGATCATCATCAAAGAAATATAAATGTATGTTTTAAGTAATTTAATCATATATATCAGTATAACATATTGTTTATAATAAATGTTCATATATTTCCATATAATTATTATAAATTTTTAATATGATATATTACCCACAACCATTTGTAGGTTTTCCAACATTTTGGTCAACATCCATGTCTCAAAAATAGTGCACAACTAGCTAAGATGGATATTGACCATGAATATGACAAGATAGTCAACTGTGTGGAACGACACATAGTCTTTAAGGAGGGTGCATATATACGTAGAAAAAGGGGAAGAATGGTTTGTAGGTAATTATTTCATCGATTAGTAAGGTTTACATTAATATTAGATATTAACTATTTGCAAAACTTAATCAAAATAGATGATTATTTGTCTTTGTCTTAGGTGCAATGCTCCTTGGCCATTTAATTTTGAGGGATCCAAGTTATATGAGGATAGAGAATCAAGTAAAAAAAAATTGAGCTATCTAGAAATGATGATAGAGTTAATTCACAAAATCAGTACATACTACAATTATGGAGGGAAAATATAGATTGGCAACTTGTTCTTTCAAAACATGCAGTTATTAAATACATTGCAAATTATGCAACAAAAGAAGAGAGAAGTTTGGAAACCTATTCTAAAATGTTGATGTGTTTTTCAAACCTGGAAAATCCTGATAATTTAGTTGTACGAACATACAGAAATATTCTCACACAAATAGTTATAAAAAGGGACATTGGAGCCCAGGAAATATGGCATATGTTGTTAGCATTTCCATTGGTAGAGAGTAGAAGAAGGTTTGTTAATCCAAATGTCTCACATGAAGTTTTCAAACTTATAGGAGTAAATAATGAGGAAAATGATGAAGAACACACCAAATCTTTTGTAGATGGCTATAAAATAAGGCCAATATATATGGAAGGTATCACCTTGATTGATGCAACAAGATCTTGGATATACAATCCTAGAAAAAGAGGAGACAAAAAATAGGTCCCAAGGAAAACAACAACTATTGTCAAAGTTTTCCCTAGGTTTCTATCCATTCCTCCATGTGATTCAAGTAAATGGGTGGAGTTTTGTTTATCTGAGTTATTACTATACAAACCTTTTCGTAAGATTGAAAGAGACATTGGTCATGATAATGATGCTATAGTAGAAAACTGGGAATCACTCAATTATAATCCTTGGCATGTTCAAAGAGTAGCACCTATAGAAAATGATGAATCTAGCAGTGATTTTGAAGTGGAAGATAATGGATATATTCAAAAAAATACCATAGAGAATGAATGGGAAATCATCTCTAGGCTACATCGTGGTCAACATATGCAAGTTTCTGAGATAGACATGTTAGGAAGAAGAGATATTGATAGAAATACAAACTGGTGTAGTGAATATCAAAGTGAAGAGAATATTATTGTAGCAATCAACTTCATAGGAGAAATGAAGAAACACGGATGTCTCATGTATGATGACATCCCACAATACATCAACTTTACAACTCTTAGTGACAAGCAACAAAAGGCAATCGATATTATTATGACACACTACCATGGCAATCAGGTCGAAATGCCTTTATTTATGATAATTCAAGGAACAACGAGAATAGGAAAATCATCTAAATGGTGTCATTAGTCAAATTATTTAGATGGAATCTTTTCCAAGTCCTTCTCTACTTCTATTACTTGCACCAACTAGAGTTTCATCTTTCAATATAGGAGCTTCTATAATTCATTCAAAGCCACAAATACCAATTAGAGATTTTTCTTAGCAAGAAGGGACATGGCTTACAAGTTTTCATGAATAAATGGCCCATATCAAGTATATTTTGATTGATGAAATGAGCTTCATTGGTCAAAACTTGCTGGAAAATAGATTATGGACTTAGACAGGCCTTCCCACAAAGTGTTGACATAAGCTTTGCATGTATACTTTCATTTTTTCTAATGATGTTATTTATGTGCTATAATATATATTAATATAACTCATATATAATACATTCATGTAATATTCATATATAGTCTTCAAATGAATTTTGTGACTTTATTTCAGGTATATCTATTATTTTGGTTGGTGATCTTGGTCAGTTACCTCCATTCAATGATAAACTGGCATATGCTAGCAACAAGCGGGAAAAGTTATTGTGGCAAGAATTCAAAACAGTGGTTACTTTAGATAAAATATTTAGGCAAGATGGAGAAAACATCCACCAAAATAGATTTTTCCACTTCTCAAAAATGTGAGAGATGCAAGTCCAAACCTAGATGATTGGAACTTGCTTATGATGAGAACCCCTGTGAGGTTAGATGTTGTAACCAATGATGAGTTTGACAAGACAGTGCATTTGTTCTCTGCAAATGCCAATGTTCATAACCATAACTTGAGGATGTTGTTATTTTTTAGGAAACTTGTTGCATGTAGTCTTGCAACTAAGTCAAGGAATGGTAATGCACTTGAAGATTGCTCAACTGAAGAACTTGATCTAGATTTATTGTCCAGTAAGGATTCAAGGGTCATATTAACTACAAATCTATGGATAAAAACCAGTCTTGTCAATGGAGCCTTGGGATATATCTAGAATATTGTGTACAAACTAGGAACTACCCCACCTGAACCACCTTCTTATGTCATGGTTGAATTTGATAATTATCTTTGAATACCATATGATGACCATCATCCAAAAATAGTTCCAATATCACCAGTACGGAGGGGTGGAACCTTTCAATTAAAATTAAGGTTGGCATGGGCATTGACAATTTATAAATCTTAGGGACTAACTCTTTCCAAAGCCATAGTTGATATAGGCCTAAGATAAAGAGAAGGATTGAAATTTGTAGCTATATCTTGTGTAAAGTCTCTATAAAGCTTGAGAATAATGCCACCATTCACATATGATTTCTATGAAGAAATGAGAAGTGGGAAACAACTTTTGAATAGAAAAGCAGAAGAAATTAGACTCAAGTGTCTTGAAAATCAATGATGTACTATAGAGTAAGTGCACCAAGATGGTGGATAGTTCATTGGCCACATCCAAAAAAAAAATCATAACCAGTGCGGGTTATACAAAATTCAAAATCGTGCTAGGCTTGGTTTTACCAAGCCTAGCTAAAAATATTTAAAAATGTCAATAGCACCTCAAAACACATACGGGTTTTGAGGAACATTATATTCCTCAAAACCTGAGGCTTTGGACCATTTTCAATGCCATAAATGAAGGAACAATCACTTGAGGAAGCCATTTTTCTGCAAAACGTGAGTGTGTTTTGATTCTATTTACATTTTTCATCGATTGGTAACAATGGCACCTCGTCGAAAAGGTAAGAGTTTAGTGTTTTGAATATTTTTGTTTGTATTTTATTTAAAGTAGGGTTTTTTAATTGATTTATGTTTTGTTTTTAGATTTTGATGTTAGATTCTACAAAGACTTCCCCAAAATAAAAAAAGAAAAAAAAAACCTTATGCACAAGCAACAAAAGAAAATATTGAACATGAGCAACAACCACAACCACAAAATCCTCCTCGACAACCACAAAATCATCCTCCACAAGCACCGCCACCCGTAAACCCTCCATGTCCTCCATTAGATTGTGTAGATGCCACACAAGATGATCTCATAAAATGCCTTACACAAAATAGTGCCCAAATTTCTATATTGGTCAATAGGTTGAGGTCCTCTAGTCTTGACCACCACTCAACCCTCGCCTCGTTGCTAGAAAGAATGGCCAATAGTGCAAATGAGGTTTCTAGAGAGGTTACCAAATGGGATTCATGCAAGGATAGGTGTCGAGCATTTTATGTGGATGGCTTATCATATGATGAAGTGAAAATGAAGGCCATTCTCAAAATTGATATGTGTGCTCTTTTTACCGATCCTAGTACCAATAACACCTTAGAACTAAATACGACCTAATTTCCTATACATTGGTGTGTTCACAATAGGATGAAAGCATCTTTTTGGGATAGGTGGTATATGGCCTTTGACCAAGCACCTTGTAATAATTAGGAGGTGCCTCTATATTTCTTGAGAAAGCTATATTGTGAGTTTATCCTCGGTGAGAAGCCAAATTACTTTGACATCTGGTAGTTCCAGGGTAGAGGGAGAGGCTCTACGCAAGAAAGACCTAGGGTCGGTAGGGTGATACAACCATAACATAGGATGTCTGTAGCTAAAAAACCCATGATTCATGTTATGGTCCCAATAGTTGTGAAGGATTCCATAGATTTATAGACCCTTCATGCAACCACATCATTTACTGATGTCATCATTGGGCATGGCACATAGTTTTTCAAAGTAGAGGGTGGATCAACACCTGTTCCACTTCCATCATCATCATATGCACCATTTGCATTAGCACCTATACCACCTCCATCATCATTAGAGTTACCATTTGGATCAGCCCAACCCTTTGAGCATATGTGCCCCAAATGTCAGGGTATATGTGTTGGGGTAGATACTGACATGAATGAGGATGGTTCAGCATCTCATTCATGGACACATTGCAGGGGTAGATGTCATGCATTAAGTGTTGAGGATGCAACCCTCATAGATGACTTGATGATGATGGTATTTTCTAGAGAGCATAGACAGGTTTGTTTATTTGTGTTTTGACATGTTATTAATTAATCACCTAAATCTTATAAAAGTAAATATATTTTTATTTAGGGAATAATTTAAATTGATACATAAATAATATGCATTTTAGCGTGCAACAGGTGATACAAGCACACCACAGAGTGTTCGTTCAAGTAGGCGTACACATGTAGCTTCGACACCTAAGGTAATTCTTTTAAAATATTCCTTAAAGTATAATAATATGTATGTTTTAAAATATATTTTTTTAATATATGCATATTATTTGGTGTTTTATAAGGATTGTCGACTGCTCTGATTTTTGAACTTGATGATATCACCCTTTCTACCATTGACTTTGGTTTTGAAAGCTTTGCAGTATAATATTTTGCACATCTCTTGTTTACAATTTTAATTGAACCCATGCAATATCATATTCGTTTATCTTATGTTTTTTTTTTTTTGCTAGGGTATCTCACCTGACTTGAGGACACTAGGAAAGAGAAAGAAATCCTTAAGGACACCCAAATGACAAAAGGTGATTCAATAGAGTATAAGTTTATTTGTTGAAATGTATTATTCATGATTAAAGATGTATTCTATATTGATGAATGCACTAGACTTATTTGTTCTATGTATAGAAATAGTTGGGTTTTATAAAATTTAATGAATTCACCTGATGTCACTGATGTTTAGGAGAGAGAAGATGTAACATTGTTATGTGTACTTTCAATTGCATTCTTGATCATTCTAAATCTCTTATAAATCCTTCCTCTATGAATATGACATATGTTATGATTGTTCATAAAGGGAATTGTTTGTAGCTACCTCATCAGTGGTGATGCCTCCTAAGAGTACAGGAGAGCCATCTAAGGTTTTGGTATGCATTTTTCTATATAAATGTTAAACATATGCATTTAGATATGAGTAGATGCAATTTTATAATTTGTTTAGTGTTCCCTGACATATATACATTATTAACTTGATTTTATTTTATTTTACCTATTATAGCCCTCTTCAAAATCTCCCATGGATCCTCTACCTTTACATTTTGTTAGGAGTCCAGCTCACGCAAGATGGGGACCATCAACTTTAGGGAACAACCCAATTGTAGAAGAAAGAGATGAGGTAACCAACAATTCAACTGCCAACATATTATAATCATGTATTTAGTTATTCTAATGTTATTTCGAGAAAATATATCTAAATATTTAGCATTTGAATTTATCTTGTGTAGACACCTAGTGAGCCACCTACTGCTTTGAAGAGGCTCAATTTTGATGATCCAATAGAGTCGTAGATATTGATAGAGATATACAAATCTAGTTATGGTTATTGAATGACCAAATTTTGTATATATTCAATATTTTTATTGTATATATCGACCTTGATATAGTCGATGCCATATTTTTGTAACTCTATTATTGATTTGGAATGTATTCCATTTTTTTATATGTACAAAATTATTGTTCATTTTGATATATATGAAACTTGATATTCGATCCAATTTGTTAATTGTGTATTCATTTGTTCATTGTTAGCATGTAAATATGCTTGTGTGTATGTACTCATGTGTAGGATTTATACCTGAAGTATATTCATGTGTATTCAAGTACATTCTTCATAACCTAAATTCATGTGTATGGGCTACATGCATGACTTAAGTGAATTCATGTGTATGCTTTATAATCTATGTGCTACATGTATGCTTTATGACAAGAAAATTTATGTGTACGCTTTATGTGTTGTGTGTGTTCACATGTGTAATTCATAATTTAAGTTAATTCATGCTTTATGTGCTACATTGTATTCAGTGTATCTAATTCTCTCAACCAAGCAAATCCTTCAAAGTTCACTTCACAAATTCGATGATCACCTTGTCAAATCAACTCTTCTGCAATGTATTATGTTAGAACTCTATTATACATGTCAAAGACACATCATTCCATGAGAATCAGTAAGAACATTCATGGAATGATGCTTCTACATCAAGATTTTGTCAAACTGTTATTAAGAAAATAATGACCTATCATCCTAGGTACCAAACCCTCCTTTCTAGGGTGTCTAGGCTAGGGCTTGTTCAAAAAGACTCTTGTAAATCTCTCGAGATCCCCCTAATGGATCTAAAAAATCCCTATGGACCCCAATAGAATATATCCATCACAAAATATACTCATCCTTTGGATTATATGCTCGCAACAATGACTAGTGATGCTTCATGCACCTTCAATCAGTATTTACCACCATTTGTGGTCTCTCCACCACCATATCATGTGTATCCCTGTAACCAAACACTATTGTACAAGACTAAAGTTAATTCCTTGCCTTAAAATGTCAATGAAATGATGAAATATGGACATGGAAGTGATAACAAGATAACAAACAATCAATTTACTCCATTTCCAATTACAGACACATTCCACAATGCATTCAAATGCCTTGGTTGAATGATTGTACCCACGGGCCAGTGAACCAGTTTGCAAGAATATAAATTTGTTTATTGATTTGGAACCATTTACATTGGTTCTCTATAACATAACTCTAAATACTAAACCATACTCACATGGATCTCCTCTAATAGATCCCCAAACACTCTAAAACCAACAACAACTAACTCTAAAACTATCTACAATGTAGTCACAAACCGACTGTTAACAATTACAAGTTTTTTTAAGAAGTTGTCAAGTTGACCCTCACAAGACATATATTTTCTTAAATCATTTTCTAAGGCTTAAACACTCTGTCTCAAACCAAATATTGTCCCTAAGGTCATCTAGACCTCATAGTGACCCTTAAGGCTTATTTTTCCAATAAGGCACTATTACAGCATTTTAGCACATTTAGTGCACTTACATCATTGTAATGGCTCTATTAGCCACATTAAAATCAATGTTGACCTTCAAGGTCTTTATCAGTGTTACACAATGATCATCAAAACATTACAAACATGTTTAAAACACATTTAAATGACCATCCTTGGTCTCTTTACATTTGCAAATGACCCTTTATGGCCATGTCCCCATCTCCCTTGGAGCAGCAACATCTATTCATTATGGGCATAAACCGATGCTTCCATCATGTCTGGTTGGGTAGGTTTACCCTAGGAATGGTCCCACTTTTCCTCTTGACACACCAAAATGCTCGCCGACATACCCAATGGTGCTTAGTGCACCTTGGGGACACTTTGGTTTGGCATGGTCACAAACATTCTAGTGACTTCATGTTCGAAATGAGGTTATCACTAGCATTTACCCACCTAATTTGAGATAATGGTGTAGACCATTCGATGCCAAGATGAATGGTTTGGAAGAAACCCAATGGTGCAACTTTCAACTGACCCTCACTGCAAGTTTTGGCGTCAAGCGAGATTGGCATGCCAAATTCAAAAAAAAATTGAATCTCCAAGAATGGAGAGAGATTATTGTAGGCCTCAAAAACATGGTCATGCAACATCTCACGGTTCACCAATAACTCTCACAAGGTCAGAGATACGAGCCTTGAAAGATCATTGTCCAATCATGCTTAGTGCACCTTGGGGACACTTTGGTCCGGCATGGTCATGAACATTCTAGTGACTCCATGGTTAAAATGAGGTTTTCACAAGTGTTTACCTGCTCAATTGGAGCTAATAGCATGGACCATTTGGTGTCAGGATGAACGGTTTGGAAGAACCCCAGTGGTGCAACTTTCAACTAACCCTCACTGCAAGTTTTGGCATCAAGCGAGATTGGCATGCCAAATTAAAACAAATTTGAATCTCCCAGAATGGAGAGAGGTTATTTTAGGCCTTAAAAACATGGTCCTATAGCATCTCATGGTTCACCGATACCTCTCACGAGGTCCGAGATACGAGCCTCAAAAGATCACTGCCCAATCATGTTTAGTCCACCTTGGGGACACTTTGGTCTGGCATGGTCGCAAACATTCTAGTGACTCCATGGTCAAAAAGAGGTTGTCACTAGTGCTTATCCCCCCAATCAAAGATAATGAAATAGACAATTCAATGCCACGATGAATAGTTTGGAAGAAACCCAGTGGTGCAACTTTCAACTAACCCTCACTGTAAGTTTTGGCATCAAGCGAGATTGGCATGCCAAATTCAAATAAATTTGAATCTCCTAGAATGGAGAGAGGTTATTGTAGGCCTCAAAAACATGGTCATGTAGAATCTCATGGTTCATTGATACCTCTTATGGGGTCCAAGATACGAGCCTCGAAAGATCACTGCCCGATCGTGCTTAGTGCACCTTGGAGACACTGGTCTAGCATGGTCACGAATGTTCTAGTGACTCTGTGGTTGAAACAAGGTTGTCACTAGCATTTACCTACCCATTCAGAGCTAATGGAGAAGACCATTCAGTGCTAAGAGGAACGATTTGGAAGAAACCCAGTGGTGCAACTTTTAACTGACCCTCATTGCAAGTTTTGGTGTCAAGCGAGACTGGCATGCCAAATTTAAAAAAAATTGAATCTCCCAAAACAAAGAGAGGTTAAGGTAGGCCTCAAAAATGTGGTCTTTTAGCATCTCACAGTTTGTTTATATCTCTCACGGGTTCCAAGATACGAACCTTGAAAGATCACTTCACAATCATGCTTAGTGCACCTTGGGGACACTTTGGTCCAGCATGGTCGCAAATGTTCTAGTGACTCCATGGTCAAAATGAGGTTGTCACTAGCATTTACTCACCCAACCAGAGCTAATGGATCAAACCATTCGGTGCCAGGATGAACAATTTGGAAGAAACCCAGTGGTGTAACTTTCAATTGACCCTCACTACAAGTTTTGGCGTCAAGCAAGATTGGCATTCCAAATTCAAACAAATTTGAATCTCCCAGAATAAAGAGGTTATTGTAGGCCTCAAAAACATGGTCCTATAGCATCTCATAGTTTTTTGATACCTCTCACGGGGTCTAAGATACGAGCCTCGAAAGATCATTGCCCAATCATGCTTAATGCACCTTGGGGACACTTTGGTCTGGCATGGTCACAAATGTTCTAGTGACTCCGTGGGTGAAATGGGGTTGTCACTAGTGTTTACCCACCCAACCGAAGCTAATGGTGCAGACTGTTTGGTGGTAGGATGCAATCCTTCAACACTATCCCTTCACCCTAAGGAATCACCATTTTACTTTAGACACATCTGACCAATTTTGACTCGATGACTCCAACTATTACATCATTTGAGGATACAAATGTACATGGAATTAAGACAATACAAATTTAAGGATACAAAATTAAGATGATACAAATATAAGGATACAAAATTCATAGTAAGGAATCATAATTTTTGCACTTTACATGGCATTAAGATGATACAAATGTAAGGGTAAAAAATTAAATATGTATTTATAATCAAATGGTACAAATTAGGATATAAAAAATGTGGGCTCTTAATATTTGCAAATCAACCCCATGGGCAATTTTATATTTCAAATTTTGCATCTAATACGCATGATGAAGCTCATTATTGTTTATATATACAAAATTTTGCATCTAAATATGCACATTATAGTCGATTGTTATTTTTATATACAAATTTTGGCATCTAAATATGCACATTACAGTCAATTCTTATTTTTATAAACAAAATTTGGCATCTAAATATGCACATTACAATTGATTGTTGTATTTATATATAAAATTTGGCATCTAAATATGTTCATTATAGCTCATATGCACATAGAATCATATACAAATTGTCAAAATCATTATACCATATTGTAGAATCATTCATCTTAATGGCCCAAAATCAATCAAGTGAACCTTCTGGATCAAATCTAACCCTTATTGTGTCAAGTATTGCCTTGTGGTCAAATTCATGAACTTTCCACAAATTCGTGTTAAGAGGTCTACCACAATATTTAATCAATTGAATATTTGTTGCAACAATAAGGTTAGAGTAATGAAGAATGTGTCTCAAAGTCCTCAAACAACCAGGCGTTAGAATTCTTGATAGGGTACCTACATTTTATTATAAAAATAAGTTAATGCCAATATCAATACAAAGTGTAATAAATTGAGTTTAAGAGGTCTCAATACAACTTGACACAACAATGGAACCTATTGGGTACTCAATACTCTCTCCATTAGTGACTGTAGTTATCAATTTCATTTTGGCTTCAATACAATGACACAAAAAGTAATATGTTCCTTCTTCATTGTTGTCATCTGCAATGACTACATATACATGACTTGCATTTAGTAGAAGGCTATAAGTTAATACCAAAATCGACATAAAGAACTAATAAATTGACCTTAAAATGCATAAAAGATGAGAAAAAGAACTCACTAACTAATAAATTGATTCAAACAACTAAGAACTCACTAACTAATAAAAGAATTCAAACAACTTGCACTACTGGCTTTTAGGCCGTTGGGACTCAAATATAAAGATTTCCTCATAACCCGTACGGGTTATGTAAAGTAATGACAATTTCCCATAACCCGTACAAGTTATATAAAATGAGAGAGAGAGAGAGAGAGAGAGAGAGAGAGAGAGAGAGAGAGATATATATATATATATATATATATATATATATATATATATATATATATATATATATATATATATATATATATATATATATATATATATATATATATATATATATATATATATATATATATATATATATATATATATATATTCATGCATGTATATAGATATACATACATATATCTATACAAATATATGTATATATAACTATATATATGCATGTATACCTACATAGAAACATATACCATAGATGTAAATCTATACAAATGTGTATTGTATTACACATTTAGAAGTAAATTTTTTAATGTCTTCATAAACCGTACGAATTTTGAAGACATATTATGTGAAACTAAAAATGTTTTTTTATGTCTTCAAAACCCGTACGAATTTTGTAGAACTCAAAATTGTGACTTTGCTTTTCAAAACCTGGGCAGTTTATTTTTTACACCATAATCCATAAAGTTTATGGCTTGGTAAAAGGTTTGGAATATGACCCTAAGGCTTGCAAGCCCATTTTCCCTCTAATTTTGTCTATTTACATATTATTTCTTCTTTCAACATGATTTTTTGACTTCGTCATCATCAATTTTACAAATGATCAAGTGGGTACCTCTAAAATTACTACCATCATCTCACACATCTTGTAAGCTTTCTAACCATATAATTTTTTCTATTTTTGGACAACATTAGCATAGTAAACTTTAATTTTCTTTACCAGTGTCTTCATAGTCCTTACAGACATATGTCTACCATTTTTTTAATAACTTTTGTTCTACTTGACCAAATTCAAAATAAATTACATATTATTGTTCTACACTAGATTCTATACACTTTAAAAAAATAAAGTTTGCAATTTGGATTATTTTGATGCAAGTTATGCCCATCGCACGAACAGGTACCAGATTTTCAGGATGCGGTCACTTCAAAAAATCATAAAAAATAAAATGTACTCAATAAAAAATTAATTTAAAAAAACAAAAATTCTAGATCTCACTCTTACCTATCATCCTACCAAATGGTTTTGCAAAACGATAAATCTAACTATAGATTTTGTGAAGCACACGGAAATAACTATGTTATGTTTTTCTAAAAAAATGAGGAATAGTTTTTCATGTGCGAGAGGTTTGACCCTCTTAATCTTATCCATTTTTTAAAAAAATTAGTAGTTTGGAAACTAGATTCAGAGTACTACAATTCTTATTGTTTACACAACTCCTAGTTTTGAGTGCATAAACCTCAAATATCTCTGTGAAGTTTAGGTTTCCCTTATTTCAATAAAAAAAGTGGCCACTTATACCCTCTTTTTGTTCACCATCTTGGTGCACTTACCCTGTAATGATTTATTATTATTAAATGTTGCATAAATAATTAATCTCCTACTTTATGTCAGAATTGTTCTGAATTATTCTTATGCGATAAATTAGTATATCATATTTAGAAATTGTGTTCACTTTTTCTTCAATTTGTATCAATAATACAAATTATATCATGTTTCCATACCCAAATTTTTGTTAATTTAAATTTAAAAAAGTTTCACAAAATAATACATACTATTCCACTATAAGTAACATGTAAAGTTCCAAATGGAAATGATACATGGTTATTTTGATTATTTCTATATACTGATGTTTGTTTAAAACTTTGCAGGATACCATTCGACCTATGGATGCCTCTGACAGAGAGTCAAACATCATGGTTATGAGCCCCTCTACTTCAGTGGCCTCAAATGATTTCTTTGAGACTAAATTTGACAAGTGTACACAAATAATTGTAGATTTGTGCACAAGTATAATCAAAGTTGTGGAGAACACGGCATTATCAATTGATTATGTCCAGGAACTGGAAATAATGCAGATGGAAGATGTTATGAAAGTTTTGCGCGAAACATCTGCAAAATTGGATGCATTTCCATCAATGATGAAAGAAGTCTACTATGAACATTATACAAATAAGGGTCGCAATACCAACTTTATTATTGAAGAATATGTGATGTACTTGCATCATTATGGAGAATTGTTTTTTATTTAGATCGTTCTTATCTTGGATTTCACACGTCATAATTATCTAAATAGTTATATTGTGAATTCTATTTCCCCTTTCATCTATGTAAGTTTCATGAACAAGATAATAATAAATAGTTTTGACTATTCCCATCATGTTTACCCCTATGCTTGCAAGGTTGTGCAACATGTTTTGTTGAACTCTATATTTCTAATATGTATTCCTTCAATGGATGTGGTGAATAAATGTGAGGAATTAATTATAAAGGACATCTTATACATTTCTACTTCTAACCTAACCCTAACCCTATCTCTAAGTATTAAAAGTAAATCTTAAAACTATATAAAATAAAATATTAAAAGTAAATCTAAAATGAAAACTAAAATAAAACTATATATTTTAACCCTTTCCATGACATTAAATTAATAATAATGTTTTTATCTTAACCCTAACTCTACATTTAACTGATATACTAATAGTACACCTAACTATGAATCATCTTTTTTAACCCTAACTACATTAGTGTAACAAATCATACATGTACAACATTCATCCCATCGCTATCTATGTTCATTATATTGCTATAACAATTACCCTAAGATTACCCCTAACTGTAACTCTAACATGTAACCCTTATTGTAAGCCTAAATCTAACAATAACTATTACTAATCTTGACCATATTACTAACCCTAATTCTAACCCTAACTCCTTACCCTAATCTTTACCATTAATGTGAGAGATGCAAGTCCAAAACTAATGTTCATACATGACCTTGGTGTGACACAATAATCTTTATACTAACTACAGTTGTAATTGTAACTATCCACACACTAGTACATTTTACTTCATTTTTCTACCAAAATTTTTGACCATCAATTATAAAGGTTTAGGTTGGTCGGATTATAGAAGGAAAACTTTCTTTTTTTTTAATCCATGCCCATGTTGGTCGAAAGTTTGACCAATACAATGTAGGTCAAAATTTCAACCAACACGGGCATAACTTTAAAAAGAAAAAAGATTTCATATCTCATTTCATTATTTTGTTTTAACTTGGAGCGCGTGAAGGAGGAGCGCCTGTGAGGGTTTTAACTGTTATTTGGTGAGATTTTTAGGAGGACCACCTGTGAGGGTTGCCACTATTATTTGGTGTAAAAGGAGGACCGCCTGCGAGGGTTGCAACTGTTATTTGTTGTAAAAGGAGGACCACCTGCGAGGGTTGCCACTATTATTTTGGTGTAAAAGGAGGACCGCCTGTGAGGTTTTCCACTATTATTTGGTGTAAAAGGAGGACTGCCTATAAGGATTTCCTTACTCTGCATTTTTCTAGCATTGTTTTATGCTTCTATGTTATTGGTACTTGTTGGTTATCTACTTAGGGCCTGTGAGCAATGTGCCAGGGCATCATGTATTGTGTATTTGCTGGCACATTTTTTATCACTGTATAAGTGTTTGAGATTTTGATCTTTGTTTATATACATTTGATTCAAACTCAATGACTCAGCAAAAACTTGCAAAACCCTAAATTTCTAAATGCTAAACCTGAAGCACAAAAAAAAGCCCCCCATTTTTTTACAAACAACTTTAAAACCTTAATTAGACTATGGGTTGATGTGAGAATTTCACAGCACAATTAGAGGAATCTCTTGTGAGAATCTTCCAAGCTAGGTGTAAAAAGATTGCATCATAGGAAAAATCCATTGAGAAGCCTTTCCAATTAATAAAGCCTTTCCTCACCTTCTTCGATGACCACTCTCAATTACTTTGGTTCTACCAAATCAAAAGCAAGGATGAAGTATTTCTAACATTCAAAAATTTCAAATGTCTTTGATTAGGCAAGGGAAGCAAGTATGTCAACAAAGAGTTTCAACAATTCCTTATGAATCACCGCATCATGTTACAAAGTAAAATCTGATACATTTCACAATTTAATAATGTTACTAGAAGAAAACACAATGCCATTATGTAAATAGCTAGATGCATAATTCATGTCAAGTATGTGGATGTTAAGTTCCAAGGAGAAGTGGTTGCCTATGTCATACACATCATCAACTAAATAGTAAATAGTGACTTGAGTTCTCAAAGGATGTACTCCATATGAAGGTGTGATGAAAGAAAAGTCAAATATTTCTCATCTCTTAGTGTTTGGATCCAATGCCTAGGCATACATTCCTTATAAAATTCATCACAAGCTAGCATCTAAGTTGGAAGTGCATTCCATCAAACAGAATGATGATTCCAAGGACTATCATTTATATAATTGTTCATCCAAGTAATCTTTTGAATAATGGTAAAATTGAATCACCACTATTGGGATGTGTATGAATGTGTAAATGTATGGGGGAAATATGAGATCCACTCCTAAATCCAAATTCCCAAAGGAGAGATCCAATTTGATCAACCAAAAGGTTAATGCACAATCGAATCAATCTATGGAGAATATGAAAGAGAGAGAAAAACCCTACATTTCCCTATGCTAGAATTGAAGTGTTTAGAATTTGAAATAATTGAAATGCAAATACTAACCACAAATTAGGGCAAATCTGGAAAATGTTGAGACGAAGAAAACCCAGAAATATTTTTCCAAGATGAGCTCAGGTTGACTTTGACCCTTATAAAAGGTCAAAGGCTAGATTCTTTATTTGAAGGTCGATTCTGATTTTGTTCGCAGATCTCAGAAGTTCACCAAAAAGGGTATCCAAATCCGCTCTCAGATCTTAAATCCCACACCTGTACCTACAAGAAAATGGAGGTTTTTGTTTGTATGGGGGGTTTGCCTTTGTCAAACCCCAATTTAGGAATTAACCTTGAAATTGAATTGAAATGTAGTGTGCATAAACAAAGTAATTGGAACAAATCACTTCGCTTATGTTGAAGTCCTTATAGAGGATTCGAATCCTCAAATCCACAAGTAGGAATGCTTCAATAGATGTAGGATGAATGTAGGATGTCTCTAATCAATGGCATTTGATCTTCAACACCAATCTTGACTTGATCTATTCATATGAGGAGGCTTGAATGAATGTAGAAGGATGGGTCATCAAGGGGGCTCCAAAGAGATTGAATCCTTCAATGGCTAACAATGGATCTCCTTGATGGATGGATGCTTGAACACTTGAATTATTGAAGGCTTTCTTGAATTCACTTGCTTGTACTTGAGAGCTCACTCATGAAATTGCTTGAAGATGAGATCTTCTCACAAAACTTGATAGAGAAAATGAGAGAGGAAGGCCTCCTTTTATAGTGAACTAGGGCACAATCCTCTAGAGGGGCCACCTTGGAGAATTAAATCCCAATTAGGTCCTAACCTTTAGAAAATATAGCTAGATTAAATTCAATTAGAGGATTTACCATTTTGAAACCCGAAATAGCCAACCCGAAGGTGGGAAAATAAATATCCCCGAAACCCGATACCTGAAAATCAAGGAATTTGGAGATTATAAAAGAGGGGGGAAAAATCAAGGTTGGGACTAACCTAGTCAGGATCAAGTTCAATCCTGACCTAGTCAAGTTCGAGCTCAATCCTGACCTAGTCATGATCAACCTCGAATTTGACCCTATGGGCCTAGATCCAGCCAGAATCAGTCAGGAGGTCCCAGAGATGCCCGAAGACCTAGAAATGATATTAGAATAGGACAGAATGTCAAGGATAGGCACAAAATCATATGATGACTATGATGAAGGTTGGGAGGACCTATTTCTAAGTCCTACCTAGAAAATAGAGCCATTAAAGAGAGAAATTAAGGAGAAATATCAGGATCCTAACCCTAATTTCACCTAGAACAAAGTAGAAAAGAAGTGGAAAGCGGGGAGAAAGCCAAATACATGCAAAGACCTGATCAAGGCACTTAACATGACCCCAAACCACTTACTAAGAGGGCTAAATGCTCTTATCATGGAAGTGCTTCCATTTTAAGATGATACATCTTTATAAAGAGAGATGTCTTCCATGACAATATCTCTCTTATACTTCCACCAGGCCACTTCCAGATTTGCTTTCACCTAAGAATTCCTACACTTATGTGACTTTGTTTCTATTCCATCCCTTACTTGCAATAGATGCTCCTACCACTCAACTTTGATCATTTTTCCCTATACTCCCAGTTATGTAGATGGCATCTACAATACCTTATTTGCACTTCCAAAAGATGTTTACTCTACCAAAGATTCTTGAGGCGATCAATGAGATAGATCCATAGTCCACCACATTCCATAAGATCAAGTGATTGGGAAGCATTTTTTTGGCATTGTTTTATGCTTCTATGCTATTGGTACTTGTTGGTTACCTACTTAGGGTCCATGAGCAATATGCTAGGGCATCATGTATTGTGTATTTGCTGGCACATTTTTTATCAATGTATAAGTGTTTGAGATTTTGATCTATTTATATACATTACTGCTATTACATTCATGAGGTACTTATTATGTTCTTCACATTACATGAAGCTAGGGAATCTTTATGTAATTATTCCACTTTCTAGTTTACACATAATTTTATCTTTTTCCAAGAAAAATTTATTTAACTTATGATCACATTATTGAAAATGTATCTGCATCATCACACCTCTAAAAATTGATCTAATGGAATGGCAACATGCTAAATATAAGTAAACGTTCTTATTCATATGTTCACTAATACCTTCAAGTTACAATGAAACATCTTCCAACTCTTTTATCTTCTCATTAGATGCTTGTTTCTATCAAAAAAAAATCATTACTTCTAAACTATCCCAACTTGGTCTTTATACATATAGACCATGTGAAAAACATGATTTTAAGGTGCTTGGCTTATTAGGATGGCATTGGAGAAAATAAAGGGCATCTATGCCATATTTTTGTATCTTTTAAGAGTGCACCCTCATGAATGCCTCTAATATCTTACTCATTACTGGCCATTCATCAGACATCTTAACCTATGAAGAATCTTATTTCTATGACATTGTCACCAACATTACACTTCATGAAGTCTACAAAGTAATGTATTTGTTATCTCAAAATTGCCTAGTATGATACACATCACATTCCTCTCAAAAGAACCTATGGAATTGTCACTTGTTTGGCATTCTTACACTTATGAATCCTAATTTGAACCTCTCCTTGTAACCATTATCCTTTGAACTGACCTACAACATTATTTATGTTCTTTCCATAGTGACATAAGAGCATGAATATCATCTATATCTGACCATCTCCTTGCATAGCCCATGATATTTCATTATCTTTGTTGCTTGCATACTCTTTCATTGTGAAATCCATTCCTCATAGTGCTCACTGACATAAGGTCTCATGACTATGGTATCACTTCGTGTTGATCATGCCACATTTTTTTATGAATTTCTACTCATGCTTTGGGATGTCTTCTTTTGCTTAATGAATCTATTTATAAGCTAACTAACTACCCTTGCATTCCACTTTTACTTAATACTAACCTTGTCACATTTTCTTAAGTCTTTTATATATTCACAAGACTGCTCTAACCCATATGAAGACTGTCATATATGCTTCTTTTAATGACTTCCCTCAAAAATCCTTTGTCACTCAACTGTCAATATGGAAACATTTTCAATAACAACATCCATTTCTTATATTCTCTTGTCTTTTATAACCACACCTTCATTGCTTACTTTTCCATTGATAGATTTTTCATATCCCTATAATTTGTTGTTGTTTACTATCATTGACTACATACTTGTTTAGGCCATCTCAACTGATAATTCAGAAAAAACCATGATTGTTCCTTTGTTGTATTCCTTAAGTTGTCCTTAATGTATTGTGACCATGACATGGAATATTATCACACTCAAAATCTTCACAATGATCTGCTTAAACCTCATTATTATTTCTTCTACCATCAAATTCCTTGGGTTTTTTATATGACCACCCCTTCTCTTGTAATTTCTTTCATTATCACTATTATACATCACGACACTTGTTTATTTGATTCTTAGTAGTGGGATGTCATGTTTTCTTTTGTTGTCTTTCATGACTAAAAAATTTGACACTTCTTCTTCACAACTATTATTTGCATTTAATATAATGCCTAAGAATCACTAGACAACCAAAATTAACAAGTAACTAATTGTCAATAAACTCTTCCAGTTAGTTGGTGGTTACAACCGGCCTTGAAGAGGCTTATTTGTCATTGGATGCATGTGTTAGAGGTAAAGAAGAGGGAGGACCAATTTAATGATTGATTCCAGATCATAACAATGAATGTAAACTATTTTCAAGTAATGAAAACGTAAATTCATTGGTAATCTACCAGTCACTGCCCGTGAGGGTACAGTCTGACTATTCTATTGAAAAATGTTTATTTTTATGGTTGATATGGATCCAAATGATTTCTAGGGTATGGTGTTGCATGTCATTGGAGTTATGAATAGTTTTGTGTAGGTTTGAAAGCATTTTTGGGTCCTCTGGACGTGATTGTCACTGTACAGTCAAGGTATACACCAGTCAGATTAGATAGATGCAAAGATTGGATTTAAGATTATTTCCTTTTCATGCATAATGAGTATGTTAGAATGGTTTTTTTTTATCAATTTTAATCCATTCATGAGTGTCTAAGGGTGTAGAGGAAGTTGGTGTGTTGAAACACAACCAACAGTGACTTTTCCTGCACAGTGCACCAATGAAATACCATGAGGATAGGGTAATGAGATAGTACTTAATGTTTTCCATGAATGGATGGGAGTTGTGAAGGATGGATTGCCATTATGTTATGTGTTTCAAATTTTCTTGAATACAGGGTAGACAGTGAAGTGGAAGAACATTCTCAGATTGCTTGGATAGCCCAGTTTAAGGGTCACTAGAATTGGGAACAGTCAAGGTCTAGAGGATTGGTCCATTAGAGGACCATCTTTCTTTGCATAGAAGACCACTTTACGATCAAGATATGGTGTTAGATCCATTTGTGGGGTCTAAGAAGATGTGGAAGGGTGTGTTTGAGAAGACCCTAGGTTTTAAGCCTTAAAAGGAGGGTTTTGTGAATGAGACTTTAAAAATTGTTAGTGGTCCTCGCAAATGTGAAAATATTTGGTTTTGGAGGGTATCTAGACTCTTTATATGATAGAGAAGTCATGTTTGAGTGTGGATTTGGGTGTTTCTTTGGAAAAGGAGGCCTAATTGAGGGATAGTCATAGAGCACTAGTCCTAGTATGGATAGTTGGTCCAAAGGAACAATATTTCATTTTCCAATATGTTGTATAACCCTAAAAAGGATATCCAAATATGTGATTATATTTCTTAGTCTTTTGGGAAATTTTGGCAAGAACCTTGTGAAATCAGTCTAGAAGGCTATTAGGAAACTAGGCTCATCAGGAGTGTGTACCCGGGTGTGGGTAAAGGATCTAGAATCGATCCTATAATCCATTATTGTGTGGATTAGAGTGTTGAAGACCTTTGTTTTTTTTGTTTTCTGCATAGCTCTGCATCACTGGGGATAGAGATAAAATATATGAAGGCTACTTAGTTTATCTTAGGGATAGAGAATTTAATTTTAACTTTGGTTGTGTTAACAGAACTATGTTGACTTTATTTTGTAGTTGTTTAACATGAGAGTTTGTAGATTAATAGGAGTTCACATATACTAGTGTGCCATAGTTGCCCATCTATAACTAGTGAGATGAACATAACTCATGTACCTTATGCTAGTGTGCTCGGATACCTTGTATATAGTATTTTTCATTAGACTAGACATTATCCAAATAGTTAGTATTTATATAAAGTGCTATAACACACAGGCAGTCCTCCTTTTACACCAATTAATAATAGTGACAACCCTCACAAGTGGTTGGATAATGTCTAGTCTAATCCAAGCACACTAGCATGAGGTACATGAGTTATGTTCATCTCACTAGATATAGATGGGCATTAATGCTCAATTGAATGATACGTTCCCATAAAAATGTGAACTCCTATTAATCTACAAACTCTCATGTTAAACAACTACAAAATAAAGTCAACATAGTTCCTTTAACACAACCAAAGTTAAAATTAAATTATTCAAAAAAGGGTTTGAGTTTTGAGTTAATTGGTTTATGTAAATCTATTTCAGCAACCGTTATCTTGATAAACTCTATGTTTGGTTTCAGCACCCATGTTAGTTTTGAAGTAAACAGTGGTATAATATTATTCAGGTTTTCTAAATTGTGGTAAAGTTTTGTGTTATACCCGTATGGATCGATGGCAAGGTTTTAGTCTCTATAACCTGTGTGGATAGTTCTTGTTTATATCCCTATTTCATATTGGGCTTCATACATTTTGTTTTCAAAATTGATTGGCCTATAATTTGGGTGGTGCCAAAAATAAATGATCAGTGGCTCTCTCTTCACAGTTCAACATGCCATTCACATATGAACATTCAATGCAGCTTGGGCTGATTCGTCCAATCTTTACATATTAACATACAAGCATATAAAATCAAAAGCAAAACAAGTATGGTGCGTTCATACTGTTATTAAAAAGTATTAAAAATCAGAAGCAAAATGAGCAAGGGTATTAAAAAGTATTTCAGGAGAATATAGTGACCATTGTGTTTTTTTTTAAAGTAACAAAGAATTTATAACCTCTTGTATTATATATTATATTAGCATGCACAAACTATCTTAGTGCTTTAATTGTTAGGAAATAAGACAAACAATGGCAATGGAGATTATATGAGATAACTCTCGAACATAGAGAAAAAATTTATTTATATATGAAATCTTGTACACAATGTTTACAAATAGATTACAAAATATCAACAAATGTTGACAAATAGATTACAAAATATCAACAAAAAGTTTTTCTTGCTATTGTAGATGCTCTCTCTCTATAATTGTTGCAATATAGACTCTCTATAGAGCTATTACAGTGTATGGTCTTTTTGGAGTTGTTGCTTGACATATATTTTATAGAGTTGTAGCTATCTTCTCTCGTGTGTCTATTATTGCTTAGCACATACTTTTTGGAGCTGTGTTATTTGACTCAAGGTTATTTATTTCTAACATTCCCTTTAATTTAGAGCCTCTTCAATAATCACTATATGTTTCTTGAACCAAACCTTGTATTTCTAGAGTTTTTGTATATGACTTCCATAGTTGACATTGAGGCAGTCAAGACCGAAGAGATCTCAAAAGAGATATCCAGTCTTGCAACAAGTTGGTAGATGGAACCATAATCTCTAGTTCTAATGAAGCTCATTATTGATTCAGTAAGAATCTCGCTCTCCCAATGGAAAAATGCTTATGAAATCCAAACCATCACAGGAATAGGAGTCAAGACAAATAAATTTTTGTTGGAGTGAGCTTGTAGAATCTGAAATTCATTAATTATTGGTTGTTTTCATGGTAAGAGACTCCTTGGTGACTATCTTAATGAGCCCTTACAAAACAAGTATAAAATATCAAAATATAGTGAAGGGAGGCTTCTAATCATCCCATGTTACATGAAATTTATAAATATTGGTGCTAGAAGACACAAGGTTCAATTTCAATTTTGAAAGTATTGAAGTTGACTCATTCTGGCTCAGGTATAGTTAAATTGTCCTTGCTACCCTAGAATGACATCTTTGTTCAAACCATTGATTGCAAACATTTTTTAAGTACTTGAATCTACAATAAAACAATAGTGGTGAATGTATGATTATTATAATCATATGATTATATGTTATAATATTTATGTAATAAATGTAGTAACAATGGTGCAGTGCATTATTGATATAGGCTTGATGGCTCTTGTCAATGTGCCAAACTATCAATGTGGTGGTGGGTAGTGTGTGTTGAAGACTTCACGGACACAGAGAAACCCTAGATGACAATTTTGGTGCTGCCCAAATGGAAAAAAGGTTGCTAATGTGTATATATTTAATGTTTCTAATGTAAATAATATTCATTATATTATAAGAACTAATGTAGATTGGGTGTCATAGGGAAATAATGGTTGTAGATACTTTAGTTGGGTCGATGACAACTCATCTACATCTATCTTCCCATCTCCACTTATCCGCAATGAAGGATTTGAGTGCAAAACATGTCAGGCTAGGGCAAATGCTGAAATTATATTTTTACGATGCCTTCTTTGTATTGTAATCGCATGTCTTTGTTGCGATCAATATATGCAGAGATGAGCTCAAGACTTAGTCAGTTTAGTATTTTCATATTGTAACTAATATTTTAATATGGATATGGTGTAACTTCTCTTTGCCTCAAGTGCGCATATATATGGTTTACATCTTTTTTTACAATAATTCTTCATGTTTATGACTCAGGTGAGCCCCAATTCTTCATTTTTTTACAATAATTTTAACTTTGGTTGTGTTAAAGGAACTATGTTGACTTTATTTTGTAGTTGTTTAACATGAGAGTTTGTAGATTAATAGGAGTTCACATTTTTATGGGAACATATCATTTAATTGAGCATTAATGCCCATCAATATCTAGTGAGATGAACATAACTCATGTACCTCATGCTAGTGTGCTTGGATACCTTGTATACACTATTTTGCATTAGACTAGACATTATCCAAATAGTGAGTATTTATATAAAGTACTCGAAGATCAAAGGCCGAAGTCCAAAATTTAGACCTAGCACAAGAGTAGGAGAGAGAGAGGGGGGGGGATGATGAGGATATTGATGCTCCGCTTAGCTGTTACCTTAGAAAAATGAGCAAGAAACCAAAAAAGAAATGATTGTAATTGACATTTTTTGCTAATGAAAGAACATTGTCTTAATGGATGTAATTTTGTACTAGTAAATGTTGATGAATGATGTGTTAATGAATTATTCATGAATTTTGTGTTAGTAAAAAATTCATTAACACATCATTCATCAACATTTACTAGTACAAAATTACATCCATTAAGACAACATTCTTTCATTAGCAAAAAATGTTAATTACAATCATTTCTTTTTTGGTTTCTTGCTCATTTTTCTAAGATAACGGCTAAGCGGAGCATCAATATCCTCGTCATTCCCCTCCTCTCTCTCTCTCTCTCTCTCTCTCTCTCTCTCTCTCTCTCCTACTAGTCCTTTGGCGTGTATTAAACAGAATAGAATTTTCAGCATATTATTATCATTCTATTTCTTTGTTGTAAACATGCCATTGGTTCAGTTTTGTAAATTTTTTTTGTGTTAAATGCATTTAAAATAAAGTCTAATTCTATAGACTATTGATGTAGAGCCCTCTACTATCACCTTAAATAGGCCAACTCAACTTGAGGATTCAACAAGAAACTTGGAATCAACTCAAGGAATCAGTCCTACTCAAAGATCAAATAGAGTTCTCTAACTTTGTAAGTCACTCCCACAACCATTCCACACAATTTCACCTTCCCACTTCCTTTTTACAATCTCTCATTGCACCAAGTTCAGTTTTGTAAAAAAAAATTTGTTGTAAACATGTCCTTGGTTCAATTTTGTAATTTTTTTCAGGAACAATCTGGCCAAGGGACAAATCAATACTGCTCACAATCTCATTGCCAAAGTGGCCAAAGACTATGTTAGGCTGATAAAATATGGGGATTCTCTTTACCGCTATAAATCTTTGAAGGTTGTTGCACTTGGACGGATGTGTACCATTGTTAAGAGAATTGGACCGAGTTTGGCTTACCTCGAACATGTGAGGCAGGACTTATGTGGGTACCCTAATATTGCCAAGAGTTCTTATTGTAGTTTGTAATAATATTGATTTGCACCACTAGAGACACTACCAGAGGAAGATGAAAAATTGGTTGTGGAGATGAGATCTGAGGCTGGGAAAAATATGGGTGGGTTCTTTGGGAATCAAGAGGGCGGGATGATGGCATGCTACTCTCTATGAGCTCAAAGGCCTAGGATCCATGGACTCAAAGGCCTATGATCCATGGAAAGATGATTGCTAACAATGTACCATAGTTCTAATGATCTTTACTTGCAAAGATTTAATAATTAATGTGATCACAGGTTGATTTAAAGAAGGTTTTATAATGAATTTGATGGCTAAGGTATAGAAGTGGGAGATCGGGTTGAACAACATAATGTTGTTAAGATTTGGATAGTCTTATTTTGGCATATAAATGGTGAATCAATCACCAATTAAGACAAGAAGGGTGTGGAAGGCTGGGATTGGAGAAACCCTCAAATTAAGGGCCATGGATATTGATCAGCCAAACAAGAAGCAACATCTATTATCATGGTCAAGATCTAGGTCTAGGCCTCTTGGTGAAGTTTTTCTAGGAGATGGTTTCAAGGATTCAACTTAGAAATTGAAAGCTATTAAACTTGGCAAGAAGGCATCAAAGAAGAGAAACAAGGATGCTCACAAGGGAGAGGTTGATAGAGTGATAGTGAACCTGAAACCAAAGCATTTCACATGTGATGAACATGAAAATTTACCTAAGCACTACTAGGAGCTTACCCAACAACACATGTACTATTGTGAAAATCATCACAAGTCCATTTGCTGCTGGGTCTAGCTCCCAGTATTGCTTGGTCAAATCTACATGTTTTTCACCTGTGCATATACCTTCTCTAATCAAATCTGATATGCATAGGTGATGAACATTCATATTTTCCTAAGCAGTACTTTGAGCTTTCCTGCAACACATGTACTATTGTGAAAATCATCACAAGTCTATTTGTTGCAGGAAAGCTCATAGTACACATGTTTAGATGTCTACATGTTTTTCACCTGTTCATATACCAAATGATGAATGCTCAATTTTTGTAATGGAAAAGCATTAGAACAATTTCATGAGGAAATATCTTGATGGCTCGCGGGATACAAGCTAGGGCATCATACATTGTTCATGAGCTCACTATTTAATACTAGCATTGTTTGCATCTTTTCATTTGGAATGCTTGATGACCCATGAGCTTTGAGAGCTAGGGCATTGTTTCTATTACCTTCAAGGCATTGTGTGAAGTGTTTGATCTCTCTTTATTTGTTTTTTTGTTGATATTCACTATGTGGTACTCCCTGTTTATGATCATTTCATGAAGAAATCTCTTGATGGCTCACAGGCTGCAAGCTAGGGCATCATGCATTGTTTATGAGCTCACTATTTGAGCACCTCATGTCCCTATTTGATTGGTTGGTGCTCAAATAGTGAGCTCATAAATAATGCATGATGCCCTAGCTTGCATCCTCTGAGCCATCAAGACATTTCCTCATGAAATGATCATAAACAGGGAGTACCACATAGTGAATATCAACAACAAAACAAATAAAGAGAGATCAAACACTTCACACAATGTATGTTGTTTTATAAGATTTTATTAAGACTAAATATTTTATTTTATTAATATTTTATTAAGACAAAGTATTTTGGGTTAGTTTTATGTTGTTTTATAAGATTTTATTAAGACTAAATATATGATGTAAACTCATAATTATACTTGATATATATATATATATATATATATACTTCAAAGGAGGAATTATGAAATATAGTTGTAGGTAGTTATCTCTTCTATAATGATGGAGTGAAAGGTAATGATCAATGAGGTTTCTGCTATTAGATCATACATTAATACACTTACTATTTTGAATTTGAGCTCGGGCATCATGCAATGTTATTGTTGTCATTGCATGCGTGTTGTTGTTGTGCACCATATATTGTTTTATACACTATTTATTTCATTGAAACCGTGAGCTTGGCATTTGTAATGTATTTTTTGTTATTGGATCGACGTCACCATGTTGTTGAGGCTGTAGATGCATTGAATCACCACTGCCATTCTATTTTGATAGCAGCAATATAAAAAATAGAGCACCGTCCAATCAAATAGGGACATTAGTTAGACATTTAATGCATTATTACTTCATCATGATGATAAAAATTTTATTGGCTCAAAGCACATAGAATGTGGGTAGCTTCATTACTTCATTAGATCTATACCTTTGTTAATTTCACTAGCATCATCTAGCTTTCTTACTTATCCTTTAAAATGCAAATTCAAATATACTCCATGCCATAGCATTAGTGTATAGATGATGCAGATTTGTGTACCTCTTTGTTTTGATGTAGCTTACTCACTGCATGCAATGGGGCCTCCTTGGGGCTGCCAATCATGTTGTGATGTTATATGATCTTTACTTGAAATCCATGATGTACTCCTCCCTTAATATGCAGATTTGATGCTTTTCTCCTCTAATTTGATGATGATGTATACCCCTTCCATTTCTTACTCATGCTTTCTCATGACTGCCTTGTGTTGATGGGCAAGAGTTCTTATTGTTGTTTGTAATAAGATTGGTTTGCAACCACTAGAGACACTACCGGAGGAGGATGCAAAATTGGTTGCGGAGATGAGATCTGAGGCTGGGAAAAATATGGGTGGGTTCTTTAGAAATCAAGAGGGGGGGTGATGGCATGCTACTCTTTATGAGTGCTTTGAAGGAAGAAGGGGTGATTGCGGTGAAGGATACGACATGCGAGAGGTTGTTGGAGTAGAGAGTGGAAATTAAGATGAAGTCAAAGAAGATTAGTAGTTGTCTCAATAGGATTCATGTTGCAATGTCCAAGCTGCAAGATGTGAAAGAGAGGCCCCCTTGTATTCCTCAAGTTGTTTTGGATGCTAGGGTGCATGCTACCAAGGAGGCCATGAAGCTGGAGAAGGATATTGAGAATGAAAATGGTGGGGCTGGAGTTTACTCTACAAGATTGAAGAAGCAGTATATTTTGGCAAATGAAGAGTGGAAAGAAGATGATATTCCTAAGATCATGGATGGACACAATATTGCAAACTTTATTAATCCAGATATCTTGTAGAGGCTTGAAGAACTGGAGAGGGAAGAAGGGCTTAGGATGGTAGCTAAGGGTGATGAGGATGATGAGATGGGAGAAGTGGAGTTGAATCATGATGAAAAGGAAGCTTTGGCTGCAATTAGTAAGAAGAAGAAGATGCTTGTCATCAAACACACATTGAAGAAGAGTACTACAAAGAGCTGAGAAACATAAATGTAGATTTCACAATAGCTAAGAAACATAAATGTAGGCATCATGGTCACATTTTTTTGGAGACAACATAATTGAGTTGTATACCTAGATGATGGAGAGTAACTTCTGCTCCTTCGATTCCAAGTTGACACTACAGGATCCAAAGACCATAGATAAGGAATAAATTTAGAGAGAGGAGGAGGGTCATAATGACCAAAATAATACAAGAAAAAACTCAAGCTAAATGAGGCAACTACAAACATTTTAATAGATTTTTAT
This sequence comes from Chamaecyparis obtusa, assembly GCA_027943335.1. NCBI lineage: Eukaryota > Viridiplantae > Streptophyta > Pinopsida > Cupressales > Cupressaceae > Chamaecyparis > Chamaecyparis obtusa. Next base: position 5,566 of record BSBK01005606.1, on the reverse strand, counting down.
TATTAAATAATGAAATTTGCATATACTAGTGTTATAAGCCCCCTCATTACATGATTGATTATTGTAAGCCCCCTCTGACTTACGCATCTAGAAAATGAAACTACAACCTATTAGGTTAATAGGTTGTAGTTTCATTTTCTAGATACGTAAGTCAGAGGGGGCTTACAATAATCAATCATGTAATGAGGGGGCTTAGAACACTAGTATATGCAAATTTCATTATTTAATAATAAAAATCTATTAAAATATTTGCAGTTGCCTCATTTAACTAGTTGAGGTTTATCTTGTACTATTTTTGTCATTATGACCCTCCTCTACTCTCTAAATTTATTCCTTATCTATGGTCTTTGGATCCTGTAGTGTCAACTTGGAACCAAAGGAGCAAAAGTTACTCTACATCATCTGGGTATACCACTCAATTACGTTGTCTCCAAAAAAATGTGACCGTGATGCCTACAATTATGTTTCTCAGCTCTTGTGTCCCAGGACCCCTTATGACCCTTTATGACCTTTTATGATCCCTAAGAATACATCTTAGAGGTCTTAAAATGTCATAAAGGGTCATAAGAGGCTCCTAGGAGGGGCCAGATGAGTTTCCACCTTCACGTGGTTGGCCCTGTTAAGTAGAGAATGTTAAACTATTCTTGAAACAAAGATAAGCTCAATAATTTAAGGTCTCAGTCTAGGGAAAAATTAAATTAGACTTACTATCCAAATTGGTACATTGATGAGAATCAATGATGGGGGTTTTTTAGATTCTGAGAAGATGTATATGCAGTGGAGGCCATAAGGGATTTTTGTGGAGATTTTCTAGATGTGGAGATTTTCTAGAGTGGCTATATACATATGAGGGTTTCCATATTGAGTACCAGTGTAGAGATGATGATTCAGTGACCTACATCTATACAACCTTCACAAATATCCCTTCTTTGGCCTCCACTCATACCTCTTCTCAGAATCTAGAAACATTTTTTTTGTTTCTCATTCATGCATGAAATGTGCTAGTGATTGTATAAAATTACTTAAAACTAGTAAAGGGTGTTGGGAACAGCCTCTAGAGTATGAAGGGATTCCATTCCAGTGCGGGAGGTGTATTTAGATAGGGAATCCTAGTGGAAATATGTCTCACACCATCATTATACGGTGGATAAGAAGTTGAAGCAACAAAAGAGTTTTTCTCAAGTTGTGCATGGTGAGACATTGAATCAAGAAATTGGAAATGCATGTAAAGTGACTAATGTTACGAAGGGAGTGGATGGTTTGGATGATGGGTAGAGTTCTAGAAAGGTAGAAACCACACCAGAGGCCAGAGAAAAGAAAAGACCTACTGGGTGTCAAGACTAGAGGGCAGAGAAAAGAATGTAGCTATCCCTGGTTCATGCCAGGTTCTAACCCGTTACGATTAATAAAATTACCAATTATTGTTAAAAAACAAATAGTAAAGTAACATAACAAAATGCACAGCAATATATATTAATGCAAAGTAACACCTGAAGATAAATATATAGACTAATCACCAAGTAGGATGTCGTTGGTGATTACTCTGCATATTTATCTTCACTTTTCTTTTTTTTAAAATTGAAACAATAAGAAACAAGTTGAGGAAAATTGAATTAAAAAATGTAAAATTCTAACACACCAGTTCAAAAAAAAGCATTAAGAAATTCATAACCAAATCTAGTTTCATAAAGCCACCACAATTGAAACTCACCTCAATATTTTCTCTAATAGCATACTTGCAAGCCTGCTGACAAATCTCTATAATAGAATCAAGTTCTCAACTTGAACTTCACTCATAAAAAATCAACACACCTGTGTAGCAATAGAATCAAGCTCATCAAAAAATAGGATACAAGGAGCTCATCCTTCGGCTTTATCAAAAATTTCCCTCACATTTTCCTCACTCTCTCCAAACCACATTATTAACAATTCAGGACCCTTCACACTAATGTCTTTCCACAACCTGATGGCCATAAAATAACACTCATTTTGAAGGAGACATGACAAATTTTTCAAATTTCTCAGGATGCTCCACTGGATATTGAACAGTCTACATCAAACTCATAATGAATTTTGTTAGTTAATATCTCCTTGCATAGAAAACTTTCTGCATTAAAATCAAAATTCAAAACCAAAGCCTCGAGATTGTTGTAGATTTGTGCAAAGGCTTGATACTTCTAAATATCAGCATCACTAACACTTCTTCAGGCATATTTCATCGACTCCTCAAAATGAGCACGTCTTTATTTCAGCTACCTCATGAGGACTCATCAAGTAAGGGAATATAAATCAACTGGTCAAGTCGATCAGGCCTTAGCAATGTAAGATCGATGATATCGGGTCTGTTTGTAGCACCAATAATAAAAAACTATTTTCTTGGCTGTCATACCATCCATTTCCATCAACAACTGGTTAAGGACTCTGTCTGCAACACCACCAGCATCCCCAACACTGCTTCCATGCTACAAACATGCAAACCAAATCTAGTTTGCAAAAGCCACCACAATTGAAACTCACCTTCTCAATATTTTCTCTAATAGCATACTTGCAAGCCTGCTGACAAATCTTTGTAATATTGGCTCCACTGAATCCTTGGGTATAACAGGCTAGTGCCATTAGGTCCACATCCTTTGAGACGGGTGATTTTCTCAAGAAAGACTTGAAAATTTGATAATGTGAGGACTCATCAGGTTAAGTACTGGTTAAGGACTCTGTCCATAGCACCACCCAACATCCCCCAACAAGCAGATGGATTGCTAGAGCCCAAAGCAGTCTGGAAAATAGAACAAGCAAGGACCCGCTGGCAACAATCAGCAGAATGAGTGTGGACACCTAAAGATAAATATCTAGACTAATCACCGATCAGGATGTCGTTGGTGATTAGTCTAGATGTTTATCTTCATTCATTTTTTTTAAAACATTCTGTATTTGGTCAAAATTTTGACTAATCGTAGTCGATGGTTCTACTAACCTACGTCGAAACTCTAAAATAGTTTGGTCTAATAATCGACCATTTTGTGTCAAACTGTGGCGTCGTGGGTTTGGCATCCCGGTCAAAGTGGCCAAATATTTCAACCAATATTAGTCTATATTGTGACGCAATTTGGTCAAAATATGACTGTCGTGGTTTTCACATCCTAGTCGTATGGGTCAAGGCATTTCGACCAACTTTGGTCAAATTTTTTACTAATATACCATCACTTGCCAATGTCATTTTCGACCAAGATTGGCGTCAAACATTCTATGATTAAAGAGATATGTCAATATTTTGAAGACAAAAATAGCAACCAATCAGTTGGTCGAGTATTCAAACCCATTTGGGTAGAAACTTCGACCAATGTTCCATCAAAAAAAGGTGCAAATTGTACTAGTGACATAATACTAGTCCTAAGGTTAAAATTAAAACCTAATCATAACCATAACCCTCTTGATTACCATAGGTAAAAGGGAAAACATGACAATTATACTAACCCTTAATATGATACTATTCATAAATGTAAACATAGAATCCTATCCCTAATCATAACCCTAACCCTAACTCTAATATGTTATCGTTACCATTATAATTACAGTAATATGGTAACAGTTCAAGTTAGTTGTTACTATGTCCCCTACCATTGACCCTACATTAAATGGTAATGTTAAATGTGATACTAATGATAATTATCATGTTAAACCGCAAACGACATCCAAATCTGTATTACCAAGTATGATACTTTAATCCTAACTCTAAAACCTACATCCCATCGCTAACTATGTCCATAATCTTGCTCTCTTACAAACCCTGATATTAACTGTATAGCTAACACTACATATGATTTAACCCTAACTATAAAATGTACATCCTAACACTACACACAACCTTAAACTAACCCTAAACCTAACCCTACATGTATAATAGCCTAAATGTAACAGGAACTATTACTAATCTTGACCATAGTACTAACCCTAATGCTAACCCTGACCCCTTACCTTTATCTTTACCTTTAATGTTACACTAAATATGATACACCGCATAACTATAAACATAACATACTAACCATAACTGTAATTATAATTGTTCACATAATACTACTCCTAAGGTTAAACCATAACCCTAATCGTAACCATAACCCTGTCATTTACCATAGGTAAAATGGTAACCATAACAGTTATACTAACCCTTAATATGATACTAATCCTAACTAGAAATATATAATCTCATCCCTAACCATGACCTTACTCTCATCTTACCCCTAACATTAAACCCTCACCCTAATCATAACCCTAACTCTAATTTGTTATCTTTAACATTATAATTAGAGTAATCTGGTAACCATTCAAGTTAGTTGTTACCGTGTCCCAACCATTGACCCTATGATTTAACCCTAGCATATATATACTACATATGATTCAACCCTAACTATAAATTGTACATCCTAACACTACCCAATCACGAAGAGTCTAATATGAACCCCAACACTAACCCTACATGTAACACTACATATGAACCCCAACCCATATTACTAATTTGACCATTGACCCTATTTTTCATGCTAACCTTAACCAATATTCTAACCCTAATACTAATCCAAACTTAACACTTTACAGCCCATCATTAATCTTACTTTAACCCTCACCGTATTAGTAACCCTAACCCTAACCCCTTACCCTAATCTTAAACCTTAATGTTACACTAAATATGATACTAATCCTAACTGTAAACCTAGTTCAGCATATCCCTAATCATATCCTTAATATCACCCTATCCTTAACCCTAACCCCGACCCCTCACCCTAACCCTAACTATAACTCTTATCCTAAGGTTAAATCGTAACCCTAATTGTATCCATAACCCTATCATTTACCATAGGTAAAATGGTAACCATAATGGTTATACTAACCCTTAATATGATACTAATCCTAACTAGAAACATAGAATCCCATCCCTTATAACCACGACCTTACTCTCATCTTACCCCTAACATTAAGCCCTCACACTAATCATAACCCTAACCCTAACTCTAATTTGTTATCGTTAACATTATAATTAGAGTAATATGATAATTGTTCAAGTTAGTTGTTAGGGTAAGTGCAAGAAGTTGGGTGCCAATTCAGTGGAAGTCTTGTAGAATTGAAAGATGTTACTCGAAACGGGCACCCATTTTAGGTGCAAGCACCTAATCCAAAATTCAAAAAATGGGGTGCCCATTTTTTTCAAAATGAGTACCCATTTTTTTTGCAAAATGGGGACCCATTTTTTTGCAAAATGGGGACCCCATTTTTTTGCAAAATGGGTGCCCATTTTTTTTTTAATTTTTTTTTATAACTAGAAATGCTATTTAACACTCTGAATTTTTTTTTTAAGAAACGGCTGCCCATTTTTTTAATTTTAAATAACGGGCACCCATTTCTTAAGACATGAGCAGGAAGCACACATCCGCATAGGATTTCATTTCAAAATAGCTTTGGTTTAGGGTTGGTGGAACCAAGCCTATGTCTTGACCTCCAAAAATTTGGTTAAGGCACTAGAATGCTAGATTTATGTCTTGCCGTAATTTTTTGAGGGCCTTCCTAATCGTATTTT
>BSBK01005605.1:602500-805407 GCA_027943335.1 Chamaecyparis obtusa | reverse complement strand
GAGAGAGGGCAATGAAAGAGAGAGAGAGTAGGTAAGGGGGAGAGATAGGATGATGTGAGAAGAGAGAGAGAGAGAGAGTATTTCCCTCTCTCTCCCCCTTATCTACTCTCTTTCATTACCCTCTCTCTCTCTCTCTCCCTTATCTCTCTCTCTCACTCTCTGACTCTAGAGAGAGAGAGAGAGAGAGAGAGAGTAGATAGTGGGAGAGAGAGGGTGATGTGAGAGAGAGAGGGTAATGAAAGAGAGATAGTAGATAAGGAGGAGAGAGAGGGTGATGTGAGGAGAGAGAGAGAGAGAGGAGAGAGAGAGAGAGAGAGAGAGAGAGTAGATAAGTGGGAGAGAGAGGGTGATGTGAGAGAGAGAGGGTAATGAAAGAGAGATAGTAGATAAGGGGGAGAGATGAGGGTGATGTGAGGAGAGAGAGAGAGAGAGAGAGAGAGAGAGAGAGAGAGAGAGAGAGAGGAGAGAGAGAGAGAGGAGCTAAGCTAAGTCTATCGTAGAGATGGGGTCAAAACCAAGTGATTTGTGATAAAAATGAGTTAAAACCCTTTGGGAATCCTTTTGCTAGCTTCAGTTTGACCTTAGAAATCCATGATGGATTGTGGGAGGTAACCTTGCTGAAGGCTTGCTGAATCCTGAAATTTGGCTAAGTCTAGAATTTTTCAAATCTAGAATCTACATGTTAACTCCTATGAAGCTGGAACCTATCCAAACATCCTGAAAGCATTATATTTTATAATTTATAAAATATAACTTAAAGTATAAGAAATGAAAATTATCAAACTTATACTTAAATGTTATATTTGTATAAATTACCCCCCCTCTCTTGTATAAATTACCCCCCCCCTCTCTCTCACACACACACTATATAAATCATATTTTACATAGGGTGCACGCCCTATGTAAATTTGTGATTTTCATAGCGTGTGCGCGCTATGAAAATCATAAATTTACATAGCACACATGCCTTATAGGGCGTGCATGCTTTAGGGCATGCACGCTTTGTAAATGATTTGAATTTACCAATCCTAAGGCCTGGATTTGCCTTGGAGATCCAACCCAAAGGCTTGGACGATTGAAATAGGCCTGAGACGTGTTTTCTAGCAGACATACAAAAAAATGACATCTTTTTTTGTGTGCTCCTCGTCAGGTTTACTCGTGGCTCAAGAACGTAAAAATCAAACGATGTGATATTGTAGATCTCTTTGTTAGCTATCTAAGCATATAATTTATTTTGAATTCTAATTATGTTAAGTCTTTCAACTCTAATTTCTTTGTGTGTGTGTCCATTTTTGTAAAAGCCACATGCATTATTTTGGGCATAGATTTTGGCTCGTTCATTGAATTTTGCAATAAGTTACATTTTTAGAAACTAGACTCCATTCTACACACTTTAAAATAAAGAAAATTTAATTTTCAATTAGTTTTAAATGATTTCTAGGGGGAGCACACAGAAATTTCATGTTTTCAGGATGTGTGCACTTTGTAAATTCATAAAAAATTATACGTTCATCAAAAAATTACCAAAAAAATATGGGATAAACTACGTGGTGTTAGCTAACTTCTCATCGGAGCAATTAAAAAATTCAAAAATAAAGTTAACATTTTAAGGGGAGCACACCAGATGCTATGTTATGTTTTTGGACAAAAAATAGGACCACTTTTTGTGCTCCCCCTTTTTGAGGGCCTTAATCTGAACCATTTTCAAAATAAGTTAGTAGTTTAGGAACTAGATTCAGAGTATTACAACTCTTGTTTTTGTCGCATCTTAAAATTTTGAGTCTAACTATCTTCAATTTCTTGTTGAAGTTCAGAGTTTGTTGATTTCAAGAAAAAAGTGGCATCTTATACCCCCTTTTGGTCCCCCATCTTTGTGCACTTACCCTAACATATTATTGTTGTGCACTTGATTCTATACACTTCTTGAAAAAAAATGTATTTTTTATTATTTTGATGCAAGTTATGTTAGTGCACAAACAAACACATGATTTTAAAGGATGTGCCCACTTCAAAAAAATCATTAAAAAATACTCAACAAAATATTACAAAAAAATACACTTCTAGCTCTTACTCTTATCTATTTTTCTACCAAAGGTTTTTTCAAAATATAAATCTAACTATATCTTTTTTGATACGCACATTAGACCAAAGTTGACAAACTCTCACTCACCAACAACTTGCCAAGCCCTGGAAAAGATTATTCGGGAAAACTCGGCCAATTTTTGGAAAAACTTGACAACTTAAAAATAGCATAAAATTTAATTAAAAATGCATTTTTTTTGCAATAATTATATGAGAAGATGCATCAATGAGTTAATTAATGAGAAAACAAAAGAAACAAGCTATATAAGTTTTAGATATATGTAAATGCATAGTGGGTACAAAATCGCATTCTCATGTGGAATGCTGATGACTGGAAGTCTGGAAGCAAAATAGTAAAGTTATACATCATTACAAATTACAATTTGAATTACATCTTCCTCTTCCCAAGTCTATGACCAAACAAGGGACTGGGAGAGGAACTAGAAGTAGTGGGCCTAGTCCTAGAAGTAGAAGCCTGCACTGAGCGTGACTATGCCTCCTCGCTCGGTATCCCTCTTGATGTATCTCCTACCTCTGGCACTGGTAATGACTCCTCGTCTGAATCCTCATCCTCCTCTGCATCCTCCTCCTCAATGTCATCCAATGTGAAACCAAATGCACCTCCCTCCCCCTCCCTCCCCCTCCATAGCCTGCCTCTCCAAATCAATGATGTCATCCTCTGTAAACAATGGAGGCTGCACCTGTGTCATCCAATCAAAGTAAGGATCTATATTGTCCAAATCAATTAGACCGGCTAGTTCTTCTGTTGCCTCTTCATGCGCAACTTAAGATTGTATTGCACATAGACAAGGTCGTTGAGGCATTTTTGAGCTAACTTGTTTCTCTTCTTTATGTGGATGGACTCAAATAAGATCCAATTTCGCTCACAATGGGATGAGCTACAAGGCTAACATAAGACTCTGAGAGTGAATTTCTTTAGATGTGGAGTATTCCCACCCCAACTTTTCCACCAGGCCTCTACAAATTAAAATATTGAGAAGTTAGAAATAAAAGAGACAAGCAAAACATAATTTACCAAATGGCAAAATTGCAAATGTTCTACTTTTACCTGGGGTTTGAGTGCCTCTTGCTCTCTTTGCCAACTCTGAAGAGAATAATTTACCCTTTGATTCCACATACATTTGTTGTTCGGTCACAACATGGTCTCTCTCAACAACATCAGGTATCATCCTTTGAATGCATGTAGTGAGGCCCTCCATGACCTCGCCATTAGGATCTGAAAAGGAATCATCACATCTAAAACAAAAACAAAGTGAAACCATGTCTTAGTACACAACCTACAAAAATAAAGTGAAATCAAGTCTTAGTAAAATCTGAAGAAGAATCTCAATCACCGTACCTGAAATGAGGGTTCAAGAAGTATCATGCTGCATGAATGGGTTGGTGGAGCTGATTGTTCCACCTCCTATCAACAATCTCCCAAATGGGGTCATAACTGAGTCTATCCCCCTTGTAGTGATTTTTGATAGACTCTTTGGCCCTATCCATGGCCTCATACAGAGACCCCATTGGGGTTTGGTTCCCATCAACCATGCGCAAAACTCTCACCAAGGGTTCAAATACATGCAATTGAAATTTTAAAAATACAAATTAGTTTACAACAAGATTAATTAATAATGATAGACTTGAATCAAGAATAATTAAAAATTAAAGTTTTGATTCTTGAAGTTACCTCCACAATGTCTTTAGCCTTTTCCCAAAAAGGTTGATCAAAGACAATCCGCGCAACAAATTGCCCTTCGGGCTTCTTTGAATAAGGTGATTGAATCCATGGTGGACTCACAAACATGTGTTTCAAAGAATTCAAGCCCTGAAGAATACTTTGCAATGTCAAGAAAATCGTTGCAAATCTTGTGGCTGCGGGTCTCACCAACTCTTTCCCTTTGCTGAATTGTCTCATCAAATTTACAACCCAAGGGTGATTGTAGATATACTTTGTTATCCGCCTTGCATCTTCCACAATTGGAGTCACCCAATCAAGTTTTCCTATGTCCTCCAAAAGAAGGTCAAGGACATGTGCTACGCAAGGTGTCCAAAAAAGAGTGGGGTGCTTGTCTTGGAGGATTCTACCTGGCATATTATTATCAATGCAATAATTAGTTTTCAATTTTCATATTTTACCTAAAAACTAAATTAAATATCATGTGCAAGCAGCAACATAAATATTAAAATTTAAAATTACCTGCTGCCACATTTGCTGTTGCATTATCTGTGATGATTTGCACCACATTCTCTACTCCCACCTCCATGATAACATTCTCCAACATTAAAGCCAAAGTTTGTGCATTTTTTACTTTGTTGGAGGCATCAACCGATTTCCAAAATACAACGTCATCCTTACAAGCAACCCAAAAATTAATGATGGTTCGGTTTTTTCCATCTGTCCACCCATCAGAAAGAATGGTGCAGCCATACTTACTCCACTCTTTTTTTTTCTCCTCCACCACTAGTTTTGCCCTATCAACAACATTTAGAAGCAACTTACAAAATCAAAGTCAAATCACGTCTTAGTACTCAATTTTGATTTAATAAACAAGAAATAACAATTAAAATTTCAAAATGAAACCAAGTAGATTCTGATTATTTACTTACTTCCCACTCAAATCCCTGCAAGAAGGGGTCTTGTACCATTTTCCCGAAACTGTAATTGTGGTCACCAAATTGAGCCAATAGGGGCTCTCAATCACTCTCCATGGGATATTGTTGAAAAACCAAAAATCAACACATGCAATATCAATTTTTTCATGTGCCTCCTTGTTCCATCCAGTGGCCTCTAATGATGGTTGTGCACCAGGTGTTTTCCTGTGCACAAAATAATTGTCTATCCCTGATGCTGATGGTGCTAGTGACACTCTACTAGAGGAAGCTGAAGCAGTAAAAGAGGCCCTATTTTTGCGGATGCGTGGGCCATGAAGAGAGCCCACTATGCTCTCAAGTGCTTCTTCTTCCTCAATGTCTATAGGGACACCTTTAGTTTCAGCTATGGCTGCCCTCATAGCTAATTTTTCCCTCTCCCTTTGTAATTTTTTCTCTTCCCCGACTGCAAGTAGGGCATTAACAAATCTTCTTATCTCCTCTATATTGTTTTGGCATGGATTTGTATCATGCTTTCTAATGCCCGCAAGATAGTATTTGAGGTGGTTTATGCCTCCAAAAATTACTTTCTCACACCTTATGCAAATTACTTTCCCAGGCTCATTCGGTACTTCATAGGCATACCTCCATGCTTTATCTCTAGCATTTGCAGACCAGGTGCCTATAAATCCAGAAGGGCATGGTGTTTGTGGCCACACTTCTCCTAAATTTTCCATGTTGATTTAATTGTTAATTGTTGCCCTACACATAGAAATTCAAAACATAAAACACAAAGTTAGAAAATAGAAAGTTAGAAACTATCTAAATTAGTTTCAATCTTTTTAGACATCATTCAAAGTTGAAAAAAAAATAAAAACAAACTAGTAGGGTTTGATATTAAAAAAAAAAGATATTCTTCAAAAAAAACATTGATAGATTCATTATTTTCTTAAAAATTTGTCCAAAACTCAGTTGAATCTTGTTCTAATAATTCAAAATCATTTCTAACTACTTATAAATGATTTTACATTCATTTAGATTCAACAAAAATAAAATAGAATGTTTGAAAAGAAATAAAAACAATCTCAGCAAAACCCTACTTGGAAATGTGTTTTTTCTTCAAAAACAATTGAAATCCGCCTTCAATCCACTCAAATCTACCTTCAATCTACTCAAACATGCCTTAAAATGGCTTGGAAAGTCAATCCAACTATTCCCTAGTCGCCAATGAGACAACAAAAATCTAAATAACATAATGAAATGTCATTTTTTTAACATGTGGCTGTATATTCTTTACGCGGGCGAGTTTTTAGCAAAAACTCGGCAGTTGGACTTGGCGATTAGTTGGCCGAGTTAATCACCGAGCTGGAAAACTCGGCGAGTTTTTCCAACTCGGCGATTACTTGACGAGTTTGTCTAGCTTGCATTAGACACTATGTTATGTTTTCTTGAAGAAATCAGGAATAATTTTTTGTGCACAATGAATGACCCTCTTAATCTTACCTATTTTTTAAAAACTTTAGTAGTTTAGAAACTAGACTTAGAGTACTACAATTCTTGTATTTTGCGCATCTTCTAATTTTGAGTGCATCACTCTCAAATGTCTCTTCCAAGTTCAAGTTTACTTGATTTTAGAGAAAAAAGTGGCCACTTATACCCCCTTTTTTGCACACCATCATGGTGCACTTACCAACATGTCTAGGTTCAATATTACTGAAAGTTAGCATCTCTACCTAACCTTTACCTACCAATCAATCTCATCTCTTCATTTCAAACTAACCTCTTAATCTTATCGATTCCCACCAACCCTCTTATCATAGTCATTCATCTTTTAACCTCTTAAAATCCACCCTTTATTCTCTTGAGAACTTCTATAAAAAGATATTTCCTCTTCATTGGGCCTAAGGCGAAATAATGCAACTGTCGAATGTCAATCAATGACAATTTTGGAGAAATAATGCGACTCTTGCTTACTTGTGATCTTGCTACTATAGTGCATCATAGCTTCATCGACATCAATCAACCACACTCCATTCCTTTAATGTCATCTTATGCATGTGCTAAATAACTTAAGAACAAACACCATATTAATAAGATCTTGAAGAGTAGGAGAACAATAAAGTCAATTGTTTCATGAATGCAATATTGGTATAACTTTGTTTATTTTATTATTTTGCATTCATGGAGAAGAGCTCTATTGGTTGTTCATTTATAGATCTAGACTTGTGGTTGAGTTTATTAGAGTTTACCAATAGAAATCAAAATTAAACATGCATCAATATTCTCTCTTTTCTATGCACTATAGATGTTCATGTGCTTGCAAAAACTCCCCTACCCATACTAACATCTAAAGGGTGCAACTTCATCCCAATCCACGTTATATTCCTATTTCCATTCCAAAAATCTCTATAGTGGGTTCTATCATGTTGTTTCTATTGATTTCTAAAATAGAAGCATGGTATTGATACTTAGAAATAAATGTCATGTATAAAGGCAAGATATACATTAAAAAATCCAAATGCTTTATTTATTTATCATTATGTTATATAACATTTTTATGTAATTAATCTTATCTATGAATCTAACTAAATCTTGTGACATTTCAAAGAATCAACTTTCTTGTAATTTGTTCATGGATAAGTTTTATTAAGAGATGCTCAATGTATGAAGTAAAGTAGAAATCAAATTCAATTAGTAAGTAGATAAATAGATTCAACTTTACACCAAGATTGTATCATCTATTGCCATATACACAATATATTGACAATGGATTCTCCAAAACACTCCAAAAGCCTAAACTAGTTTAGTGCATAGAACCCAAATATTAGATATTTATTTTACAATAGTAATGCCTTTTGTAATAATAAACTAGCTTATATATATATTATATATATATTAAATAAGTCGAGAGATATCCTTCTCAGGCGCCTATTGCATTGAGGAAAATTATGAAAATAGGCGCCTCGAGAAGGATATCTCTCAGCTTATTTAATATATATAAAATATATATAAGCTAGTAGCAGTCAAGCGCAATATGAAAGACATTATTAATATTTTTAATTATAATAATATCTTGGTGTATTTTATTATTTTAATTATAATATATTAATAATATAATATTATACTTAGGTTATTTTTTATATTATTTTTCATCTAGAATAGTAATTTATAACTATTAAATATATAATATTATACTAATATTAGTGTCTAGGGTTTAGAATTAGGATTAGTACCATGGTTAGGGTTAGGGTTAGGGGCCTAGATAGAATTATAGTTTCGCTTATGATTTATGATTAAAGTTAGATTTACAATGGTAATTATAGTTAGCGGTATGGTTAGTTCTAATTAGGGTTAGGGTTTATGGTTGAGGTTAAGATTAAGCTTTAGGGTTAAGATAAAGATTATAGTTAGGATTATGGATAGGGTTAGGATCTATGTCATGGTTAGAGTTTGGATTTTGATTAAAGTTAGGGATTAGGATTAGGGTTTAAATTAGGGTTTAAGATTTAAAATTAATATTATGATTAGTATTATGATTTATAATATAATTAGTAAAATTATTATGGTTAGGGTTTATGTTTTATGATTAGGGTTAAAAGCTTCTTTATTGCATTTAATGGATTGTGGAAATTTGATAAAATTGAGTCATACCATTGTTCAGGTTATGGTTGAGTTTAGGATTTGGGTTATGGTCTTGTTTAGGATTAAGATCATGATTATAATTCTAGGGTTTAATGTTTGGTTTAAGATTTAGGTTTATTATTAGGATTAATATTTTGATTAATTTTAGGGTTCAAGGTTAGGGTTTAATGTTTAACATTATGATTATGGTTACAACTTAACCAAGCCACAACCCAAATAAATTGTGTAGTCCTATATGATGCATTTTCTACACATTTGAGAGGCAAGATTTGCATTAGGGTTAGGATAATGATTAGCATTATGATTAGCTTTAAGTATTTACATCATGGTTAGTATTAGGGTTAGGATTAGTGTTAGGATTTAAGATTACATATGAGATTAGGTTTAGGGTTTAGGATTAGGATTATTATTATGGTTATGGTTTTCATCATGGTTAGTATTATGGTTATAGTTAAGATTTTGATAAGGATAATAGTTTATGGTTAGGGTTAGGGTTTGTATCATAGCTAGTATTATTGTTTAGTGCATGCATGATTAATACAACCAATATGGTATGATTGTAATAAAATCATAAGATATATTAAATTTATGATTAAATGCTACTTCATAATTTAAGATGTTTCCAAACATTTACGAAAAAGCAAGCTACAACCCAAGGTTAAATTTGGAGTTCTATATGGTATATTTTTCATGTTTTAGAGTGTAAATATGGATATAAAAATAATATTTTTCATAATTTAATCACCTAAAAATGGTCACCTAAACCATAAATCCATAATCTCAATTGATTCTTCTTAAAATCCTAATTTTGATCATTTTCCCAAGTCCTAACCTAAGGCAATCTAATTCATAAAACCGATCTGATTAATATCCTATTTTTTATATCTACACTTGATCAACAATAATTAATTAATTCCTAAACAATAAATATTATTGGCAATTAAATCCAACCTTTCTCATTTATTTAATTAATATTTCAAATGTTGATTAAATAAATAAGATAATTGTCAATTAATCATAAAAGGGATTTAAATTAATTATTTCATCACTTTTGATAAAAATGCATTAAATCTATTATTAAAATTCTAAAAATGCATTAATGTCTTCAACTGAATATCACTTTTGGAAATCTTTTAGTTAACTTAATCTCACTTTGGAAACAAATCAGTTAACTGGGAAGATTAGTTCAGTTGACTCATTAGTCTTCTTGGGAGTTTCCAAAAACAATTCAATGGACTCACCAATAATTTGGAAACCTTCTATTGAGACTGAACCATCGAAACAATCTCCACCATTCATCTTCAATCAATCTTAGTCGTTCATTTCTAAATGATTTCTATATAAGAAGGCCTTATTTCCTTCACAAAGGATCTGAATTTTTAGCTAAAGTAATTCTCCAATTTTGTTTTCAAGATTTCTAGTTTTTTTGCATTTAAGAGTTAATTTGATTTGGCATTGCATTCATCTAATAAGAACACTTCATTTTCATGCTTAATATGGAATAATAAAAGCTTGATCCTTGTTAGTAACATCATAGTATAATTTCTTTACTGTCATTGCATCACAATCACATAGGAATATTTGGTTTTAGTTTTAATTGGATGAACTCTAATATATGATTGGATGAATTTTCATTTTATGCAAACATGCATATTAAAATCCTTCATTTAGATTTGGTCTATGTCACTGGTTTGCAATGATATGAGAGCAACCCAAACACGGGTCTATTAGGAGGCAATGAGTCGATTTGATCTTCTCTAAAAGTAGTTTTATTTGCTTTCATTTACTTAATTAGATCAAGAAATGATTCATTGAAGTGTGTAGTTATCTTAGTCACATTTTCCCACACACACATAATGGTACCTAGCAAACTCATGGTGAAAATGAAATGGGCAAATTGAAAATCTTTGAATTAATTTTTTTGAATGGGCATGGCAACTCACAATTAAACCTAGTTGAAGATAACAAAAGAACTAACAAATTTCATATGCAATTATTATTGTTGATGATTAACATATTAACCATTGTATGTATATATTTCCTATTTAACTAACTATTCACCAATAATTTCTTCTAATTGCAAAAATCAATTATTTAAAAATATTGTAAACCATAGAAAAAAAATTATTTATGGATATAAAGCTTAAAACTTGGAAATTGAAATCTTATCATACTTTCAATTGATTATGAAAAGAGACATGTTTTTATGGAAGTTTCTTTATTTATTATGTTTTTTTCTAAACTTTTTGCTTTTAATTGTGAAGATATCTTTCTATTATGAATTTGATAAAAAAAAAATAACTTTTTGATAAAAACACTTTTTTCTAAAGAAATTTTTATTGACTTTGTCTGAATATTTCATCCTAAAATTAATGTTTAATATAGATATTACAATTTTAAATTTTAAGAAATCAAAGTTTCTTTATTTTTCTTCTAAAAAGACACTTAAAAAAGTTCGTTGGAAAATTTTGTTGACACCTCTAATTTTATTTCTCAGATTTTAGCATTATGTTGTTTCCTATTTAAAAAAATCAACAAAAATATTAGAGAAATTTAAAACTACTAACATATTTAAAAGAAAAAATATATTAATTATCTATTGCATATATGTGGGTGCGATAATTTTTCTGTTGTTTTGACAGCCTTAAGTTTCAATTATTGGTAGAGATTTGCTGCCCCTTATATTTGTACCATTTATGATTTGCATGTATTTAATTAAAAAAATAAAAATTCTATCTCAATATCGACCAAAAAAAGTAAATAGATATTCTGCTTCTATTAATTGAAAAAAATAATCTTTAATTATTGAACGGAATAATGTTTAAAAACGACAACTTTCTATTATAAAGGTATATTCAGAAAGTCCTTACTTAAATCAGTTGAAGAATTTGAAGGGAGAAAGTCCTTACTTGAATCAGTTGAAGAATCAGAAAGTATACAATACAGCTACATTTTATTTACTTCAGTACGGTATCCAGAAACACTGGTTACTATGACTCTCTAGCTTCTGGCGCGCTCTCTATCAAAATACTCATGCAGAGGCAACCTCTCATCGTCGTCCACTGTCAAGATGTTTCTGTAGACGGTGTGGTGATGGTGAATCCCCACTATTTTGGTCCAGTCTGGCATGTTCATAGGTGCGGACTGGTAAATAATAATCCGTAGTCATGGCAGCATCACCACTTCTTTATTCTCCCCATTTAATTTGGAATGGGCGGCTTCCACTTATCTCAGATGATTGTGTTAAAGTAATAACCATCGAAATGGCACAGAACTTATATAATGATGTCGAGGAACTGCTAAAAAGTAATAATCTACTTGGAGAAATACAAAGAAGAGCCAAGGGGGAAATACCACAAACCACAAATAGTTCCCTCAATAAAAGCAAATGTACTTACCAACGCAGGCTGGATGAAGAAACACAGGCTCGATGAAGAATAGAAATGCACAAAAATGATGAAGAGAAAATGAAAGTAGAACAGCTATTATATAATATTAGTAGATGGAAGCCAAACCGATCTAACGGTAACTTTGATGACCTTTACAGTAAACTGTTTAGCCGCTTCATATTTTTGCGCGGTACTCTACATATTTATTATTTCTTCTTTTATTGCATAGTTGTTAACGTTACTGTATGTGTCTTAATTTATTTTCCTTGTTGTTTCTCAATCATCTAAGATTTAATTTTATTTTCATATACTGTTGAATCGCTTCCTAAAATGCCTCTTATGTCATTAAACCGCATAGAATTGAACAACTTTATCAAAAATTTCACCCAGTGAAATAATATTTTGAAATACTTAAATAAATATGAAACCGGAGAACTATACAATCTTCACAATTTTTGCTCTGATGAGCCCAATAATCTTTTCTTCTCTAATCTCTATGAGCGATATAATGTCTAGACTGGTTTTTTCTTTTGCAGCAGCAATTCAATCAATCAAAAGAAATAATACCGCATTTAAAAATGAACAGAGATCAAATATTTTTCTCTACGTCAGCATTCAGAACCCTGAATCCACAAACCAGGAAAAAATTAAGGAGCGGTACCCTAAGCACAAATAGCATAAGAAAGGGCATGCATCAAGTCCTGAGCCAAAACCCTTAAATATGAGTGCAGATCCCTTGGAAAGAATCATTTTTATCTTTAAGAAAATAGATCTAAGAATGGAAATCGCAAAAGCTTTTAAAAATGGTAATTTATCAAGTATGAAGGCTGCACAATTGAGAACCAGACATCGTTGAAATAAACAAAACACAATCAAAACATGTTTTCAATGAATGCCATAAAATACATCCCGGAATGAACGCCAGTCAAAAATCTCGTGTGGAAAAATGGCGGGATCATTGCACAGAAACATGCTTCCCCATTTCGAATTCATCAATCTAACATTCATAAAAAAAACATTGCCCTCATCCAGGCGGGCTAACACGCCATTTTCTTCCTTGTCCTACAGTAGCTGTGATCCTTTCAGAGTCTCTTCCAACTAAACTAATGAAGTCATCTCTACATTAATCCCCTGTGATGTAACTGACTATTGAAATTATAAATAATGTCTTCACTATCAATCTTTACCGCTTCCTCCTTCACTAAGGTGCGACTCTTCAAATTCATTTGTAACAATCGAGCATATCAAACATTAAATTCAATTCAATTCTTTGCACACCCGTTTCACCTCGCCCTCAGCCTTTCCGTTGTTTTGTAACGCCCGTTTCATTGTTTCATTCATTTGTTTGTAAGATCTGTCGAACTCTTCAAATTCTTCCAAATACATGCAAATGACCGTCAATTTTTTATAAAAAGGCAAAATGTTTACATTGATGAATGATGCCACTGTAGGAAGCCTCTCGGCTTAATTAATTGCATTCATCCAACAAGTCACAACCTATCAAATTAAAATACACTTTCCTCAATAAATTACTTACATGAAAAAAATACTTATATTAATCCATGTAAAAAATCTTCTAAAAAATAAAAATATAATATTACATCTAAATTTCATATTTTTTAATTGAAAAAGGCTTACTACACACAAGAGTTTAACCCAACTTGAAAGCTTGGAGAGAGCAAATTTAAGGGGAGCCATTAAAGGGAAAGCAAAGTTGTTAGTGGCACAATTAAGAGCAAAGATCACATCATCTTAGGTGTGAGACAGGTGGATGGAAGAGGCTTGGAGAGGTATAAGAGGAGAGAACTTGCATGTTTTGCAAGATGAGTGCAATTGAGACTGAATGTCAATTTCTCACGGAATGCATAGTGCATGATGATATTCGTGTTGAGTATGAAATCATCTTAAAGGCTGACAACATGTACAATTTATTTGAAGAGGATAAGATCAACCAAATTGCTAATAAACTGGTTAAGATTCTTACAGATAAATGTCATTAAAATCTTTCATTCATTTTATTCCCTTTAGCAAAATTCAAAATCAGTGCTAAATTCAAAATCAGCAATTGTGAGCTAATTAAAAAAATACTAAGCATTTTCATTTATTGTAATCAATACTTCATTCCAAATATGTATTATAAAAATATCCTGATGACTAATTGTATTATAAAATGTCTTGGTACAAAATAACTTTCTAATTTAGAAAAAAGGTCAGTTTACTGTTGTGTACTTGATAACTATTTACTTGTTAACCGAAAGTAAAATGCATCTCTATACTCTTGGCCGAAAAGACAAAATGTCACCCATCCACTAATCTAGGAGACGTTACGCCACGCCTATTGAGCTCTCTAATAGGAAACTTAACTAATTTAAAATGGTGTTAACTCTAGCAAAATTAGAGGATGAAGTTGACAAGGCATTAAATAGCTGTTCCACCTCTCCCAGTTTCGTTTTAAAGTCTTCAGTGTCCGCATCATGATTCTGTTCTATCCATTCGATTGTAGATTTTGTGACACACTCAATTTTGTATGATTCTGCAGCCATTATAGTTCCTCTCAGGCTCTGCTCTCTACCTCTATTCCTGTTTTCGTACACAAAGTTTTCCAATGCATTTTTGGCTTGGTATTTGAGAGCAACATGTTCATCTTCACCTCTATATCTTTCTGCGTCGAACTTCATTCTAGCGATTTCATCCTTACTTAGCCCACAATTGTCCCCTCTAATTATTATGCTTTTTTCAACTGCTACTATGTTTTTGGCCGAGACCTTCAATATCCCATTGGTATCTATTTCGAAACACACATCCAATGATTCCTTTCCCCGTAGATCTGCTGGTATACCAGCCAGATCGAATCTTCCCAGAAAATTATTGTCCATAACATAAGTCCTCTCGCCTTCATAGACAGATATTGTCACAGCTGTTTGATAGTCTGCAGCAGTGCGGAATGTCTCTACTTTCTTCACAGGGATATGGGTATTCCTAGGAATTATCACGCTCATGATATTATCTACAGTTACTGCAATGCCCAAGCTCAAAGGAGTGACATCTTGAAGAAGAACATCTGAACATTGGCCGGTCAATACAGCAGCCTGTACAGCAGCTCCATAAGCCACAGCTTCATCTTGATTGATGCTTTTGCACAACTTATTCGAGCCAAACAACCCCTCAATCATTTGTTGTAGCTTTGGAATCCGGGCTGAGCCTCCAACCAGAACAACTTCATCAATTTCATTCGCTGCCATTTGCGCATCCGCCAAACACTGTTTCACACCATCAATGCATTTGTTGAAGAGATCACTGTTAAGATCTTCAAATTTGGCTCTACTAATTTTGGAATAGAAATCGGTATTTCCACAAAGGCACTCAATCTCAACAGCTATTTCTGTAGCGGCAGAAAGACTTCTTTTGGCCTTCTCGCATGCTGTACGAAGTCTGCGAAGTGCTTTGGGATTCCCACCAATTTGCTGCTTATGCTTTCTCTCGAATTCTTTGATGAAATGATTGAGCAATCTAGTATCAAAATCTTCACCACACAGATGAGTGTCTCCTCCAACTGCTCTCACTTCAAATGAACCCCTTGTGATGATAATAACAGAAACATCAAACGTGCCGCCTCCAACATCAAAAACAAGGATATTCTTACATGTGGTTGAAGAGTATGTCTTGGTATCCAACCCATAAGCTATGGCTGCAGCATTTGGTTCATTCAGAAGTTGCAACACATTAATCCCGGCCACCTGGGCAGCATCCATTATAGCCTGTCTCTGTGAATCATTGAAGTAGGCTGGCACAGTGATCACAGCATTCATTACTTCAGATTTAAGGAACATTTTTGCAATCTCTTTCATCTTTAACAACACCATGGCTGAAATTTCTTGTGGTGCAAAAGTTTTAGACTCGCCTCTGTAAGTGACCCGTATCTCAGGCCTCCCATTACTTGCTTCAACAACAGAGAAAGGCCAATGGGATATGTCACTTTGTAGTACAGGATCAGAAAACCTTCTTCCCATTATTCTTTTCGCATCATATACTGTGTTCTGCAGATTGGATACAATTGATTCTTGGCACCCTCTCCTACCAGTCTCTCTGTTTCATTGAAAGCAACAATGGAGGGAGTGGTTCTATTGCCTTGGTCATTTGTTATGATTTCAACTCTATCAAAATGCCAAACACCTACACAGCTGTAGGTGGTGCCCAGATCAATCCCAATGGCTTTATCTCTTGCCATGCCCGAGCCTTCCAAAACCAATTCACAATTTAACTGTATGTATAATCCACCTGCAGCAAGGTAGTAAGTTACTCATTAGTCACACTCAGGGCAAGACTAGAAATTATTGTATAGCTGATTGCACAAGGGTAGGGGAGAGAATGTATAGTTGGGGCGAGAATGTATAGTTAGAATGACCTTACTTTTACACCTCAAAATTCTATATGACAATTTCAAATCACTCTCAATTTTTTCTAGTACTTTTCTTGATAAATCTGCTGCTTATATCTGAAATTTCAGAAGCACATTACTACATTAGCATTATTTTGTTAAAGAAAATTACTAGTTTCTTAATTGTACACTAAATCATTCTTTATTAGTGTACTGATATAACAACACATAATTTGTTTCATTTTATTACTATTTCATTCAATTATAAATAACCATGGTCAACACTAACAAACTATATTATTAATGTAACAAATGTCATTACAACAATTAAAACATGCTGAACTACTAGATCCATTTCTCCTACCACCACATAAACCATCATTACCTAATAGTAATTAATGCCGTAATTAATTAGCAAATAAAGCAATCTAAGGGCTAAGTTGATTTCCATCACAGCAACTAAATTGTGTTTTCTAATAAGTGAATTATTCCAAGAACAGAAATAGATGGACTAATCGAATTTACTGCTGACATAGATGGAAATAACTGCAATATCAGTGAGTTTTCAAGGCACTGGCCTGTACATTTATCAACCAATTAACCATTTTGTTGATCATACGGGATCCTGCTACTGTGTTGACTAAGAAACTGTTATGTCAACCAATGGTTTTCTTCATTGGATTTTTTTTACTTAGATTACAGTTTGTACTTTGATAAAAACAAACAAATTAATAAATTCAATTTGTGTATACTAGTGATCATGGCGAGCATAGCAATCATGATGGGTTAAAAGGTCAAATAAATAAAGTCAATTTGTGTATACTAGTGATCATGGCGAGCATAGCAATCATGATGGGTTAAAAGGTGTTACTGCAATTTATAATATAAGAAGATACCTGATTCCTACAGTCTAAAAACAATTCTAATTCTTTGTTTAAAAATTCTTTTAACAATTGAAATTCCTCCGAACAAGTTTGTTTGTTTTCCTTGATTGAGAATTTCTCTGCCACCACTG
This sequence comes from Chamaecyparis obtusa, assembly GCA_027943335.1. Lineage (NCBI taxonomy): Eukaryota > Viridiplantae > Streptophyta > Pinopsida > Cupressales > Cupressaceae > Chamaecyparis > Chamaecyparis obtusa. The sequence goes on along the minus strand of BSBK01005605.1, from coordinate 788,306 downwards.
GTTGCATCAACTATGAAATCTTGGCCTGAAATCTTGAGGCACTGATGAATACTTTGCCATGTGCACATATTGTGAAGAATGCTCGCGGCATTGGGAGAGGTAAAAGACTGTTTCCAAAATTGTTGATGGAAGAAAAGTCCGTAGCAAGAAAACAAGGGTCTGCCAAAACCAAGCGGGATGAAACAAAGGGTCAGACAAGCCTCATGGTGTTGGATGAGGTTGTGGCAAGCCTTCATGTAAAGAAGGAAATAATGTTGGGCCAAAGAATAATTCAATCTGGATCTAAGCCACGGGTTCTCAAGCACGCGCCCTTGAGAACTAAATGTAACTGGGCTTCTAGACAAATCTCTCTCATTTGAAAGAATACGGAAAATCAGAATGTTCCTGAATAAAAACATTGGCATATTCAATGGGCTGTAACCATTCCCACAACACACAATCGGCCCAAAGGGGAAATGAAAAAGAAATTTAAAGATTCTAGGAAACTCCATACCTACTCAGCTTGCTATAATAATTACAAGGTTGGCTATAGAGCAACCTGTTGGCTCTTTTCCTTGCAGGACCAAACTTGAATCAAATAGTTGGGCTTGAAACACAGGCTAGGCACTCAAGCTTGACAAGAAAAACAAACCAATTGATGAGGATAAAGAGAAATACTCCTTCTTCTTTGAGCTCCACATTCACTCAGGCAAGTATTGCCTTATATGCACATTCAAGACACCTCATGACAAAACCAAAGGCCTGTAGATAGATTAATGTGGAATAGAAATCAATCTCCTATAGGTATCCTATACCCCAATGATAGAAAGTCTCATGCAATAGCCCTACTTGCATGGAATGAGACTGAAAGCTAGAGACCTATCCTAACAACATGAAAGGGAAAGGGTGGAACTAGATGGAAATGATTTTAAATAGATTTGAAGGGACCCCTAAGATACCCTAAGTCTCTGATAGACCAGTGCCTTGTCCAATGGGCCACAGAGTCAAATACCCTACTGCAACAGACAGTTATGAAACAAGAACACAACACACTCACCCTGACCAGATCATACATTACCAAACCACCTGTGCACCCAAATATGTTATCACTTATCCAAAGGAAGACTTAGGAACAAGTAATACATTAACCAGCATCCACTGGAAGACAAGCATGATGCATCTTTGATACCCTAGCCCATACATATCTGAACACCAGTCCTAGACTCAGTTGCTTCTATGAAAATAACTCTATTGCAGACACTCACTGGAAATGCAAGTAGAAAGAGTACACGCCCTTGATGCTGTAATCTATAAGTCTAAAACCCAAATGGAGACAATCTGATACAAGAACAAGTATGTTGCAATCTCATACATAAGACATCTGTTACAATATGCACTGTATTCTCTGAACCAGCAAGGAGAAAAGAACACTCTATATGTAGAGAGAAGGAGAAAATCTACAGGAAAAAGACCCTTCACATGGAACCAATTCTCCTCAAAAATTTGCAGAAGAAGGAACCCTTACAAAATCGAACAACCTGCAATTTATACCACTAGCTACCTTGGAATTCTCTAGGAGAATGCAACAAGCTACGGACAGCTAGGGCTAGGGTTAGGGTTTCACCTAACAATCACAAAATTTACTGCAAAAACACCTCAAGCCAAGAAAAACTGTCCTCCTCCACACGGCACAAATCCCTGCAATCACTCATGGCACCCTGGACCACACCGGAACGGCGGAGAAGATCAATCTCACCAACTCTGGCCCCCTCTGTCATCAATTTCAGTCCTTACTGGTCACTGGAAACGTCTCTCAAATTTGAATTCAAACTCCAATGGCTAAGTCTTGGCACCAACAGCACATCGGCGGTCCTGATTCGATTGGAGATCGGCAATTAAGTCCCAACCGTAGATCTCTCATCTTTCCCGGGCTTCAGATCTTTTAACTCATCAAGCACCTCGGGTTTCATTTCGTGAACTGGCGACAAAGCAAAATCCCAGTCGTGGAATGAAAAGCTTAACCATAGTTAAACTCCGCGAACACACGACTGCACATATTAAAATAGCACTTGGCGAACTGGCGACAAAGGAACTTTCGCCAATTCGCGAAAAACACCCTGCCTCCGCTAAAAACTTTAGCGACCCCACGATCGCTCATCGCCAAGTCGCCAGACCAACTAGTGAACCGCCAAATCATCCCGCGAACCCGCAACAAGAAGCAAATTTGTCGGGCCGCTAAACTTTATCCACTCCGCCGAACCTCAAACCCCACCATTAACTCCGCAACCGTGACGCCTGATACCACCTATCACAACACCATTCGCTGAATACTTCCCTGTCACCAACACCAGACCCACGCTCAACAAGCCTTCGAAATCAAACGGTGGATGCATGATCATAAGGGGTTTGACACCTCCCATGAGATCATGCACCAACCACTAGATCTGCCACACCACCCCCGCGGACGCCACACTACCACCTCTACCAGCGGGAACAAGGACACGTGTTGATCGGTCGCATGATCGCATAGCCAAGGAATGGGCTATGCGATCATGCAACAACCAACCAAAAGCTACCACCTCACCACCTCGCACAACCACCAAACTGCAACCACCTTGCCGATGGGCCCTAGGGACACGTGGCAAGCGGTCGCATGATCGCATGTCAAAAAATTCTGACATGCGGCTATGCGACAACCAACCCCTGACTGCCACATCATCACCCTTTAAAACCTTGAAGACCCAGGTCCACCATTCTGCGATCACGCGACAATTGAAACAAACCACCAGCCAAGTCGCCAGATGCTAGCCAATAATCGCCAGGAATGAAACGATCACGCCACTACACAGTCGCCAGGTCGCGAGATGCCAGCCGCTAGACCGCTAGAGTCAGGAGATCAATAGATAACTGCTAGTCGCTAGGTCGCCGAATGAGAAGTAACCGCCAGACAGCCGAACAAAGTAACGAGATGGAACCACACAAACAGGTGGCAGGCGGTTGCATGATCGCATGTCAGAAAAGTTTGACATGCGGCCATGCAATAGCCAATCAGGAAGATCTTTGAAAACCTGGGCCCACCGTCCATCGCACTTGCGCAGTTAAGGGAATGCCAGCAAACATGGAACTAGGAGGTCGAAAACACACAGTTTTCGACACAGCGGAAGATCGAAAACACACAAAGTTTTCGACACCAAATGATAAGCGCACAAAAGCAGGAAGCACAGGGTCAAAAACAATGAAGGCCCAAAACACACAGACCGAAAACATCATGGACTTTCAAAAATACTGTGGGTTTTCGACACTTAGGCAAATTTTGAAATTTTATTTCCCGCAGACCTTAGAACTTGAAAATCATTTTGGATTTTATGATTCAGCACGTGCAAATTGGACCAAAGCCAGGTGACAACAAGGAGCACACAGGGCAAGAGGCAATGAAGAACACTTGTAAGGAAAATAGGCCAATATTCACAAGATTTTTGCTATGACAGAAAATTAGCCTAACAGTGGCTAAAGTTGGGGATGCATGGCTCTTGCAGGCATGGCAAGAATTCAGATCACTAGGAGAGCAGACCACCAACTGGACAAAATTGCAGACAACAAGGAACAAGCAGGGACCTCAAAAAATGCAGGGAACAGGAAAGCACACAACAGGAAGGGGAAAGATATTTACAAAATGTACATTTTATACAGCAATCTACAGCAACAAACAAGAGTTAGTTCTTGCCTCTGTCAAAAACTTGATTTTCATTCCTTCCTTCATGTTGCACATCAGACATTTTATTTTCATTTGTCTCCACAGGCCTGTCAACATGTTCAACCAGCATATCAGGAAAAACAAAGTAGCTTTCTTCATAGTGCATGTAAAATTTTTTGGCACTTTCTCCATCCTGCTCACTATGAAAGTATGATTCAGTATGCCAATGGTCAGCACCTCTATACTAAAATTGATCTTCACCTTCTGACTCATGCATGCTATCAACTGGAAACACAAAAGCCTCATACTTTGCCTGCAGAAAGGCCTCATCTAGATCTTGTCTTTGCATTTCCACAGGTGTAACCGAATGGACCTCAAAAGAATAGTCAGATCGATACCCACAGATGGAAAATGAACACCCTGAATCAACTGGATCTGAAACCTCCACATGTTCCTCAAACAAAGGATTAACAACTTCATGCAATACACCTTGTTGAACATCATGACAAAAAATGGGCTGAGAATCAAATTCTTCATTATATAAAGCATTAGAAAACACTTTAAAATCAGCACCCATCTCAACCTCATGGAGACTCATAGCACATGAAGAAAAATCAGAACCATATGAAGACTTACAGTCATCATCTTGAATTATTTTTTCTTTATCTTCATACCCTGAGGATGAATCATCCTCTGCATCTTCACTATTCAAAGAATGTTCACTTCCATCATCACTTTCCTCTTCCCATGTCGCATCTGACTCATATGAAGACACCACACCCTCACTGTCTTCATCACTCTCAACATCAGCACTTAAGGACATGACCCTAAGTGCATCCTCAAGTCCAAGACTACCATCACCAAGTATCCAATCCCTGACACATATGTAATGCTCTTTCCACAAGGCATCTGACCAACTGGTTGACTCATGAAAACAATGAACTTAGATTCAGGAAACTCAACATCCTCAGAAAGCTCATCATACACCTCACAAAATCTATCATAGAACAGAGATATGGATAGATTCTATCTGTATCCTACCTTCAACCTTACCAATTTCATATAATCTCTAAGGATGCCCTGTTCTAATAATGCAATCTCATTATTCATCCTATCCATTACAACCAATGCAATACTTCCATAAAATTTTGCCAAACTGCAGCTGAGAACTTGAAGTATGCTAACGTCTAATCACACCTTACTCCTTCTCTTTGTTCTTGACCATTTAGTAAGGAGACATTTAAAACTTGAAAAATACCTAGAAATTCTGCAGCAAGAACCTTGCTTGTTGATTGGAAGGCAAGACAGATCTAGAGCTCACCATGCAGCTCCATCAAGTTCTTTCTTTATAGAGTCACCACCTCCCTGAAGAGGAAAGAATATTCTTTGTTTCTGCTCCCAACCAACACAAAACTATACCAGGTAACATGCACTGTTTATCAGGAAACACACTAGTCAAACAGAGAACTCAGAGTCCCCACTTAACACTTAGTGAGAAGATATAGTCAATGCCTTTTGTTTATCTGACTCTGTTCTAGACTCTCCCTAGTAGAGTCACCATTTTGTTGGTGACTCGGATGGGCCAAACCAATCTGGTCAAAAGATTTTGACTACTTCAATATGACAGTAACCAGAGCTCCTTAATAGGTTTTCCTTATGTTCTTCCCGAGTAGAGTCGCCATTTTTTTGGCTCTTTTCCTTGCAGGACCAAGCTTGAATCAAATAGTTGGGCTTGAAACACAGGGTAGGCACTCAAGCCTGACAAGAAAAACAAATCAGTTGACGAGGATAAAGAGAAATCCTCCTCCTTCTTTGAGCTCCACATTCACTCAGGCGGGTATTGCCTTATCTGCACATTCAAGACACCTCATGACAAAACCAAAGGCCTGCAAACAGATTAATGTGGAATAGCAATCAATCTCCTATAGGTATCCTGTACCCCAATGATAGAAAGTCTCATGCAATAGCCCTACTTGCATGGAATGAGACTGAAAACTAGAGACCTATCCTAACAACATGAAAGGGAAAGGGTGGAACTGGATGGAAATGATTTTAAATGGATTTGAAGGGACCCCTAAGATACCCTAAGTCTCTGATAGACCAGTGCCTTGTCCAATGGGCCATAGAGTCAAATACCCTACTACAAGAGACAGTTATAAAACAAGAACACAACACACTCACGCTAACCAGATCATACATTACCAAACCACCTGTGCACCTAAATATGTTATCACTTATCCAAAGGAAGACTTAGGAACAAGTAATACATTAACCAGCATCCACTAGAAGACAAGCATGATGCATCTTTGATACCCGAGCCCATACATATCTGAACACCAGTCCTAGACTCAGTTGCTTCTGCGAAAACAACTCTATTGCAGACACTCACTGGAAATGCAAGTAGAAAGAGTACACGCCCTTGATGCTGTAATCTATAAGTCTAAAACCCAAATGGAGACAATCTGATACAAGAACAAGTATGCTGCAATCTCATACATAAGACATCTATTACAATATGTACTGTATTCTCTGAACTAGCAAGGAGAAAATAACACTCTATATGCAAAGAGAAGGAGAAAATCTACAGGAAAAAGACCCTTCACATGGAACCAATTCTCCTCAAAAATTTGCAGAAGAAGGAACCCTTACAAAATCGAACAACCTGCAATTTATACCACTAGCTGCCTTGGAATTCTCTAGGAGAATGCAACAAGCTACGGACAGCTAGGGCTAGGGTTAGGGTTTCACCCAACAATCACAAAATTTATTGGAAAAACACCTCGAGCCAAGAAAAACTATGCTTCTCTACACGACACAAATCCCTGTAATCACTCGTGGCACCCTGGACCACACCAGAATGGTGGAGAAGATCAATCTCACCAACTCTGGCCCCCTCTGTCATCAATTTCAGTCCTTACTAGTCGCTGGAAACATCTCTGAGATTTGAATTCAAACTCCAATGGCCAAGTCTTGGTGCCAGCAGCACATCGGTAGTCCTGTTTCGATTGGAGATCAACAATTAAGTCCCGACCGTAGATCTCTCATCTTTCTTGGGCTTCAGATCTTCTAACTCATCAAGCACCTCGGGTTTCATTTTGCGAACTGGCGACAAGGCAAAATCCCAGTCGCGGAATGAAAAGCTTAACCACAGTTGAACTCCGCGAACACATGACTGCACGTATTAAAATAGCGCTTGGCGAACTGGCGACAAAGGAACTTTCGCCAATTCGCGGAAATCACCTTGCCTCCGCTAAAAACTCTACCGAACCCGCGACCGCTCATCACCAAGTCGCCAGACCAACTAGCGAACCACCAAATTATCCCGCGAACCCGCAACAAGAAGCAAATTTGTCGGGTCGCTAAACTTTATCCACTCCACCGAACCTCAGACCCCACCATTAACTCCGCAATCGTGATGCCTGATGCCACCTGTCACAACACCGTTCGCTGAATACCGCCCCGTCACCAACACCGGACCCACGCTCAACAAGCCTTCGAAATCGAACGGCGGGCGCATGATCACAAGGGGTCTGACACCTCCGATGAGATCATGCGCCAACCACTAGATCTGCCACACCACCCCCGCGGATGCCACACTACTACCTCTGCCAGTGGGAACAAGGACACGCGTTGACCGGTCGCATGATCACATAGCCAAGGAATGGGCTATGCGATCATGCGACAGCCAACCAAAAGCTGCCACCTCACCACCTCGCACGACCACGAAACTGCAACCACCCTGCCGATGGGCCCCAGGGACACGTGGCAAGCAGTCGCATGATCGCATGTCAGAAAAGTCTGACATGCGGCTATGTGACAACCAACCCCCAGCTACCACATCATCACCCTTTAAAAGCTTGAAGACCCAAGTCCACCATTCCGCGATCACGCAACTACGAGAAACAAACCGCTAGCCAAGTCTCCAGATGCTAGCCAATAACCGCCAGGAATGAAACGATCACGCTACTACATAGTCGCTAGGTCGTGAGATGCCAGCCGCTAGACTGCCAGAGTCAAGAGATCAATAGATAACTGCTAGTCACCAAGTCACCGAATGAGAAGTAACCGCCAGACAGCCGAACAAAGTAACGAGATGGGACCACGCGGACAGGTGGCAGGTGGTCGCATTATCGCATATCAAAAAAATTTGACATGCGGCCATGCGATAGCCAATCAGGAAGAGCTTTGAAAACCTGGGCCCACCGTCCATCGCACTTGCCAGTTAAGGGAATGCCAGCAAACAGGGAACTAGGAGGTCGAAAACACACAAAGTTTTCGACACAGTGGAAGATCGAAAACACACAGAGTTTTCGACACCAAATGATAAGTGCACAAAAGCAGGAAGCACAGGGTCGAAAACAACGAAGGCCGAAAACACACAAACCGAAAACATCATGGACTTTCAGAAACACTGTGGGTTTTCGACAATTAGGCAGATTTTGAAATTTTGTTTCCCGCAGACCTTAGAACTTGAAAATCTTTTTGGATTTTATGATTCAGCATGTGCAAATTGGACCAGAGCCAAGTGACAACAAGGAGCACATAGGGCAAAAGGCAATGAAGAACACTTGCAAGGAAAATAGGCCAATATTCACAAGATTTTTGCTATGACAGAAAATTGGCCTAACAGTGGCTCTAGTTGGGGATGCATGGCTCTTGCAGGCATGACAAGAATTTAGATCACTGGGAGAGCAGACCACCAACTAGACAAAATTACAGATAACAAGGAACAAGCAGGGACCTCAAAAAACGCAGGGAACAGGAAAGCACACAACAGGAAGGGGAAAGATATTTACAAAATGTACATTTTATACAACAATCTACAGCAAAAAACAAGAGTTAGTTCTTGCCTCTGTCAAAAACTTGATTTTCATTCCTTCCTTCATTTTGCACATCAGACATTTTGTTTTCATTTGTCTCCACAGGCCTGTCAACATGTTCAACCAGCATATCAGGAAAAACAAAGTAGCTTTCTTCATAGTGCATGTAAAATTTTTTGGCACTTTCTCCATCCTGCTGTATGAAAGTATGATTCAGTATGCCAATGGTCAGCACCTCTATACTAAAATTGATCTTCACCTACTGACTCATGCATGCTATCAACTGGAAACACAAAAGCCTCATACTCTGCCTACAGAAAGGCCTCATCTAGATCCTGTCTTTGCATTTCCACAGGTGTAACCGGATGGACCTCAAAAGAATAGTCAGATCGATACCCACAGATGGAAAATGAACACCCTGAATCAACTGGATCTGAAACCTCCACATGTTCCTCAAATAAAGGATTGACAACTTCATGCAATACACCTTGTTGAACATCATGACAAAAAATGGGCTGAGAATCAAATTCTTCATTATATAAAGCATTAGAAAACACTTTAAAATCAGCACCCATCTCAACCTCATGGAGACTCATAGCACATGAAGAAAAATCAGAACCATATGAAGACTTACAGTCATCATCTTGAATTATTTTTTCTTTATCTTCATACCCTGAGGATGAATTATCCTCAGCATCTTCACTATCCAAAGAATGTTCACTTCCATCATCACTTTCCTCTTCTAATGTCGCATCTGACTCATATGAAGACACCACACCCTCACTGTCTTCATCACTCTCAACATCAGCACTTAAGGACATGACCCTAAGTGCATCCTCAAGTCCAAGACTACCATCACCAAGTATCCAATCCCTGACACATATGTAATGCTCTTTCCACAAGGCATCTGACCAACTGGTTGACTCATGAAAACAGAGCTCTAAGAATAAACCAATGAACTCAGATTCAGGAAACTCAACATCTTCAAGAAGCTCATCATACACCTCACAAAATCTATCATATAATAGAGATATGGATAGATTCTATTTGTATCCTACCTTCAACCTTACCAATTTCATATAATCTCTAAGGATGCCCTGTTCTAATAATGCAATCTCATTATTCATCCTATCCATTACAACCAATGCAATACTTCCATCAAATTCTGCCAAACTGCAGCTGAAAACTTGAAGTATGCTAACCTCTAATCACACCTTACTCCTCTTTGTGCTTGACCACTTAGTAAGGAGACATTTAAAACTTGAAAAATACCTAGGAATTCTGCAGCAAGAACCTTGCTTGTTGATTGGAAGGCAAGGTAGATCTAGAGCTCACCATGCAGCTCCATCAAGTTCTTTCTTTGTAGAGTCACCACCTCCCTGAAAAGGAAAGAATATTCTTTGTTTCTGCTCCCAACCAACACAAAACTACACAAGGTAACATGCACTGTTTATCAGGAAGCACACTGATTAGACAGAGAACTCAGAGTCGCCATTCAACACTTAGTGAGAAGATATAGTCAATGCCTTTTGTTTATCTGACTCTGTTCTAGACTCTCCCCAGTAGAGTCACCATTTTGTTGGTGACTCGGATGGGCCAAACTATTCTGGTCAAAAGATTTTGACTACTTCAATATGACAGCAACCAGAGCTCCTTAATAGGTTTTCCTTATGTTCTTCCCCAGTAGAGTCACCATTTTGTTGGCTCTTTTCCTTGTAGGACCAAGCTTGAATCAAATAGTTGGGCTTGAAACACAAGCTAGGCACTCAAGCTTGATAAGAAAAACAAACCAATTGATGAGGATAAAGAGAAATCCTCCTTCTTTGAGCTCCACATTCACTCAGGCGGGTATTGCCTTATCTGCACATTCAAGACACCTCATGACAAAACCAAAGGCCTGCAGACAGATTAATGTGGAATAACAATCAATCTCCTATAGGTATCCTGTACCCCAATGATAGAAAGTCTCATGCAATAGCCCTACTTGCATGGAATGAGACTGAAAGCTAGAGACCTATTCTAACAACATGAAAGGAAAAGGGTGGAACTGGATGGAAATGATTTTAAATGGATTTGAAGGGACCCTTGAGATACCGTAAGTTTCTGATAGACCAGTGCCTTGTCCAATGGGCCACAGAGTCAAATACCCTACTGCAACAGACAGTTATAAAACAAGAACACAACACACTCACCCTGACCAGATCATACATTACCAAACCACCTGTGCACCCAAATATGTTATCACTTATCCAAAGGAAGTCCTAGGAACAAGTAATACATTAACCAGCATCCACTGGAAGACAAGCATGATGCATCTTTGATACCCCAGCCCATACATATCTGAACACCAATCCTAGACTCAGTTGCTTCTGCGAAAACAACTCTATTGCAGACACTCACTGGAAATGCAAGTAGAAAGAGTACACACCCTTGATACTGTAATCTATAAGTCTAAAACCCAAATGGAGACAATCTGATACAAGAATAAGTATGTTGCAATCTCATACATAAGACATCTGTTACAATATGCACTATATTCTTTGAACCAGCAAGGAGAAAAGAACACTCTATATGCAGAGAGAAGGAGAAAATCTACAGGAAAAAGACCCTTCACATGGAACCAATTCTCCTCAAAAATTTGCAGAAGAAGGAACCCTTACAAAATCGAACAACCTGCAATTTATACCACTAGCTGCCATGGAATTCTCTAGGAGAATGCAACAAGCTACGGACAACTAGGGCTAGGGTTAGGGTTTCACCCAACAATCACAAAATTTACTACAAAAACACCTTAAGCCAAGAAAAACTATCCTCCTCCACACAGCACAAATCCTTGCAATCGCTCATGGCACCCTGGACCACACCGGAATGGCGGAGAAGATCAATCTCACCAACTTTGGCCCCCTCTATCATCAATTTCAGTCCTTGCTGGTCGCTGGAAATGTCTCTTAGATTTGAATTTAAACTCCAACGGCTAAGTCTTGGCGCCAGCAGCACATCGGCGGTCCTGATTCGATCGGAGATCAGCAATTAAGTCCCGACCGTAGATCTCTCATCTTTCCTGGGCTTCAGATCTTCTAACTCATCAAGCACCTCGGGTTTCATTCCGCGAACTGGCAACAAGGCAAAATCCCAGTCGCGGAATGAAAAGCTTAACCACAGTTGAACTCCGCGAACACACGACTGCACGTATTAAAATAGCACTTGGCAAACTGGCGACAAAAGAACTTTCGCCAATTCGCGAAAAACACCCTGCCTCTGCTAAAAACTCTAGCGACCCCGCGACCGCTCATCGCCAAGTCGCCAGACCAACTAGCAAACCGCCAAATCATCCCGTGAACCCGCGACAAGAAGCAAATTTGTCGGGCCGCTAAACTTTATCCACTCCGCCGAACCTCAGACCCCACCATTAACTCCGCAACCGCGACGCCTAATGCCACCTGTCACAACACCATTCGCTGAATACCGCCCCGTCACCAACACCAGACCCACGCTCAACAAGCCTTCGAAATCGAACAGGAGGCACATGATCGCAAGGGGTCTGACACCTCCTATGAGATCATGCACCAACCACTAAATCTGCCACGCCACCCCCGCGGACGCCACACTACCACCTCTGCCAGCGGGAACAAGGACACGCGTTGACCAGTCGCATGATCGCATAGCCAAGGAATGGGCTATGCGATCATGTGACAACCAACCAAAAGCTGCCACATCACCACCTCGCACGACCACCAAACTGCAACCACCCTGCCGATGGGCCCCAGGGACACATGGCAAGCGGTCGCATGATCGCATGTCAGAAAAGTCTGACATGCGGCCATGCGACAACCAACTCCTGGCTGCCACATCATCACCCTTTAAAAGCTTGGAAACCCGGGTCCACCATTCCATGATCACGCGACTACGGGAAACAAACCGCTAGCCAAGTCGCCAGATGCTAGCCGATAACCGCTAGGAATGAAACGATCACGCGACTACACAGTCGCCAAGTTGTGAGATGCCAGCCGCTAAACCACCAGAGTTAGGAGATCAATAGATAACTGCTAGTCGCCAGGTCGCCGAATGAGAAGTAACCACCAGACAACTGAACAAAGTCACGAGCTGGGACCACGCGGACAGGTGGCAGACGGTCGCATGATCGCATGTCAGAAAAGTCTGACATGTGGCCATGCGATAGCCAATCAGGAAGAGCTTTGAAAACCTGGGCCCACCGTCCATCGCACTTGCGCAGTTAAGGAAATGCCAGCAAACAGAGAACTAGGAGGTCGAAAACACACAAAGTTTTCGAGACAGCGGAAGACCGAAAACACACAAAGTTTTCGACGCCAAATGATAAGCGCACAAAAGTAGGAAGCACAGGGTCGAAAACAACGAAGGCCGAATACACACAGACCGAAAACATCATGGACTTTCAGAAACACTATGGGTTTTCGACACTTAGGCAGATTTTGAAATTTTGTTTCCCGCAGACCTTAGAACTTGAAAAAAAATTTGGATTTTATGATTCAGCACTTGCAAATTGGACCAGAGCCAGGTGACAACAAGGAGCACACAGGGCAGGAGGCAACGAAGAACACTTGCAAGGAAAATAGGCCAATATTCACAAGATTTTTGCTATGACAGAAAATTGGCCTAACACAACCAATACACCATTTCAAATGGGAATAAACTTTACAAATCTTTTGTGAGAAACCTAAGTAGGAATCCTAGTGGGTTTTTGATGCGACAGCATTTGGGGCTCTGGCAATCGTGCAGACTATTAATTTTAGTTTCTTTATTAGTTTTGTTTGTTGCAGGTATTGTTCCTGTCTGTATGTGTTTATTCTTTTGACTAGGAGAAGCATATCAGTAGAGTAGCTATTATAGTTAGTTTGTACATTCATCAATCTTAAACGGTAAATCAGATTTGTGATTTTTTTTTCTGTGTATGTGACTTCATTATTTATAGCTAAACAGACTATGGGATCTGTTATGCGCACAAGGGTCAAAAAGTGGTCACTTCAAAATGTCACCCATACCAACTTAAAGATGTCCCTGCCCTCAATAACTGTGCACTACAACCACCTCAAAAATTGTCAAACTTCTGCACAAATTTCTTAATAATCATTAAAAAGTTCTCATTATTGTGAGTACAACTTGACAACTATTAATACATGATATATGTATATATTTATTAATAGACTTTTAATTATCATTTTTTTAGTTTCTTTAAAATTAATAATTGAAAAATTAGTTGAACTAGTAACTGATAATTAGAACATAATTAACATGAGTCAACATGACTTTAAGTGGTTCTCTTCCACTAGGACTCTTCCGCATTTGTCCACATCGAGAATCACATTTTATAAATTTCCTTTCTCTATTCTCTGTTAAACAGTTCCTGGGCCCACATTCGCGAGTGCCACGGAAAATAATATATTAAAAAATAATCTTGGGCATTTCATTACTAATCTGCTGGGGCCCATATGACTTGCTGGCAACACCAATCAGGCCGGGGATCTTTGTTTTAAACCTTAATAATGCTATTGGGGCCCACGTAGACAGAAAATCCAAGCCTCCTTTAGGTCATTTGGCTTGGCAGGGTAACTACGTCTTCGTACATTATGCTGTGCCCACACTTGTTTTATTAATGGCTGGCGATTCCCTTATGATGGCGGCTATTCGTTATGGCGATTGTGGGAAAGTTACAAATAAGCCAGCTTTTGGCAAATCTGCAACCATATTTTTTATTGATTTATGCAGATTTGAACTTAAGATCTCTGACTTGAGATTGATTCATCTTTACCTTAGCAGGCGTAACTCCTACCTGTTCCTGATCACTCTCATAATGATGTGGCAGTCTCCTAATTTGTCATTTTCTGACAGCAGTTAGTAGAGGTTCATCCTTTTTCTGAGAATTCATGTCTTAATTCTAGGCGTGGTTATCTAACAGCATCTTTTCACACGTCCCATTCCTGGTCTGAACTCTGAACCTTTCCTGATTGTTGACGGTTGCTCTATACTGGGCAGGTAATCCCTTATAAAATAAAAGGCATATGTACATGTGAAGAGTGGGGAGCAACAAAGGTAACAAGAAATGAGATAGAGATCGTGACAGTAATTTCAGTTGCTGGCCTGCAGTAGAAGATAGTAGCCAAAATAAAAATAAAAATAAAAATTCTAAATTCACTGTAGTGGCTTTGTGAGGCAACTGGGAACGTTTTTCATTTGATGATGGCCTGTATAAGGTGCTAAGTGTAGCCTATGGTAACAAGAAACAAGAAGTAGGACAAGAGAAACCTGTAACGTAACCTATTTGTTGGCGAGTGCCTATATGTGTGAAGCTGTAAATTGAACTCCGAGAAACAGTTTTTATTTTATTATTATATGCTGATTATGGCTGTTGGAATGAAACATAAGTTCTGACTGCTGTTATTCTTCAATGATTTTTGCTATTAGAAGCTGTTGGCTTTGGTAGCCTACCTGGGCTCCTAATCCCACACTGCATCAGTTTCTACCATGGTTTGCACCTGCAGTCCTATGCAAAGTAAAACCCAGGAAACTGGGATTCGAACGAGAGTCTGCCATGGTTTGAGGTCATTTGTTGCAACTTACAACAAGGTTCTTGCTTCCTCTATTTATTCACTTGTACGATTTTGTACCTTACTGATTTCCAATGATCTTTTTTCTGGCATTCAACCTGTGCTCTCCATACAAATCTGCCGTGCAATAGTCCCCACAGTTCTTTCTCCATTGACAGAGTGAGTAGATGTCCTCAATCCTGTAACTCTGACATCGTACCATCACATAGCTCGCTACTACTTAAAGGAAGAAAATGTTCTCTTGTTATATGACAGAACCTATGATGCACAAAAGTTTAGTTTAGCCTTCATATCATATTACAAGTTAGGTTTTGATTCATCATTTTTAACCAGTTGGGTTAATGTCCTTGATCCAATCAGTTGGCTCATTTCCTTAAATGGCTCCCAGAAACAAATTCACAAAGTTGCTCAGTCCTACATACATTTTACTGAGTTACTTCTATTTTTTTTAAGGGAAACCTTGTCTATATCAACCCTTGGTTTTCACAAGGCTAGGATTGGTTTCCAAGAAGCATTTCCACTTGGATCCAGTTTAATAATGTCCAGATCTACTCAAGGTTACCTAGAACTTTGCATGCAGTCTAGGGAGTAACATTTAATAATTCGTCTTCGCAGCTATCATTCATAAAGTAAATTAAGAATCATTCAGTTCCTTTTCAAAATTTAGTATCTCAGTCCAAATAAAACTGCGTTTATACCTTCTTTTGAAGTAGAAATTGGTTCACAAGCTAAGTTCAATATTTAAAATTAAAACAACTTTTCTCAGGTACAACACAATAATAAGTTAAGAATTCTTCTATCGCCGAGTTACAACAGTTAATCCATGCTTCCTTGCCAACGGTGTGGGGTTCTTAGCACAGATGGGGGAGACGGTGGACAACTGGGTCGTAACCTAGGACCAACAACATAATCCCCAACCGAGGGCCGATGGACTGTACCATTTTTGTCATGGATTAACACCAGACTATTACACGTACTAGGGCTAAGGTCAGCAACTGCAAGAGAGCAGCTCAGACAACCAAATGAAGGTTCAAACCCAACTTTCACACTACAGTCTCTACAAGAAAAATCAATCCCATTTTAATCAAACTACTGAACCATGCAACTCCAATCATCCTTACAGTCCTTTTACGCTGGTCCAGGATTTCAGGATCCATTTTGAAAGAGGAGGGAGTCTTATGAAAGAAAAAGAAATATGATACAGAATTAATTGGAATCTTTTTCTGAATAATAGTTGTTTCCACTTTTTAAAGCTACAGATCTGAGATGGTGAAAAGGATGGAGTAAAAATTGTTTTTTCTAGCATTTGTTAATCATCTTAAGGTTAGGTTCTCCACTAGAAATCAAATTTGAGAGGAAAATTTCATAGCATATTCTACCAGCTTCCCTAAATTTCAGAGTCTAAACTTTTAAGCTGAACTGTACTATTAAATTCATGGAACTGCCAACTTTAAAATATTCCTATAAAATATCAACCAAACTTACTAAAATTTCTTAAGACCCCAGCCTAACAGACAATAATCCTGACTAACTGTTGTCAATACTTATTCTCAGAGCCCATTAAGCCACAAGAAACCCTCATACAAAAAATAGTAGTTTAAAATTCTCATTTTCTTATCATAGACAAGAGAGAACAAGAAGACTTTAGTCACCGCCCAGTTTTAAGGCGAACCCAAGAACATCAAGTGTCAAACCTGGGTTCATATCTCCACCCGTATGCACTGTCTATAGGAGAGAACGTGAATTATCAATGACGTCACCCAATATTCTTACTGTAACCCTAGGACTGTGCTAACACAGCGCTATCCTCGTTCTCAGGTTTTTATCCTAACAAGATTGGCAGTCAAGAAATTGACAAGGAAAATGTAGTTTTGCAACAAACAAGATTCCTTGGAACAAACATGAGAGAGAACAAGAAGAACAAGAAACACAGAGAATTATGTATTACAGAGAAGCGAATTTAATGGTATATCAGAATACTAATTGACACAAAAACCCTAAAACTTAAAACATTCATAACAACATCGAATGCATAACCTCAATCGCTGTGAAGGCATAACCAACCACAACTATCGCAACATACCGTACAGTTTGAACGGCAGTAAAAATAAATTTAAGTAAGCACTCGGTTACAGAAAGAACAAACAATTTCTGCACTCTTTCCATTGTTAAGAATACTGCGGGAAAACATTTAACACCTTTCTCATTTCCCTAAATTAGGAAAAAAATATTTTACAGTTTCCATTTCTTGAAACTAGAATTAGAAACTTACTCGGAGCTCCACAAAAACCTCCTTTAAGACCAAATAGGTCACCGAGAGACCTTCCAATCTTTTAGCTCAAAAAACTTAAAAGAGATTTATTCCTCTCACCACTATATATACATATCGGAACCCCTGGGGTTTTCAGCCCTGGAACATTTACTCCACTTCTAACAACCCCCTGACATGTCATCCAAGAGAAGCTCACCAGTCACCCCACGTCTAGCATTGCTCGTTAAGGAAGTCACCCCGGGCTCTTGGAAAGCGGGACAGAACACCTCGAATAGTAATGATTGTTTGAGTTAGTTAACAGTAATTTTAATTTTAATTTTGATTTTGATTTTGATTTTGATTTTGATTTGGGTTTAAAAGGTGGGATATTTTAGTATTAATTTGAAGATTTGATTAGTGTTAATTTGAAGATTTGATTAGTGTTATATTAAAAATTTAGTTGAATAAAATAAAAGTTTACAAATATGTATTAATATAATATAATGAAAATAATTTAATATATTGAAGAATCTTTTAATAGAAAAATCATATGTATGTGGATGAATTGAAATCAAGTTAAAAGAATTTTCAAATTTAATCATTTTAATGTCATTAAGTCATATCTATCTATTCAAAAAAATAGAGTTGACAATTTAATCACAAAATTTAAAGCATTAAAAGTTTTTTGATAGATAATAATAATAAATTATTTTTACAACTAAAATCAACCAATAAAAAATACACAATAAACTTACAATATGACATATAAAATATTGATCGATACAATAGTGATCATGCTCGTTGGGTAGAGATGCTTCTCCTTGGTGCTTATAGATCATGTAAGAATATAGGTTAGGATGAATATAGGCTAGGTTAGGTTGTTTTCCCTCCTTCCGTTCTTATAGGTATAGTGTACCGGTTTATTCCCGACTCATGTGCCTTACCTTGTATAATGTCAGTGTTTGTGTCACTTGACCTGCCCAATTAGAATAGTAGGCACAATGCAAAGGAAATCTACAATAAAGAAAATTAATAGAGAGAGGGGTTACACATAAAGAGATATCAGTTCACAATATAACAACTCTTGAAAAATTCAAATTTAATGGAACAAAAAATTATAAATTGAACTAGTTGTAAAAACTTTTGTTTATTTATGTTATCTCATTAAATAGACGTAAATATTTAAGATAAAATTAAATTTAAATTTGACTTAAAAAGAGTAAACAAAAATAAGAGTCAAAATATATTAAATCTAAAAGTTAAATAGTAACCTTAGTATATAATAATTTTATTAAATTAGAAAATAATTCAATAAAATATTAGTGGAGGCACGCTTTGTCGGAGGTGAACAACCACCTCATCTTCCTTAGAGTCTACCTAGTTTTTGTTGGAGCTCCCTTGCTTCTATTGTCCTCTGTGTGCCATGTCAAGTGTCCTCGGTTTGGGTTATTTTGTGTTTGAATGCCTTTTTTTCATGTTTTTTTTCCTTCTTTGTTGAGCTCTTAAGGATTTATTTTTGCTTTCACTCATATGTGCAATCCCTCGTCATTACCAATTTTTCCCCTAGGGTTCGATCCCTGGAACCCCAGTAGTACTACATTTAATTCATTTAAGATCTTATGGCAGAAATTAATGGCACAAATGACAAGGGTCCAGATGGTAATATTAATAGTGAAATTGATAAAGGAACATATGATAATAACAAGTCTGCAAAGCCATCCTTCAAAGTAGTGGTCTCTGAGAATTTCATCACTGTTTGCCCACCATCTACAGAATTTCATGGAAAATTCTTGGAGCAGACCAAAGTGGAACTAGGAGGATTATTAAGGGCCAACACCAATGGATGTCGAGATGGAGGCAACCTTGTAGATGGAGACCCCAAAGGGGGAAGAAACAATAAGTCCCCTCCTCTTGCCCCGAAAGTCCTCTCATTGTCTTCGAATGAAGACATGGTTAAAGTCATTAGAACATAGTAGTCAAGGTTGAGAAATGTGGCTATTTTCTTTGTGTGTATGGATTATAATTCTCTTCCCTCTTGTAAATTTGTTGATGATTGTTGAACAATATTTGGGGGAAGAAGTTAGGAATGTATGTTAGTTTCTATCAAATGATGCAAAAAGGACATTTTGCGGTGTTCCTCAAAACTCATAAAATGCAAGAATGAGTTCTAAACAAAGGTTTTTCAAATGTGGGCCAATCACTATTTCGTGCCTTCCCATGGTCGCCTAAGGGAGACATTGAAAAGGTAGTTGCTATGTCCTCCCCCAACTGGTTGGAAATTAAGGGGGTTCAACCTTAATTTTGGCCTTTTTTGCCTCAAATTTTGAAACCTTTGGGCAATGTTCTCCAGGTTGAAGAATCAAGGGTAACTCTTCCGCATTTGAATACAAGAATTCTTATTGTTTTGAATCATGAGGTTTTTATTCTTGATAGAGCCTCTTTAGGCATAACAGGAGATAGTAAATTGCTTGGGACATATTTGTTCTCAGCAATCTCAATGCTTGTTTTGTTTGTATGATGAATGGTCACTCTAGAAAAGAATGTCCTTCTTTATAAAGAATTCAAAAAGGTAAATTCAATGTTGTGACAAATGAGTATGTAGGAGATAAACAAAAAATCCTAAATCCAATTTGAATGAACAATATATTATGGGTATTTCTGAGAATGTTTCTTGCAATGATAATGTTGTTACTAATAACACTTCTGATAATAAGGAAAATTGTGAAGTTGAGATGTCTAAACAAGAGCTTGGTTCTAAATTCAATACTTCTTTGTCTAACCCTTTGTTTGAGGATGAATTGGATTTTGTTCTGGCCAAAGACCTCCATATCCCTCCCCCATCAAGATAGTGTTCACTCGGCCCCTCTTCCCTTGGATAGAGACAAGCCTCCATGATGCAGGATCATCTTGGGTCTTGAGCAATCTTGCATTGCCAAAAACATTTCCTATTTTCTGTACATGTCTATTGTTTGTTTTGTAGCCACTATTGTTGTTGGTTTCTTTCTTTGCGAAGTTGATGCTATGCTTTGGACCTATTCTTCGACCTTCTCCTAAGAGTGCACGTCCTAATTCATTTGGATCTGGGAGTTATCTTCATTTTCCTCAGGTATCAATTTTCTGCTAGTTTTGCATGAAACGTGGAGTGTTTCACCTTGCACGGTTCCATGTGGGGAAATTGGATCTTGGAAAGTTCAGGATATGTTCTTGGATCATGTGTGGACCTAAATCTAACTTTCCATCATGTTTTGTTATTTCTTTCTTTAGTTTTGGTTTCTCTCCTTATGCTGGACCTATAATGTAATTAATGTCTAACTAGCTGACTTGTGGCTTAGTTGGTTATATATTGGGAGCTTGGGTTGATGTACGGGGAAGAGAGTAGAGAAAGGAGTCAGGTAGATCGACAAGAATCATAATTGGATCCTGTGAAATCTTGAAGATCAGATTGTTTATCTGAATTGTAATAGCAGAGCTAGTGGTTTGCATGCTTGGAGACAAGGAGATTTCTTGGAGGCTTGCGAGCTCAAGTTTAGATGTACCTTAGTGTTTCCATCAGTTGTTGATATGTTTCAGAGCTGGACTAGCTAGGAGATTACATAAATACTTTGTAATTTCATTGTATAAGGTCGCAACTTGGAAGGCCTCATTGACGCAAGGGCAGGCTCCTGAGGGGCCAAACAATGACACGCCCTAATGATCTAGCCTGCTCAACAACATGCGGAAGAAAATAACAACACAGTAAGAGAGAGAATGCTAGATCTTTCATTAATTTTCATCAAATAGACTCATACATGTTGGGCTGTAAGGCCTTCCCAGTTATGGCCAGATATTACAATAAATTACAAAAATCCTTAAACATGCGAGGATCTACCAACAATCTCTAAGCTTCTATCTTCTATCCAAAACTGACTCCCTAAAATCTAACCAAACAACTACATTTATACAAGAGGCTACCGAACTAAGTCGGCCTTCATATCCATAATCAATGGAAGAAATGGTCAGATCTGGGACCACACACTTCCCAATTATTGATACCAGCAATAAATCTGTGACCCATAATCAATGCACAAGTCAGCCTCAACAGAAATTCAAAATAAAATACTCGGTAAGAAAGGATGACTGAGCAACAGACAAGCATTATCGAGTGCCAGTGAAACAACCGAACGCCCAGGAGATAACCGACCATACTCAGTAACCAAAGGAAACCGACCAAATTAGTCACAGTAGGAACCGAACAACATAGAAAAACTTCAAAATATTTTTGGTGACACAAGATTGCCAAGGACCCAAGATGCTCCTGCATCAGACACCTGGGGTTATTTTGAAATGATTCTCCAAATGATTTGGTAGGTATGATCCGAGCTGCATCCAGCTCAGAGTGTGAAATCCATGAACTGTCTTCCATCGATCTATTCTTCAATTTTACTAGATATTCCATATATTGTTTTCCTCTTGTACTCTTGCTAATTCTTTGCTCCAAAATCTACTCAACTTCCTGTTTCTGCTTTTTAGGATACTCCATCGGTGTTGCCATGTCTTCATCAAGTTCATGATACTCATACAAATTGGTAATGTTGAAAATAGGTGATATGTCCATGTCATCAGGTAACTCAATCTCATATGCATTTCCACTGTCAAATTTCCTCAAAATCTTGCAAGGTCCAAACTTCTTCATCTTCAATTTCCCATATGTTCCAACAAGAAATTGACTTTTCTTGAAATGAACCATCACTTCATCACCAACATCAAAAGTCTTATGTCTCCTTGATCTATCAGCTCTGTCTTTGTATTTCTGATTACTCTCTTCCATCTTTAGCTTCACATCTTCATGTAATGTCTTCATGTACTCAACAAATTTTACTCCTTCAGCACTTCTCTTACTTTCATCAGCAATGTCTCTCAAATTAGATATACCTCTTGGCTGTATGCCACTCACAATCTCAAATGGTATTTTTCCAGTACTCCTATTCATTGAATTATTGTATGCAAACTCTTCTTGTGCCAACACAGAATCCCAATTACTCAGTGTGTCTCCAAGTAAACATCTCAAAAGATTTCCCAAACTTTTGTTCACAACTTCTATCTGTGCATTAGTTTGTGGGTGAAATGTAGAACTACATTTCAACTCAGTGCCAAATTTCTTCCAAAGGGTCTTCCAAACGTATCCAACAAATTTAATATCTCGGTTAGAGATAATACTCCTCAGTAATCCATGCAATCTAACAATTTCCTTAAAGAAAAGATCTACTACATGTACTACATCTGATGTTTTTCTATAGGGTATAAAATGAGCCATCTTAGAAAATCTATCCACAACAAAAAATATTGAATCATTACCTCTTATTGTCTTCGGTAAGCCAAGAACAAAATCCATGCTAATGTCAATCCAAGGTTTCTCAGGTACAATAATCAGTGTATACAATCCAGTATTCTAACTTATTCCTTTTGCAACTTGACAAACTCTACAACTTTTTACAAATTTTTGAACATCTTTATACAACTGCAGCCAATAGTATTTCTCCTTAAGCAAATTTCATGTCTTATCAACACCAAAATGTCCAGCCAAACCTCTACTATGTTTCTCCTTTATCAGATTGGTTCTCATTACTCCTCTCGGTATACACAACTAAATACCTTTAAACAATATACCTTCCTAAATAAAATATTCATCTCATTTAGTATCTTGTTGATCTTGAATAGGTGCTCTGCATTTTCTCCACAACTCAGAAAAATCATGATCAAACTCATAAGAATCTCTCATCTCATCAAAACCAAGAACTTTAATTTTCATCTCGGTCATCAAAGATCTTCTTCTACTCAATGCATCAGCAACTCGGTTAGTGACTCCACTCTTATGATTTATCACAAATGTATAACTCTGTAAATACTCAACCCATTTCATATGTCTCTGATTCAACTTATTTTGACTACCCAAATACTGTAAATTCTTATGATCGGTATACAACACAAATTCACTCGGTATAAAATAATGTCTCCATTTCTTCAGTGCTTGAACAATAGCATAGAATTATTTATCATACATAGAATATTTCCTTCTAGCATCATTCAACTTTTCACTAAAGAAAGCAACAGGTTTACCTTCTTGACTCAACACGGCTCCAATTGCACTTCCACTTGCATCACATTCCACTTGAAATACCTTGCTGAAATCAGGCAATGCCAAAACAAGTAATTCAACAACCTTCTGCTCCAGAGTCTCAAAACTTTTATCAGCTCCATGTATCCATTTGAATTCTCTTTTGTCTCCTCTCATAGTCTCAGTCATAGCATTACAAATTGAACTAAAATTCCTTATGAACTTTCGCTAAAAACTTGCCAAACCATGAAATGATCTTACCTCACTAGCATTCACAGGTGTAGGCCAATTCAAAATAACTTCAACCTTTTCAGGATCCATTTTCAAACCATCAGCTGATATTACAAATCCCAAATACACAATCTTGTCTTTCATGAATGAACACTTTTTCAGATTTATCAGCAACTTTTCTTCTTTCAATCTCTGCAAAACTTGTCTAACATGCAACAAATGTTCTTCTCTGGTCTTACTTAATATCAAAATATCATCAAGATATACAATCACAAACTTACCCAAGAATTTTCTTGAAACTTCATTCATCAACCTCATAAAAGTACTCAGTGCATTAGTTAAACCAAAAGGCATAACCAACCACTCATACAAACCTTCTTTTTTCTTGAAAGAAGTCTTCCATTCATCACCTTCTCTGATTCTGATCTGATGATACCCACTTTTCTAATCAATTTTGGTAAAATACTTTTCTCCAGTCAAACTATCCATTATATCATCCATTCTCGATATAGGAAACCTATACTTCACTATTATCTTATTGATTGCTCTGGAATCAGTACACATTCTCCATTCTCCATTCTTCTTAGGTGCCAATACAATAGGTACTACACAAGGACTCAAACTTTCTCTGATCAAACCTTTCTCCAGTAACTCTTGAATCTGTCGGTTCAATTCCTGATTCTTGGTAGGTGTCAACTGATGAGGTGCCTTATTCGGTAAACTAGCTCTAGGGATTAGATCCATACACTGATCAATGCTTCTCTTCGGTGGCAAACCATAAGGTACATTATCAGAAATGATTTCACTATACTTGATGAGTAACTTATCAATCTGCTCAGGAACACTATCCTTTGTTTTCTTACTTGGTTTGTTAGGAATCACAGCAAAACATACATAATTCTTTTTCACGTCCTTAACAAACTTTCTTCCTTCCATCAAGAAAACTTTCATAGATGTGAAAACATTACTAACATGTTCTTCCATCAAAGGTAACAAGATTTTTTTCTTTCCATTAGCCACAATAGTATACTTGGGTCTGTGCAAGATCATGAGGGGCCAAAAAGTGGCGATGTGAAAAATATTCACTTTTCACTTGTCCAAAAGCGCATGAAAGTGCTTGTTGACTTTTTAGTAGGCCTGGGTGTCAGTACACCTGGGCAAAGCTGCCACCAAAGCACATACCTAATCGGGTACCCAAAAATATCGGGTACCCGATAACTGTGGCATATATTCGACACTCGCGAGCCCTATTCTTCATTTCCTAGTGCGATTTCTTCAAGTTTCTAACCGCATTTTTCTGATACCTGATATATTTTTGAATACCTGATATTGGAAACCCCAAATTTGACTCTGAGCATATTCAGTAAGTAGTTAATTGCATATTTTTATTAATTTATTTCATTTTCATTATAAATGTAGCATTTTTTTTTAAAATAGAGTTTTGTATTTATATTTGTAATAATATTTGAAACTTAGATTTGTTTTTTATTTAATCAGGCATGGTAGACAACAATGAAGAAAATAACCCTCCAAATAACAATCCCGAAAACAATCCCCCATATCTAAACCCTAAATCTTTACAAGATTTGATAGAAGAAAATTTGAACACAATACGAGGTTTCCAAAACACGTATCAAAATATACCTACATTAGGTCCCATGCTTGCAACACTAAATACAATTGTTGGAAATATTGACACACTCACGCAGCAACATAATGCTGCTCTTCATTGGCGTGATGATATGCACACCCAATTTGATGATGGGCTTGACCATGATGGGATTACGACCCTTGATATAAGTAAGGAAGATATAGCCACCCTTTTTGTTGATCCTAAAATCGGAATACCAGTTGACCCCAAAAAGCCCAAATTATCAATAAAATGGTGCACAAATGAAGCAATGCACACAAACTTTTGGGATCGCTGGTGGATGGTTTTTGATAAACCACCACATAGCAATTTGGAGGTCCCATTTTATTTCCTTAAAAAATTGTATGCTGAGTTTGTGCTTGGTCACCATGTTGATTATTGGAGTATGAGGCCCAACATGGGCGTAAGCAGAGGAGCTCCTCAGACTAGGCCATCTTCCCAGCACTGAAAGGCCACTACCTTTGTTGCCCCCACTGATGTCACACGCCCTCCTCCAGTACAGCATCCCGATATCATTTATGAGGCTACTGAACTGACTATTAGGGCCATTCATTTACTGAGTGATCAGTTGATCACACAAACTAGGTCAGTGTTTCCTCTTGTGGATGCTGCTGGCACATCGACATCTCATCGGAGTTCACATGTATGTGAGCCCCATATGTGCATTATGTGCAGACATATGTGCCTCAGACTACTTACTGATTCTGATATATATCAGTTTCATGATATTGATGAGGGAGATACAGGAGAGGCTACAACACCTCATGGAGCATCTACATCTCATGAGAGTGCTCAGGAGGTGCACGTAGAGCCATTGACTCCTGTTGATACGGTAAGAGTAAACATTATAAATAAATTTGTCACATGACTTATTTAATTTAAAAATAATTTATTTATTTAGATTAGTTTTAATGATTGCATGCACTTATGTATATATATTTTTTTCATTTATGTTCAATCGATGACACAGGAGGAGGTGAGACAGGTGGATGAGTCCACAGTTTTGGCCATTTTATTTGGCCTTGATGACTATACGGTATATTATAAATTATGTACCCATTAGTTTTTTTTTATATCATTTGGTGTACATGCTTAAATCTCTATCAATTAGAGCAATAAAATTCATACATTTACTAATATATATTGTCATCTTATTGTGTTCTTGCAGGCTACAGCTGACATTAGTGGGGGGCGTGAGGGGGTTCCTTCATCAGGTGTCGACAAAGGAAAGGTAGTTAATTGTTTAAGATTAATTATGCATGCATATGTATGCCACTTGTGTGTAGTAATAAATATTTTACTTGCACTTTATTGTATAGGGTGTGGCTATTGATGATGTCCCGACACCAGTTCGGCGGCGTAGGGTTACAGGCGTCTCGATTCAAAGTGATAGCCCGATTGTACATAGACTTTTACATATTGTTATTTGTATTTTGTAACTAGGGTTGCTATGATGAAGTACATTGATATATAATTGACAATCTTTTTACTCTCATAGGTTACTCCAACTGTGAGGGAGGTCCCACGAGAATCTTTTGTTTCTTTGTTGACCCAGCCCACTATTCCAGAGGAGGGATCACCAGATGTAAGTTTTAATTTTAGTTCAATCAATTTGTAATTTTATTATGCTATCATCCTATTTTGTAGATTTATTACTCTATGTTGCACCAGTCTACTAATCTCATTATTGCAAATATATATTTATAGGTCAGAGTTGGTATTGTTGGCATGGTCCCTTCACTACCCAGGACTTATGCTAGGACACCTGATCGTGGTAGGCGATCAAGAGACCAGGTACAAATTTATTTGTATTCGGTTATAATTTTAATTAAATTAGTGTTTGAAAA
The DNA here is from genome assembly GCA_027943335.1 of Chamaecyparis obtusa. Lineage (NCBI taxonomy): Eukaryota > Viridiplantae > Streptophyta > Pinopsida > Cupressales > Cupressaceae > Chamaecyparis > Chamaecyparis obtusa. Next base: position 761,155 of record BSBK01005605.1, on the reverse strand, counting down.
TTATGAATTATATATATATATATATATATATATATATATGTACATATCATATAAAGTAAGCAATCTAACTTTGGTTTGAACTCATTTTTTATGCAGGATCAATCAGAGCCCAACACTCCTTCAAAGAGGCTACATTTTGATGATCCGCCTACAACATAGGATGCAGTTTTAGTTTTGTGGTCATTTAGAGATGACACTTGGCACATTTTGAGATGGCATATATGCCACATTGTACACCTTAAAACATTGATTTTGTAGACATTTTGAAATGGCATCTGCCATATTTGTATATGGACATACTTTTGATACATTTGATGCATATATAGAACATATTCATTTATATGTTATATTTGCATCATCTTTTGTATATACATATTTATTATTCATGTTTATGGAATTGAATGGTGAAGTTATATCTTGACTATGATTATCATTATGATTTAAATTATATCTTGTTGAAGTTACATTTGTTTTTATTTACTCTGGAATACCCTGTTCATGGAGCTTATTATGTTTGAGGTTTAACTTCTTGTTGGTGAATAGATTTGTCTTCGAAAGAAATGCTTACAAAATGACCCTTAAAGCCCAAACAAAAAGACTCAACCAACACCAATAGTTGGGTCACTTCACTATTGAGAAGCGTAAGCGCCCTTTGAATTATCCGGGTATAGCTCCCCGTGCAGGATTTACAATGAATCAACTAAACTATAAATGATAATTCTTTTAACCTAAAAGCAATAAAGGCTTACAAACATCTATTTGTAAACATGAGATAGATGCAAAGGGACTAATTTACTGAAAAGAAAAGGACAGTAAACGCTACAAATTTCATTTGCCTAAATAATGCATTACAAAAAGAAACTAAGAGAGAAAGACGAATGGTTCTTTCCAAATACATGAAAAACTATAGCATAAAGTCCACAGATGATTGTGTTGATGATCAGACGTAACAGATATACATTCAAAAGAAACCAATATCATTCAAAGATGAATATCAATTAAAAAGTGAGCATCTAAAATCAAAGTTTTAATATGCTGACATATCCTTCTTTAAACACAGCAAAACAACAAAGATTCTGATGTTCCTGTACATTAATCATCATCTGAAAATAAAATCCCTCTTTCCCTGCATTACAATAAAAATCCTAATCTATCCCTCCCCTGGCACAAAGTCTCTCGGGTCAGGTGGAATCCGGAACCCCCAAAATCTCCTCTACGAGCCTTACTTATTTTCCCCTTTCGGTTAGTTTCTTTCCTATTATAATAACTAATTCTTGAGGACATGTCTATCCACATCTTCTTTCTCGAATACATTAAAGTATCCCTTTGTGAGTGCCTTAGTAATATTTTGTTATGAAAGTCCATGTTACTTGGTGCTCTACATCTTTCAAAATGGATCTATTCCTATAGAATAGTGCCATTTGGATCTTATTGCAACACAAGTGTTAATGCCTCTGTGTTTTGATTGGATGCTTGGTGCTATAACTAGAGCGTGTCATTTCTGGCTCTCCACAAAAATACTGCTTCATGCAAGTGACACCAAGAAACATTTTGTCGAAGCCATCATACATATGTATATTGGGATTCAATTGCGAGCATGTCCTCCTCAATTTTCCCACCTTGTGAACCTGAAGCCAACATCTCTGAATCATGACTGATGTCAATACAAAGAACTGCATTATCATGCGTCATGAAGGCATCATCAACTTGGTATTGAAAATCGCTCTTAAGTTTCCCACTGATATAGTCCCAGACCTCTATGAATCCAACAACCGAGCATGAAACAAGGTTCTGTCCATCAAGGAAGATGTCGGGTCCTCCTTGACATTCGGTGTTGGGGCATTCTCAAGAAATGATAATGTCTTAATATTGAAATTGCGTTATAGATTATCATGTTCTCGAATGCCAATACTATCAATGTGCAAAACCAATTCTCATTGTCATCGACCAATCTAACCTAACAAAGCTTTGGAAACTTCATTTTTGGATACCTTTTACTAGTTCTACTACTCCTATCTGCAATTCCATATGCCGTGCTCTACTTGTGGGCATTCTGTTGAATAGTTTACATGTATTGTCTATGCTTCCAAGTCACAATTTTTATGGGACTCGATAGTTAAAATTATAACCAACCCTAAGGATGATGGCATGTCCTTGGATAGACAGTGGCATTGATAGCCTCTCCAACCATTTCTGTCTACCTTCATAACCATACCAAATAGGACAATGTCTGCTTAGAAAAATTTCTACTTGATCCACGAGCCTCGAAAGATCACTGCCCAATCGTGCTTAGTGCACCTTGGGGTCACTTGGGTCGAGCGTGGTCGCGAGTGTTTCAGTGACTCTGTGGGCAGAATGGGGTTGTAATTGGCATTTACCCAGCCAACCAGAGCTGATGGAGCAGATAGTTTGATGCCAGGTCAGACGGTTTGAAAGATACGCTGCTAAGCCACTTTCAATTGACCCTGACTGCAAGTTTTGGCATCGACTGAGATTGCCTTGCCAAATGCAAACGAAGTTGAATCACCCAAAGCTGAGAGAGGTTATTGTAGACCTCAAAAACATGATCCCATAGCACCTAATAGTTTGTTGATAGCTCTCATAAGGTCTGAGATACGAGCCCCAGAAGATCGCGGCCCAATCGTGCTTAGTGCACCTTGGGGTCACTTGGGTCGAGCGTGGTCGTGAGCGTTCCAGTGACTCTATGGGTAGAATGGGGTTGTCACTGGCATTTACCCAGCCAACCAGAGCCAATGGAGTAGACGATTTGATGCCAGGTCAGACGGTTTGAAAGATACGCTACTGAGCCACTTTCAACTGACCCTGACTGCAAGTTTTGGCATCGACTGAGATCGCCTTGCCAAATGCAAATGAAGTCGAATCACCCAAAATTGAGAGAGGTTATTGTAGACCTTGAAAACATGATCCTGTAACACCTAACAATTTGTTGATACCTCTCATGAGGTCCAAGATATGAGCCCCAGAAGATCGCTACCCAATCGTGCTTAGTGCACCTTGGGGTCACTTGGGTCGAGTGTGGTCGCGAGCATTCCGGTGACTCTGTGGGAAGAATGGGGTTTTCATTAGTGTTTACCCGGCCAACCAGAGCTGATGGAGTAGATGGTTCGATGCCAAGTTAGATGGTTTGAAAGATACGCTACTGAGCCACTTTCAACTAACCCTCACTGCAAGTTTTGGCATCGACTAAGATCGCCTTGCCAAATGCAAACGAAGTCAAATCACCCAAAACTGAGAGAGGTTATTGTAGACCTCAAAAACATGATCTCGTAGCACTTGATAGTTTGTTGATATCTCTCACGAGGTCCAAGATACGAGCCCCAGAAGATCACTGCCCAATCGTGCTTAGTGAACCTTGGGGTCACTTGGGTCGAGCATGGTCACGAGTGTTCCGATGACTTTGTGGGTAGAAAGGGGTTGTCACTAGTGTTTACCCAGCCAACCGGAGCCAATGGAGCAGACGGTTTGATGCTAGGTCAAATGGTTTGAAAGATACGCTGTTGAGCCACTTTCAACTGATCCTGACTGCAAGTTTTGGCATCTACTGAGATCGCCTTGCCAAATGCAAACGAAGTCGAATCACCCAAAATTGAGAGAGATTATTGTAGACCTTGAAAACATGATCCTGTAGCACCTAAAAATTTGTCGATAGCTCTCACAAGGTCTGAGATACGAGTCCCAGAAGATCGTTGCCCAATCGTGCTAAGTGCACCTTGGGGTCACTTGGGTCGAGTGTGGTCGCGAGCGTTTCGGTGACTCTATGGGTAGAATGAGGTTGTCACTGGCATTTACCCAGCCAACCAGAGCCAATGGAGTAGATGATTCAATGCCAGGTTAGACGGTTTGAAAGATACGATGTTGAGCCACTTTCAATTGACCCTCACTGCAAGTTTTGGCATCGACTGAGATCGCCTTGCCAAATGCAAATGAAGTCGAATCACCCAAAACTGAGAGAGGTTATTGTAGACCTCAAAAACATGATCCTGTAATGCCTAATATTTTGTCGATACCTCTCACAAGGTCCAAGATACGAGCCCCAGAAGATCGCTGCCCAATCGTGCTAAGTGCACCTTGGGGTCACTTGGGTCGAGTGTGGTCGCGAGCATTCCAGTGACTTTGTGGGAAAAATGAGGTTGTCACTAGCGTTTACCCGGCCAACCAGAGCCAATGGAGTAGATGATTCGATGCTAGGTTAGACGATTTGAAAGATACGCTGCTGAGCCACTTTCAATTGACCTTGACTGCAAGTTTTGGCATCGACTGAGATTGCCTTGCCAAATGCAAACGAAGTTGAATTGCCCAAAGCTAAGAGAGGTTATTGTAGACCTCAAAAACATGATCTTGTAGCACCTAGCAGTTTGTTGATAACTCTCACGAGGTCTGAGATATGAGCCCCAAAAGATCACGGCCCAATTGTGCTTAGTGCTCCTTGGGGTCACTTGGGTCGAGCGTGGTTGCGAGTGTTTCGGTGACTCTGTGGGCAGAACGGGGTTGTCACTGATGTTTACCCAGCCAACCAGAGTTGATGGAGCAAACGGTTCAATTCCAGGTCAAACGGTTTGAAAGATACGCTACTGAGCCACTTTCAACTGACCCTGACTGCAAGTTTTGGCATCGACTGAGATCGCCTTGCCAAATGTAAAGGAAGTCAAATCACCCAAAATTGAGAGAGGTTATTGTAGACCTCAAAAAAATGATCTCGTAGCACCTGATAATTTGTCGATAGCTCTCACGACGTCTGAGATACGAGTCCCAGAAGATCGCTGCCCAATCGTGCTTAGTGCACCTTGGGGTCACTTGGGTCGACTGTGGTCACGAGCGTTCCGGTGACTCTGTGGGCAGAATGGGGTTGTCATTAGCATTTACTTGGCCAACCGGAGTTGATGGAGTAGACGGTTTGATGCCAGGTCAGACGGTTTGAAAGATACGCTGCTGAGCCACTTTTAACTGACCCTCACTGCAAGTTTTGGCATTGACTGAGATCACCTTTCCAAATGCAAGCGAAGTCAAATCGCCCAAAAATGAGAGAGGTTATTGTAGACCTCAAAAACATGATCCTATAACACCTTACAATTTGTCGATACCTCTCATGAGGTCCAAGATACGAGCCCCAAAAGATCACTGCCCAATCGTGCTTAGTGCACCTTGGGGTCACTTGGGTCAAGCGTGGTCGCAAGCATTCCAGTGACTCTATGGGAAGAACAGGGTTGTCACTAGCGTTTACCCAGCCAACCAGAGCTAATGGAGTAGACGATTCGATGCCAGGTTAGATGGTTTGAAAGATACGCTGCTAAGCCACTTTTAACTGACCCTGACTGCAAGTTTTGGCATCGACTGAGATCACCTTGCTAAATGCAAACAAAGTCGAATCGCCCAAAACTAAGAGAGGTTATTGTAGACCTCGAAAACATGATCCTGTAACACTTGACAATTTTTTGATACCTCTCACGAGGTCCAAGATACAAACCCCAGAAGATCATTTCCCAATCATGCTTAGTGCACCTTGGGGTCACTTGGGTCGAGTGTGGTCGTGAGTGTTCCGGTGACTCTGTGGCCAGAACAGGGTTGTCACTGGCATTTACCCAGCCAAATAGAGTTGATGGAGTAGACAATTTGATGCCAGGTCAGACGGTTTGAAAGATAAGCTGCTGAGCCACTTTCAACTGACCCTGACTGCAAGTTTTGGCATCAACTGAGATCGCCTTGCCAAATGCAAAGGAAGTCAAATTGCCCAAAATTGAGAGAGGTTATTGTAGACCTCAAAAACATGATCCTATAACACCTGATAGTTTGTCAATATCTCTCACAAGGTCCAAGATACAAGCCCCAGAAGATCGCTACCCAATCATGCTTAGTGCACCTTGGGGTCACTTGGGTCGAATGTGGTCGCGAGTATTTCGGTGACTCTGTGGGTAGAATGGGGTTGTCATTAGTGTTTACCTGGCTAATCAGAGCCAATGGAGAAGACAGTTTGATGCTAGGTCAGATGGTTTGAAAGATATGTTGCTGAGCCACTTTCAATTGACCCTCACTGCAAGTTTTGGCATCGACTGAGATCGCCTTGCCAAATGCAAACGAAGTCAAATCGCCCAAAACTGAGAGAGGTTATTATAGACCTCAAAAACATGATCTTGTAACACCTAATAGTTTGTCGATACCTCTCACGAGGTCCAAGATATGAGCCCCAGAAGATCACTGCCCAATCGTGCTTAGTGCACCTTGGGGTCACTTGGGTCGAGCGTGGTTGTGAGCGTTCCGGTGACTCTATGGGTAGAATGGGGTTGTCACTGGCATTTACCTGGCCAACCAGAGCCAATAGAGAAGATGATTCGATGCCAGGTCAGATGGTTTGAAAGATACGCTGCTGAGCCACTTTCAATTGACCCTCACTGCAAGTTTTGACATTGACTGAGATTGCCTTGCCAAATGCAAATGAAGTTGAATCACCCAAAGCTGAGAGAGGTTATTGTAGACCTCAAAAACATGATCCTGTAACACCTGATAGTTTTTCGATACCTCTCACGAGGTCCAAGATACAAGCCCCAGAAGATCGTGGCCCAATCATGCTTAGTGCACCTTGGGGTCACTTGGGTCAAGCGTGGTCACGAGCGTTCTGGTGACTCTTTGGGTAGAATGGGGTTGTCATTGGTGTTTACCTGGCCAACTAGAGCTGATGGAGTAGACGGTTCGATGCCAGATTGGATGGTTTGAAAGATACACTGTTGAGCCACTTTCAATTGACCCTCACTGCAAGTTTTGGCATCAACTGAGATCACCTTGCCAAATGCAAATGAAGTCGAATCACCCAAAACTGAAAGAGGTTATTGTAGACCTCAAAAATATGATCTTGTAGCACCTAACAGTTTGTCAATACCTCTCACGAGGTCTGACATACGAGCCACTTTCAACTAACTATTAGTGGTATGTTTGAAATTTGAACTGTGAAATTAATCATGATTAAGCTTGTTAAATTTGAACTGTGGAGCTTATTATGTTTGAGGTTTAACTTTTATAGATTTTTTGAAATGATAAAAACTAATATCCTTAAAGCATTACAAACAACAATCAAACATGTAAGAATTCAAACCATGCAAATGACATAAGTATATGACATGTAATATCTCTTCTTGGCACTATTGGCCACCCATACATGATTTTGGTCATAAGTCCTTATGAAGAGTTTAAGGACATTTAACTTTTAAATCAAATTGATTGTTACAAATTGCCATTATAGGCTTCAAAAGATCTCAATTAACCATTAAGGATCCTTTTGTCCTTCTATCTCTGATTGGATCCATGGTGACCCTAGGCGTCTTCATAGGTGCTCCTGCACAAGTTACATTCCACATACAAAACCAAGTTTATTGACTCAAAATACAATCTAAGAAAGGTCAAATTAATGTATTGAAATTAATCTTAATGAACTTAGAAAATAATGCACTAAGTTAACTTATTACCTAGTCAAGTGTTCCTGAAGGGTCATCTCTTTGCTTCAGGGTCTCGAATAGTGCTTCATGATCAGTAGTAGTAATAGTCCAAAGTTATTTTGTCTTTGGTCTTCCATGATGCTTTGACAACTTGACATTTTTTGCTATAACAAGGTGTGAATACATCAGAATAGTTTTGTGCTTCTCATAGTCTTCAAATGTGGGAACTCCATTCTTTCTAATCATGTATGTTCGCAACCATGTTCCTGCAACAACAACTGAACTAGTAGGATATGTGAACCCATCACCATCTGTCATCGGTTGTACAAGCTTCTGTTTACCTTGTACACAACGTGCTAACCAATAATCTAACCTCTCATCATTCCCCTGTGGTGCAACCAATGCAAAAACATCTCTTGGCTTCAAAAGATCTGAAAGATGGTCATAGTCAACTGAAGTGTCCATGTCATCATTTCTTATAGAGAGTGTCAAAGATAAAGGAGTCAAATACTGTGGAACCCATGTATCCACCCACTCACTTGACTCGCAATGATCCCAATCATACTGAAAACACATGGGGCAAAAATAAGCCAACTCTCGTGTCCAAATGGTCCATGTACTATTATTGGAGCTTCGGAATGAATGCATTTTTGAAGAGTCTTTCACTGTTTGACAATCCAATCTATCTCCTATAGTTCCCTCCTCAACCAACCAAAAGAATCTATGCACTGTAGAATCAAGAGTCCCCCCTGTGACAATGCTAAAGTACACCAATCAACAATAGAATGAGCATCAAGAAGTAGAGCACCTGAAATCCTCAATTGCTCCTTAACTAGAGCTCTCTTCACACACACACCTACTCCATCATGCTCCCCTTTCCCATGCCCTGACTCAAAAAAACTCCAAATATGAGGTACGCCTCTCTCCACATGCATTCTACACAACCAATAAAACATTCTGGCATTCTTAAATTGACTGGTGCAATTATCTAACCAAATGAGATGCCTATCCATAGCAATACCATTTTCCTGCAAGAAGTCAAAATAGTTCTGGAAACAATGTTGAACAAACTCATGAGAGTGAGACCTATCATCGCTCATATAAAAATGGTACTCTCTGATTATCTTTCGTTCATCTTTTGTGCTATCAGGGGAATGTCTATATGTGATGTGTACAAAAATAGCAACTTGAATCAAATTGTAATATTGAGCTTGAGTCTCATTTTGGGGCTGCAATGTATAGTTCTCCGCAAAGTCTACAATGGATATAATAGTTCCAATGGGGAAAGTGTCCTTACATGTCCTGAATTATTGATCCAACCATTGAGACCTATGACTATGCCTTGCATACTTGTAAAAAAGATTTGTCTTGAAATCTGAGATAAAATCAGCAACATTGTATTCATTTGCAACTAACTCACATCTAGAGCCTTCACCTCCACTCTTCAATGTATATTTCATTGTTTCATATACCTTTTTTTGGACGAGTCTCTTTCCAAAATTGTGTTCCAAACCCTCATGAAAACATGTTCTAGACTTGGACAAGCCACCACATTCTAAGCACTTGGCATTTAAGCAATCTTTTTTATAAAATAAACAACCATCATCTCTTTGACATAAAAATTGATCTAGCAAGTCTCTTGATGATTTGGGAAGACCACTTGCACCACAATCCTCTAGCATTTCATTAGTATGCAAAGTAGAATGAATGGACCGTAATAATTCATGATGCACTGAAAACTCAACATGATATTTGCAACAACATGTATTTTGAATCTTAAGGGGTACACAATAAAATGGCTTCACGGATTCAAAAGACCTTTGTGATATTTTCAATGTTGGATGTGTCTCACAAATTTTTTTATACAACATTGTTTGACTTACCTCCACATAATGTTTAGGATGTGGAGTGCGGTCTCGATTGCCGACTCTCAACTTCAAGACATCCTTCACATTTGGTGACACTCTTGAGTTAGCATCCTAAAATTGTTGAATTTCATCCTTGACAAGGCATACTAGGACCCCTAGGGAGTCCCCATGACCCCTTAAGACACATTGGAATGCTCAAGTGTGTCTTAAGGGGTTGTACAACCCCTTAAGACACACTTGAGCATTCCAATGTGTCTTAAGGGTTCATGGAGACTCTCTAGGGGTCCTAACATGTGATAAGGCGTATTAGGACCCCTTAAGACATACTTGAGCATTCCAATGTGTCAAAAGGGGTCCTGGGGACTCCTTAGGGGTCGCAAGGCATGATAAGGCATATTAAGACCCCTAGGGAGTCCCCATAACCCCTTTTGACACATTGGAATGCTCAAGTGTCTTAAGGGGTCCTATGACCCCTTAAGACACACTTGAGCATTCCAATATGTCTTAAGGGGTCATGGGGACTCTCTAGGGGTCCTAACACATGATAAGGCATACTAGGACCCCTAAGGAGTCCCCATGACCCCTTAAGACACATTGGAATGCTCAAGTGTGTCTTAAGGGGTCGTACGACCCCTTAAGACACACTTGAGCATTCCAATGTGTCTTAAGGGTTCATGGAGACTCTCTAGGGGTCCTAACATGTGATAAGGTGTATTAGGACCCCTTAAGACATACTTGAGCATTCCAATGTGTCAAAAGGGGTCCTAGGGACTCCTTAGGGGTCCTAAGGCATGATAACGCGTATTAAGACCCCTAGGGAGTCCCCATAACCCCTTTTAACATATTGGAATGCTCAAGTGTGTCTTAAGGGGTCCTAATACCCCTTAAGACACACTTGAGTATTCCAATGTGTCTTAACGGGTCGTGGGGACTCTGTAGGTGTCCTAAGGTGTGATAATGCATACTAGGACCTCTAGGGAGTCCCCATGACCCCTTTTTACACATTTGAATGTCCAAGTGTGTCTTAAGGGGTCCTACAACCCCTTAAGACACACTTGAGCATTCCAATGTGTCAAAAGGGGTCATGGGGACTCCCTAGGGGTCCTAGTATGCCTTATCACACGTTAGGACCCCTAGAGAGTCCCCATGACCCCTTTTGACACATTGGAATGCTCAAGTGTGTCTTAAGGGGTATTAGGACCCCTTAAGACACACTTGAGTGTTCCAATGTGTTAACAGGGGTCATGAGGACTCTCTAGGGGTCCTAGTATGCCTTATCATGCGTTAAGACCCCTAGGGAGTCCCAATGACCCCTTTTGACACATTGGAATGCTCAAGTGTGTCTTAAGGGGTCCTAGGGGTCAAAAGGGGTCATTGGGACTCCTTAAAGGTCCTAGTATGCCTTATCACGCCTTAAGACCCCTAGGGAGTCCCCATGACCCCTTTTGACAAATTTGAACACTCAAGTGTGTCTTAAGAGGTCCTAAGACCCCTTAAGACACACTTGAACATTACAATGTATCGAAAGGGATCATGGGGACTCCCTACGGGTCTTAATAAGCCTTATCATGTGCTAGGACCCCTAGAGAGTCCCCATGACCCCTTTTGACACATTGGAACCCTCAAGTGTGTCCTAAGGGGTCATAGGACCCCTTAGGACACACTTGAGGGTTCCAATGTGTCAAAAGGGGTCATGGGGACTCTCCAGGGGTCCTAGTACACCTTATCACACGTTAAGACCCCTAGAGAGTCTCCATGACCACTTTTGATGCATTGGAATGCTCAAGTATATCTTAAGGGGTCATAGGACCCCTTAAGATAGACTTGAGCATTCCAATGCGTCAAAAGGGGTCATGGGGACCCCTTAAGATATACTTGAGCATTCCAATGCATCAAAAGTGGTCATGGGGACTCCCTAGGGGTCCTAGTACGCCTTATCATGCCTTAGGACTCCTAGGGGTCATGGGGACTCCCTAGGGGTCCTAGTACGCCTTATCATGCTCAAGTGTGTCTTAAGGGGTCCTCTAACATGTCCTAATGCATTCTAAAGGGTCATCATTCCATCAAAGTTTCATTTCAAACCCTAATGACCCCTTAACGGGCCTGCCAACCCCGATTCGACATGTGGTGTCATGAGACCACCCCATGGGCCCCTTTCAAGTTCTACTAGGCAAAAGTCATCCAAATTTGGTACATAGTTCCTATGACATGTTCTAATGCATTCCAAAGGGTCACCATTCCATCGAAGTTGCATTTTTAACCCCAATGACCCCTTAACAGGCCTACCAAGCCCGATTCGACATGAGGTCTCCCGAGAGCAACCCATGGACCCCTTTTGAGTTATTTTGGGAAAAAGTCATATGAATCATGGAATTAGGTCCTCTTACATGTCCTAATGCATTCCAAAGGGTCACCATTCCATCAAAGTTTCATTTCAAACCCTAATGCCCTCTTAACAAGACTACCAACCTCGATTCGACATGAGGTCTCCCGAGAGCACCCCATGGACCCCTTTCGAGTTCTAATAGGAAAAAGTCATCTAAATTTGGTACGTAGGTCCTATGACATGTCCTAATGCCATCCAAAGGGTCACCATTCCATCAAAGTTTTATTTGGAACCCTAATGACCCCTTAATAGGCCTACCGACCCCATTTCGACATGTGGTCTCTCGAGAGCACACCATGGACCCCTTTTGAGTTTTACTAGGCAAAATTCATCCAAATTTGGTACATAGGTCCTATGACATATCCTAATGTGTTCCAAAGGGTGAAGGTTCCATTGAAGTTTCATTTGGAACCCTAATGACCTCTTAACAGGCAGGTACCGACCCCGATTTGACATGTGGTCTCCCGAGAGCACCCCATGGACCCCTTTCAAGTTCTACTATTCAAAAGTTATCCAAATTTGGTACATAGGTCATCTGATATGTCCTAATGCATTCCAAAGGATCACCATTCATCGAAAGTTTCATTTGGAACCCCGATGACCCCTTAAGTCACCTATCGACCCCGAATCGCACAATGGTCTCCCAAGAGCACCCCATGGACCCTTTTCAAGTTTGACTAATCAAAATTCATCTAAATTGTGGAGTTAGGTCCTCTGACATGTCCTAATGTGTTCCAAATGGTCACCGTGCATCAAAGGTTGTCTCACGAGCCCTAATGACCCCTTAAGACGCCTAGCGACACTGATTGGACATGTGGTCTCTTGAGAGCACCCCATGGACCCTTTTCGAGTTGGACTAGGAAAAAGTCATTAAAATTTGGTACATTGGTACTCGGACATGCCCTATTGCCTTCCAAATGGTCACTGTACATCTGAAGTTGCCTCACAAACCCTAATTACCCCTTAAGACGTCTAGCGACCCCGATTTGACCTGTTGTCTCATGAGAGGATCTGTTATAACTTAAATTAAATATTAAAATAATATATAAAATATTTGAAAAAATACAATATTTAATAGACTAAATATATAATATATATATTATAAGATATATTAGATATTGCATTTAATATATATTATCAAATATACAATAAATTAATGTCCTATTCATTTTATATATTATATATATTAGACATTATATTATATTTTATTATATTATATACACAACAATATTTAATATATAATTTATAATATATACATATATATATTATGTAACATTTATATTATAATATAAAAATATTGCATTTAATATAAATCTGAACAGACTATATACTTAGGCCGTTTAAATTCATATTATCAAATATATAATATAAATAAATAATATATAATATATATACTATATAATATAAAATATAAAACATAAAATATAAAACCTAAATATAAAATATATAAATTATTCATTGTCAGGGTGAAAGAAAAAAACATCAAAATTAAAGGGAAATAAAAAAAGAGTGGGAGGGGGAAACTTTTCAAATTTGAAATTAAAGCAAAATCGGGTAATAGCTTTGGAAACCAAAGCTCCATGGTCAACGCTGAAGATGTGCAAAAAATGTGTTTTTTCTCTATTTTTCTTATGTCAACACTTCGACCATTAGGTTGACGACTTTTTTTCCACCCGATTTCGATAAAACGAAAAGGGTTTCTTCAGATGATTGTCAGCTTTCCATTGATATAAGTGCTGTCAAATTTTGAATTCGTTAAGTATTTATTAGTTATTTTCTAGTTCACTTACGTCTAAAGTCCTGATTGACATATTGATAGAAAAATAGCTATAACTTTCAAACCGTATAACATTTTTGAAATCCAAAAGATGTGTCACATTCTATGCTTCGTCTAGTATAAGAAAAAAATTTTAAAAATTGAATTATGATAAGTTTACAGTGAGTTAAGGTGGTTAGACATGAGATTTTTTAAATTCTAAAAGCGCTGTAGCAAAAAAATCATAATTAATTATCTATTTTGAATAAAAATACCAAAAAATATGTGTCACATCCAGGCATGAGTCAACTACTTATATATAGAATATTATAAAAAAATATTATCATTTGCTTTTGATTAGGGTGGTCAGACATACACGTACTTCTTATTTTTTTGCTGAAATGTTTGTAGTGCTGCATTGCAATCTATACTTTTTACCAATCATATTAATTTTTTTTCAGAAAAGGCTTAGTAGTTTAGAAACTACATTCAATTTCCTACAAATTATATTGTTACAACTTTTTGATATTAGGTTGATAACTAGTTCATTTTTTCACGCCAAGTTGACTAATCTTGATTATCTGATTTTTCATTGCCACTTAAGGGCATAGTTTGGCCCCTCATGATCCTGCACATACCCGGGGACTCTCTAGGTGCCCTAATGCATGATAAGGTGTAGTAGTACCCCTAGGGAGTCCCCAGAACCCCTTTTGACACATTAGAATGCTCAAGTGTGTCTTAAGTGGTATTAGGATCCCTTAAGACACACTTGAGCATTCTAATGTGTCAAAAGGGGTCATGGGGACTCCCTAGGGGTCCTAGTACGCCTTATCACATGTTAGGACCCCTGGAGAGTCTCCATGACCCCTTTTGACACATTGGTATGTTCAAGTGTGTCTTAAGGGGTATTAGGACCCCTTAAGACACACTTGAGCGTTCTAATGCGTCAAAAGGGGTCATGGGGACTCCCTGGATGTCCTAATGCGTGATAAGGTGCATTAGGACACCTAGGGAGTCCCCATGACCCCTTTTGATGCATTAGAATGCTCAAGTGTGTCTTAAGGGGTCCTAATACCCCTTAAGACACACTTGAACATTCTAATGTGTCAAAAGGGGTCATGGGGACTGCCTAGGGGTCCTAGTATGCCTTATCATGCATTAGAACACCTAGGGTGTTCCCATGATCCCGTTTGACACATTGGAACACTCAATTGTGTCTTAAGGGGTCCTAAGACCCCTTAAGACACACTACAGCATTGCAATTGGTCAAAAGGGTTCATGGGGACTCTTTATGGATTCTACCGCGTGATAAGGCGTACTGGGACCCCTAGGGAGTCCCAATGACCCCTTTTGACACATTGGAATGCTCAAGTGTGTTTTAAAGGGTCGTAGGACCCTTTAAGACACACTTGAGCATTCTAATGTGTCAAAAGGGGTCATGAGGACTCTCTAGGGGTCCTAACGCATGATAAGGCATACTAGGACCCCTAGGGAGTCCCAATGACCCCTTTTGACACATTGGAATTCTCAAGTGTGTCTTAAGGGGTCGTAGGACCCTTTAAGACACACTTGAGCATTCCAATGTGTCAAAAGGGGTCATGAGGACTCTCTAGGGGTCCTAACACATGATAAGGCATACTAGGACCCCTAGGGAGTCCCAATGAACCCTTTTGACACATTGGAATGCTCAAGTGTGTCTTAAGGGGTCGTAGGACCCCTTAAGACACACTTGAGTGTTCTAATGTGTCATAAGGGGTCATGGGGACTCCTTATGGATCTTAATGCGTGATAAGGCATACTAGGACCCCTAGGGAGTCCCCATGACCCCTTTTGACACATTGGAATGCTCAAGTGTGTCTTAAGGGGTCCTACGACCCCTTAAGACACACTTGAGCATTCCAATGTGTCAAAAGGGGTCATGGGGACTCCCTAGGGGTCCTAACACATGATAAGACATAATAGAACCCCTAGGGAGTCCCAATGACCCCTTTTGACACATTGGAATGTTCAAGTGTGTTTGAAGGGGTCCTAAGACCTCTTAAGACACATTTGAGCATTCCAATGTGTCATAAGGGTTCATGGGGACTCCCTAGGGGTCCTAACGTGTGATATCTCAATCCCAATCCCTAGGGGTAATAATGTGCCCGCAATCCCTGCCATATTTCATAGTACTGATGAGAAGCAATGGCAAAAGTCTGAGATAGAGGTGGTGCCAGCATTGAAGTGGTAAGACATTCTTCATAATATCACGGGGGCAGGGGGGCACCATCAAAATGGCAAGGCTTTCCTCATAATGTCATGTCGCCACTGATATCTTCTTTAAATTTATTAATGTGGTCAGTTCTACGGCACGTGCATCATTTCTAGTACAACTGCTCATTTTACCAAACCCTTCCCCGCTCTCCATAATCTTCGACCGGTTCAAAGATCCATCTGGTTGTTCTTGTTTAACCTCTCAATGACTCTGTTCAGCTACTGGATTATCAATAGGCATGGTACAATTGTCTGGCACGACTAGAATCTATTTCAAGAACCTTTACAATTTAGCATTTTGGTTGAAAAAGCAGGGAAAGATACCATTTCATAGCCACAAGTGGTGGAAACAGAGTGATTCTCTTGTCCTCTGCTTCTATAATCCGCCTCCAGTGAACTATTCTTCAAAGCCTCCATTTCTGCGTAGCTAGGGTTTTTGGCACCTATAAAAGGCACTACTATGCCACTGTAGGGACTCATGCTCGTTCTCTGAATCATATTAAATAATATTTAAAATGTAAAATGTATATTATATAATATATAATATATAATATATAATCTAATATATAGTTTTTAATATTAATATATATTAAATAATATTAAATATAACATTTAATATATAATTCATATTATATAATATTTAATATATAACTAATATATAACAATTAATATATAATTGATATTATATAATATTTAATATATAACTAATAACTATCAAATATATAACTATCAATTATATAACTATAATTGATAAAGTGGAACCAAATTTCAAAATTAGAAATTAGAGAAAGTGGAGGCAAAGCAAAAATTTGAAATTCTGCCGCCAAATTCGAGTACCCGAAAATATTGGGTACCCGATTAGGCTCGGTATTGGTCTGTGCACCAAACCTACCTGGTCAACTCTTCAAGTGTCACAAAAATGTGTTTTTATTCTATTTCTCTCAGTTCTAGACTTCGACCATGTAGCTGACGACTTTTTTTTCACCCGAATTTGATAAAATGAAAAGGGTATCTTAAGGAGATTATCAGCTTTCTATCGATCTAATTGCTGTCAAATTTTGAATTCATTAAGTAATTATTAGTTATTTTCTAATCGAGCTACCTCTAAAGTGCTGATCTAGATACTGAATGAAAAATGACTATATCTTTCAAACAGTATAACATTTTTGAAATCCGAAAGATGCGTCACATTCTATGCTTCATCTAGTATAAGAAAAAAATTTTAAAAATTGAATTATGATAAGTTTTCAATGAGTTAAGGTGGTCAGACACGAGAGTTTTTAAATTCTGAAAGTGTTGTAGAAAAAAAGCATAATTAATTATCTGTTTGGAATAAAAATACCAAAAAATATGCGTCACATCTGGGCATGAGTCAGCTACTTAGATATAGAATATTATAAAAAAATATTATCATTTTCTTTTGATTAGGGTGGTCAGACATACACATACTTCTTATTTTTTTGCTGAAATGTTTGTAGTGTTGCATTGCAATCTATACTTTTTACCAATCATATTAATTTTTTTTCAAAAAAGGCTTATTAGTTTAGAAACTACATTCAATTTTCTACAAATTATATTCTTACAACTTTTTGATATTAGGTTGATAACTAGTTCATTTTTTCACGCCAAGTTGACTAATCCTGATTGTCTGATTTTTCATTGCCACTTAAGGGCATAGTTTGGCCCCTCATGATCCTGCACATACCCACTTATGCAATCTCCCATCATATATAGCATGTCTATCATATTGCCAAGGTCTACCCACCAAAATATGACAACAATCCATAGGCATGATATCACACAACACCTTATCATAGTACTTTCTAATCTTCAAATTCACATAACATTGTTCACTTACCAAGAGTGTATGCTCATCTTTGATCCATGCAATCTGATAGGGCTTCGGATGTTCCAGCCTTTTCAACTACAATTTTATGACCATTTCCTCAGATGCCAGACTCTCTGAGCTACCACTGTCAATGATTACCTTCCAAACTTTATCAAAAACTCTACATCTAGTCTTGAACAAACTTTTCCTTACCGAATCTTCCTTTTTGTTTTCATTCCACAGTGCTCTCCTTACCATCAAGTTATTTTCTTTCTCAAGCTCATTCAGTGACTCTCCTTGTACCAAAGCATTTCTACTGCTACCAGCCTTCTTACTTGCATGTGTACATTCAAAAGATCTACGTCCTTCCTCTCAACAATTGTAACAAGTTCCTCAGAAACTTCCTCTGCTATAACCACCTTGGTAGTTACTGCCTCTGCCTCTAGATGAACTTTCACCTTTCCACTCAATCTTGCCTTTATCCAGACTTGTGTTTTCTGGTTCAGATCTACCATTTTCACCATGGGATCTACCTCTACCTCTAGGGAATCTACCACCTCCACCTCATTTCCTTTGCTCATGTCTAGTGTTCAATTTTTCCTCAACTTTCAATGCAAATTGATAAGCCTCTTCAATGTTCTCCAACTTGACCAAACTAATTTCCTTTTGGATGGAAAATCTCAAACCATTCAGGTACCTAGCAATTCTTTCCACATCATCTTCATCATGTCCAAATCTGATATCTAATCTATAGAATTCCTCCATATATTCATTTACCTAGCTATCTTTCTGCCTTAGACTTTGCATTCACCTAACTAGGTTAATCTGATAATCACAAGGTAAGAACTTTCCTTTCAATTTATTCATCATCTTATTCCATACCTTGATTTTGTCTTTGACTTTTCTCTTCCTATCTAGCTGTAGATGTTTCCACCATAAGGATGCATGGCTTTTCAACTTTGTGCTTGCAATTTTCACCTTCTTATCTTTAGGAATGTTTTCATACTCAAAATACTTTTCCATCTCAGTGATCCAATCTACCAATTCATCAGAATCCAATTTTCCACCATACTCAGGAAGATTGAAATGTGGTATAGACTTTAGACTTGTCAAAGCCTTCAAGAATCTTTCTTCACCCTGATCCATAATAGGTGCAGGTTCTGCATCACCTTGTTCCACCTCAACTTCATCATCACTAACATCCTCAAGATGTCTACCTCTTCTTTGGTCTATTTCAACAGCTTCCAATCTAGCAGCAATTTGTCTTAACATATCTACCAATCCTAGATCTGTATCTCGCCTCCCATGAACCATCTTGAAAACCCTCTGCAATTACAGGTTAGATCACAATCTGCCACCTCACAATAATTCAACTAGGGCTTCACAAGAAGGAACCTACAAACCTGTTAGGGATTTGACAGATCTGGAACAATATCAAATTAATAGTTATATGTAGAAACAGAAGAAGAAAACAATCACAAAATAGATAACACACAGATTTAATGTGGTTCACCCAATCCCTGGGCTACGTCCACCAACAGCGAGTCCAATATCTTTATTATTATCCCGTGATTACAATCTGAAACTTGCAACTCAATACCGCCATAGGAAGCTACAATATCACTCATACAATCAATCTTCAAACCCTACGCCATTTTACAAGTATTTTTGACTTAACCCTAAGCCCCAAGACTCTGCAAGGGGCTCTGCCCCTTGGCCCCATAGAAAAGTCTTATTAGGCTCCACATACATAACAAAACCTAGATCTAGATCTCACCTCGCTCTAATACCACCTAACGCAAGGGTAGGGTCATGAGGGGCCAAACAATGGCATGCCCTAATGATCTAGCCTGCTTAACAACATGCAGAAGAAAATAACAACACTGAGAGAGAGAGGATGCCAGATCTTTCATTAATTTTCATCAAATAGATTCATACATGCCAAGCTATAAGGCCTTCTCAGTTATAGCTAGATATTACAATGAATTACATAAATCCTCAAACATGCGAGGATCTACCAAAAATCTCTAATCTTCTATCTTCTATCCAAAATGGACTCCCTAAACTCTAACCAAACAACTACATTTATAGAAGAGGCTACTAAATTGAGTCGGCCTTCAGATCCATAATCAACGGAAGAAATGGTCAGATCTAGGACCACATGCTTCCCAATGATTGATACCAACAATAAATCCATGACCCATAATCAATGCACAAGTCGGCCTCAACAGAAATTCAAAATAAACTACTTGGTAAGAAAGGATGATCGAGCAACAAACAAGCATCACCAAGCACCAGTGAAACAATCAACCGTCTAGGAGATAACTGACCATACTCGTTAACCAAAGGAAACTGAACAACTATCAACCAACTCGGTTAGAGCAGGAACCGAGCAACAAAGACAAACTTCAAAATCTATTTGGTGACACATGATTGCTAAGGACCCGAGATGCTCCTGCATCATTCACAACTGGGCATGTTGAATGAAATTCTATTTTGAAGCATTATATTATCGTATTCCACTGTGATTGTTATTGTTATAGTTGTCAGCATAGGTTTGGACCATCCATTATCGGATCCTCCATTCCTACCCTACATCAGGTGGTATCAGAGCTTGAAGATTCTGAGTGTGTGGATAGATCGTCAAAGGTGAGGCAGTTTGCACTAGACCTTGGATTGAAGATGCCTCTGAGGAGAGCTCGTGAGATCTTAGAGGAAGAACCTGCTGGGGAATTCAATCTTGATGATTTTAGGGCTTTCTAGAAACAAGTGCAAGATCTACAAGAGGAATTGAGAAAGAATAATACATCGAAAGATGATAGTGAAGATGAGTCTGAGGAAGAAGATCATTTTGAAGAATCTATAGAAGAATCTAGGGATCCAGAAGAGACTAGAATCCTGAAGGCTATGTCTAAAATTGGGAAAAGACCTAAGATAAAAGTTTCTACATTTGCTGGAAGCCTTAGGTCAGAAGAGTTGATTGATTGGATTAATGAGATAGATGAATATATTGAGTATGAAGAAATAGAAGATCCTGATAGAGTTCGATTTGCAAAGACTAAGTTGAAGGGTCATGCAAATATTTGGTGGAGAGAAGTTCAATTGGAAAGAAGTAGGAGAGGAAAAGAAAAGATCACTAGATGGAACCGAATGGTTGACAAGTTGAAAAAGCAATTCATCCTAGTGGATTATGAGTTAGAGATGTTTAAGAAGATGCAAGCCTTGAATCAAACCAACAAATCAGTGCAGGAGTATACTGAGGAGTTTTACAGAATCCTGATTAGGACTGGTCATTCTAGAGCTGATAAAGAGAAGGTTGCTAGGTATGTTTATGGCTTGAGACCTAGTATTCAAGAAGAATTACTTACTATTTGAATAAAAACTATAGGAGACGCTTATCAGATGGCATTGAAGATTGAGGAGAATCTGAACATGGGGTTCGAAGGAAGACAAAATAATAGGAACTGAGGTGGTAAGACTAGTGAAACAATTGTTGGAGGTAATGTGATAGGGAATCCTAAGAAGACTGATGAAGGAACTGGCAGTGGTCAAGTCGCTAATAACTACAATAATGGACAGAGGGGGAAATGGAGAAATGAGTTCACAAGTACTTGTTTTCAGTGTGGTGAGAAGGGTCATAGAAGTTTTCAATGTCCTAGAAAAAAGAGTTGCACTAACTGCCGAAGAAGACATAGAGAATATTGCAGAAAAAGGTGAATTTCTTATCATTGGAGGTTGGCTACATGTGTTAAGGAACCGGTGCAAAGAATAAATTTGTTCAGAACCAGATGTAAGTGCAAGAATAAGGTATGTAATGTTATAGTTGATGGTGGCAGTTCTGAAAACTTTGTTTCAGAAGAGATGGTTAGTAAATTGAACTTGGAAAGGAAGAAACACCCTAACCCTCATCAGATTAGTTGGATACAAGATGTGTCTAAGGTTAGGATTGCAGAGCAATGCTTGGTTAATTTTCAAATTGGATCTTATCATGATGAAATATTATGTGATGTATTGCCTATGGATGCTTGTCATCTGTTGCTCGGAAGACCTTGGCAATTTGATAGGCATGTTATGTTTGATGGCCGCACAAATACATATGTGGTAATGCATGGTGGATCCAAGCATAAGTTATTACCTTTGCAGGGGCCAGGGGATGTGGAGTTGTCAGGTGTTGTCCTTGTGACAGTGACAAACATCAAGAGCAAAAAGTTGATGAACCTATCTCTATGGATAAAAGGGAGCCAAGTTTGAAAGGAAAAGAGGATGACATGGTTGAGGAATTTATAGAGATTAAGAGACAGATGGTCTTTCTGGCAAAGATAGTTGATGCAGGAGCATCCTAAGATTCTCGTCAATCCTATATCAACCAAAAATATGTTTGTCTTTGAAGGTAGATTAGTAGTTTTGATCTTGGTTTGGTGGAGTACTTGCTCAGTTTGGGAGACTGGTTGCTCATTTTCTATTATTGTCAGGGTGCTCGGTCTCAAAAGAACACTCGGTAACTGAAGGGGTCAGTTTCCTGGTGCTTGGTGATAAATGTGTTGCTTGGTCATGCTTGGCATGGTTGGTTGACTGGTGCTTGGTTGTTTCCTTTGTTTCTCAGTGTTCTTGCTTATTCTGACTGGTGCATTTAATTTGGGTCATGCTCCTCAAGTTATGGATTGACCGTTGGATGTGTGGGGACCTAGATCTGGCATGTTGCATTCTTCTATGCAGATCTAATGACCGTTGGGGCCATCTTGGATAATTTTATTTATTGTAAGGCTATTTGAGAGCTGACTGATGCTTTGATATTTAATATTTGTATATCTTGTTGAGCCAACTTGTGGCTGGGATTTAGTATTTACATGGATGTTTGGATAGTGATTTTGGGGGGAGTTTTGGAGAGTTAGTGACCTGCGAGCTTAGGAACAGGAAGATTGCTTGGAAGTTTCAGTACAAGTTTGGATCTTTCCTGGGTGCCTACCAACATGTTGTGTGTTGCAGACCTGGGCTAGCTGAATACTGATGTTGTGGGAAAGATTTGGATCCTTCAAGATCTTGTAGACTGTTACTTGCTTTATATCTGGTTGTAACCAGGAAGGCCTTACAGCCTGACACATTGTATGTAATCGGTGGTTTGATGAATAAAGACTTCTATTTTATATTAGATCTTGTGTATTTCTATTGCGTATTGGTTTGGCTGCAAGGTCCGACAGTCCTTAATTGGAAACTCCAACCTTGACTGCATTAGGTGGTATCAAAGCGAGTTGATCTTGTGGAGTGAGGTTTGTTCCTGTTTGAGCAAAGTTTGTTCCTATTGGAGCCGAGTGGATCTTGTGTGTCTGTGTCTAGATCCTGATAGAGTTAGATTTAAAAAAACTAAGTTAAAAGGTCATGAAAATATTTAATGGAGAGAAGTATAGTTGGAAAGAGGTTGAAGAGGAAAAAAAAAGATCACTAAGTGGAACCGAATGGTTGATAAGTTGAAGAAGACATTCATTCTGGTGGATTATGAATTGGACATGTTTAAGAAGATGCAATCTTTGAAGTAGACTAACAAATCGGTACAAGAGTATACCGAAGAGTTTTATAGAATCATGATTAGGACTGGTCATTCTGAAGCTGATAAAGAGAAGGTTGCTAGGTATGTCTATGGTTTGAGACCTAGTAATCAAGAAGAGTTACTTACTATTTGGATGACAATAATAGGAGATGCTTATCAGATGGCATTGAAGATTGAAGAGAAATTGAATAAGAAGTTTGAAGGTAGATAGAACAATAGGAACCGAGGTGGCCGTAAGACTGGTGAGATAGTTGTTGAAAGTAATGTGGTAGAGAATCCTAAGCCTGATGTGGGATCTGGCAGTGGTCAAGGTACTAAGAATGCTAGATAGAGAAGAAGGTGGAAGAATGAGTTCATTGGTACTTGTTATAACTGTGGTGAAGTTGGTCATAGAAGTTGGCAGTGTCCTAAGAAAAGAGTTGCATTAGTTGCCGAAGAAGACATTGAGAATGTTCCAGAGAAAGGTGAATGTCTTGTCACCAGAAGATTAGCTGCATGTGTCTCTGAACCGGTATAAAGAAGAAGTTTGCTCAGAACCAGATGTAAGTGCAAAAATAAGGTATGTAATGTCATAGTTGATGGTGGTAGTTCTGAGAACTTTGTTTCAAAAGAGATGGTTAGTAAATTGAATTTGGAAAGGAGGAAGCATCCTAATCTGTATCAAATTAGTTGGATTCAAGATATTTCTAAGGTTAAAGTGGAAGAGCAATGCTTGGTTAATTTCCAGATTAGATCTTACCAGGATGAGATATTGTGTGATGTGTTGCCTATGGATGCCTGTCATCTATTTCTCGGTAGACCTTGGCAGTTTGACAGAAATGTGTTGTTTGATGGTCATGCTAACACTTATGTGGTTAGGCATGAAGGAGCTTGGCATAAACTGATACCTTTACAAGAGAATGGGGTGAAGGGATGTGGAGTCATTAGGTGTTGTCCATGTGATGATGACAAACCTCAAGAGCGAAAGGTTGAGGAACCTGTTTCCACAAAGTCTAGTTTAAAGGAGAAGGAGAATGATATATCTAAAGAGTTTGTTGAGATTAAGAGGTTGATGGTCTTTCTAATAGAGATAGTACAGAAGATGATGACATTTATGACATAGAGAGATGCAGATGATACTGAGTTGAGTGAGGAGGATGAACCTTATTAAGGCACTGCTATGGTCGGTAGTGGTCAGAGTCGGTTGTTATCAATTGCTGACTGGAAATATAAGAAAAGTGGAAAGCATAAGAACTTGCCTCAGGAAGAGATGAATGAAGTGGAGACTACTTGGGATGAAGGACAAGAGGAGATATGGGTGAAGAATAGATTTGGCATACCTATTCTAATTCCCTTGAGACGTTCCTAATTTCCTTATGAGAAAATCTTTCTTACCCAGGGTGTCTGATGTAGGAGCATCCTAGGATTCTTGGAAATCCTGTATTAACTAAAAATATGTTTGTCTTTGAAGGTAGATTGCTAGTTTTGATCTTGGTTTGGTGGAGTACTTTCTTGGTTTAGGAGACTAGTTGCTCAGCATCTATCGTTGTCAGGGTGCTCGGTCTCTGAAGAATGCTCGGTAACTGAAGGCGTCAGTTTCTTGGTGCTCGGTGATAACTGTGTTGCTTAGTCATGCTTGGCATGGTCAGTTGATTGGCACTTGGTTGTTTCCTCTGTTGCTCGGTGTTCTTGCTTACCGACATGATTTTTTTGGATGAATCAACTTGGTCGATTGGTGCATTTAATTTGGGTTGCGCTCCTAGAGTTATGGATTGATCATTGGATGTGTGGGGACCTAGATCTGGCATGTTGCATTCTTCTATGTAGATCTAATGACCGTTGGGGCCATCTTGGATAATTTTATTTATTGTAAGGCTATTTGAGATCCAACTGATGCTTTGATATTTAATATTTGTATATCCTGTTGAGCCGACTTGTGGCTGGGATTTAGTATTTACATGGATGCTTAGATAGTGGTTTGGGGGGGAGTTTTGGAGAGTTAGTGGCTTGCAAGCTTAGGAACAGGAAGATTGCTTGGAAGTTTGAGTTCAAGTTTAGATCTTTCCTGGGTGCCTACCAGCGTGTTGTGTGTTGCAGACCTAGGCTAGCTGAATACTGATGTTGTGGAAAAGATTTGGATCCTACGAGATCTTGTAGACTGTTAGTTGCTTTGTATCTGGCTATAACTAGGAAGGCCTTACAGCCTGGCACATTTCATGTAATCCGTGGTTTGATGAATAAAGACTTCTATTTTATATCAGATCATATGTTGTTCTTATGTATTTCCATTGCGTATTGATTTGGCTGCAAGGTCAGGCAGTCCTTAATTGGAAACTCCAACCTTGACTACATCAATAGTGTAGAAAATGATGACACTAGTGACACAAAGGAATGCAGATGATGCCAAGTTAATTAGTAAGTTTGGAGAAGATATGATTCACCAAAGTGTTGGTGTAATCAATAGTGGAAAAGATGGTCAGAATCAGTTTCTGTCAGCTGTAGAAAGGAAAGATGATAAAAGTGCAGGGCAAGATAATTTATTGAGTGTGACAATAGATAAAGTGAAGATAACATGGAATGAAGGACAAGAGGAGATATGGGTTAAGAATAGATATGGTATATCTATCTTGATTCCCTTGAGACATTCATGAGAACTTTTTATTTACCCGGGGTGTCTGATGCAGGAGCATCTTGGGTCTTGAGCAATCTTGCATCGCCAAAAACATTTCCTATTTTTGGTACCTATCTATTTTTTATTTTGTAGCCACTACTACTATTGGTTTCTTGCTTTGCAAAGTTGATGTTATGCTTTGGACCTATTCTTGGACCTTCTCCTAAGAGCACACATCCTAATTCATTTGGATATGGGAGTTATCTTCATTTTCCTTGGGTATCAATTTTCTACCAGTTTCACATGAAACGTTGAGTGTTTAGCCTTGCTGTGGTTTTGTGTGGGGAAATTGGATCTTGTGAAGTTCAGGATATGTTCTTGGATCATGTGTGGACCTAAATCTAACTTTGCATCATGTTTTGTTATTTCTTTCTTTAGTGTTGGTTTCTCTCCCTAGGATGGACCTATAATGTAATTAATGCCTAATTGGTCGACTTATGGCTTAGCTAGTTATATATTGGGAGCTTGGGTTGTTGTAGGGGGAAGAGAGTAGAGAAAGGAGTTAGGTAGATTGACAAGAATCATAATTGGATTCTATGAGATCTTGAAGAGCAGATTGTTTATCTGATATTGTAATAACAGAGATAGTGGTTTGCATGCTTGGAGACAAGGAGATTGCTTGGAGGCTTGCGAGCTCAAGTTTAGATCTACCTTGGTGTTTCCATAAGTTGCTGATATGTTTCAGAGATGGACTAGCTAGGAGATTGCATAAATATTTTGTAATTTCATTGTATAAGGCCGAAACTTGGAAGGCCTCATAGTTGGGTATGTTGAATGAAATTCTATTTTGAAGCATTATATTGTTGTATTCTGCTATGATTGTTGTTGTTATAGTTGCAGGTGTAGGTTTGGACCATCCATTATTGGATCCTCCATTCTTGCCCTGCCTCACTCCAAGAAGAAACACTTAAAAAATTGTTTTGGCCACCATTAATGATTGAATAGAGGTGTTGAGAAAACTTAAACAAAAGCCCTCTTAACATATTGATCCCCTATTTGATTCCTTAACCTCCCTTCCAATCATAGTGAAAGATGTTGAAAAACAAATTGTTCCATACAACCTTGAGGTTGATATAAAATTGGATGACAGTAGTCAATTTGTGGAAGTGGTCAGTAATAATATGAAAAAGAAAAGAAAAACCATGGATAGACAATCATTATCTAATTATATATCCCTTGGCAAGAAAAATAACAAAAGAGGTGTTGACCTACCTGATTGTTTTACTAGACTATAGAAAAGTTAGAAATAGTCTTCTCATGCTAAATAACAATATGATTAATATTGCGAGTTGGAATATCCATAGATTAGAGATTTCTTATATAAAATATGTTGCCTGGGACTGGTGTAATGAGATGAGTAATAATGAAATTATTTTTTTACAAGAAATCAAATTTGTAGGTTTCCATACTGCTAACATTATGAAATTTATTTGGAAGCAAGCCACATGTTTTGTATAAGATCATGAAAAAGGAAAAGGTGGAGTTTCTATTCTCATTGGGCCTAGATGGGTTGATAAAATTGAAGCCAATGGTTCATCCCCCTATAATAGAGCATTATAGGTGATCCTTAAATTCATGGATAAACTTATTGGCATATGCAATATCTATGCTTCTAATTATTATAGAGATTGGGCTTCCCTTTGGGATTGGATGGCTTCTTCCCTCCCAAAAGCTGACTAGATCATCACTAGAGATTTTAATATGGTGGAATATAGAGAAGATAAATGTGGTGGTACCAAAATTAGTTGGAAAGGCAATGAAAAATTCTTCTGGTCAAAATTTAAAAGAAGTTTCAATGTGGTGGATCCATTGGAGAGGAAAAAAGAACTATTTTATGATATTTAGTATACATGGTGCAACAATCAAGCAAGTAGGTATAGGATCTATTGCAGACTAGATAGGTTATATATTGACTCTACTATATTTTCATTTGAGAATAATAAATGTAATATGCCAATAACTTGGTTATCCCTACTATTATATCTGATCATTCATCGATATCTACATTCATCCTCATTGATCAGGATTTGCCCAGTATTATTAGAACTAAGTGTAAGAATCTATTTAAGTTAAATACCACTCTCCTCTAGATAATGATAATTTGGATGCAATAAGGATGGCTACATGCTTGTCCAAATTTTTCACTAAGAGTGCTAACCCTAGGGAGCAATGGGATTATTTGAATGAGATCTGGACAAAGATTTTTTATTTGATTGGGGAAAAGAAGGAAAAGGATACGCCTAAAGAACTAAAAATAGGATTCAGAGTAAGAATAATGAATTGGAGAGACAAAATCATGGTAATGGTGCTACTAAGGAACTAGAAGAAGCACTATACTCTAATAGGATGGAGTTGAGGAAAATTCAAAACTAAAGATTCCAAGGGAAAAAATTCAAGTCCAGGATGACTTGGTTGAAGGAGACAAGGACACCAATTATTTCTTTAACCTGATCAAAGATAAACAAAATAGGGAGATGATTGATGAAACACAAACTGAATCTAGGTTATCCAAGGATATGAGTGAGATCAAGAACACATTCTTTGAGTTTTATAAGAATTTGTTCACATTAGAGAATAAGAATAATAATTCTAAGGTGTTAGAAAACTATTCGAAGTTGATCCCAAAGAGAATATCTAGAGAGGAGGCTAAGACCCTTGAATAAGACATCACTATTGATGAAATTGAGGATACCATTAGTTCTTTAGCCAATGGCAAGTCTCTGGATTAAGATGGTCTTCTAGCTGAATTCTATAAGAAAAATGTTGAATGGGTCAGTGAGGAACTAGTCCAACTATATAATGATGCTTTTGAATTGGTCTCTCTTGGTAAAAATATCATTAAAGGGGTGATCAAACTTATCTCCAAAAGTGGGGATATGTCTCAAGTAAAAAATTGGAGGCCAATCACCCTCCTCAACATATCCTATAAAATTATTGTGAAAACTCTTGCTAGAAGGAGATTAGGGATTCTAGGAAAGATTGTATATGTGACACAAATTGGCTTTATAAAAGGGAGGTGCATATTGGAAAATCTGATCACCAATTGGGAGGCTCTTCACTGGATGGTCAAACTTCTACCATGATCTCATTAGACTTTGATAAAGCATATGACAAAATTGAGTGGCTCTTTGTCCTTGGATTCCTTAAGGGATTTGGTTTTCCTCCAAACTTCTATCAGTGGATTGATATATTATTCATGGATTCTTCTACTATCATTGATGTTAATGGAGAGTTATCTGAACCCATTCTCTTGAAGAGATCAATAAGACATGGATGCCCAATTGCACCTGCCATGTTTATGGTGGTTGCAGATGCATTGATCTACGTTCTCAGAGCCAATGACTTAGGCCCTCCTATCAAATAAGTAAAGATTCCCCATCAAGATGAATTGATCAATGCAAAATTCATCAATGATACAAATCCTTTTTTGGAGTTATCTAAAGGTAATTTTGACAATGCACTAAATAGACTAGATAATTTTTGTTTGGCATCTGGGGCAAAATTAGCTCCCCATAAGTCTACAATCCTAGGTTGGCATGAGGCTTCTCCAAATTGGTTACATCTTAAGGGGTGGGTCTTGGATGGACCCTCCACTATTGTGTAGTACCTTGGGGTCCCTTTGCATTATATCCATCCACTAAGGAAATGTGGGATTGGATATATGTTAAGGTTAAAAAAACATCTAAAATGGAAAACTTATCTTCTTTCTTTGGCTAGCAGAGTTCAAGTTGTTCAGAAGGTACTAAATTCTCATTCAATATACTATTCCTCTACCTAGTTGTTTGCAAATTATCAAATTGATAAATTGGATAAGATTATGAGGGACTTTCTTGGTCAGATGGTATGGGGGTAAAGAAGAGGCATCGTGTTAATTGGGATTGGTGTTTTAGGCCTAAGAAGTTGGGTGGTCTAGCTCTTAGAGATATAATGTCTCATGGAGATGCTCTTGCCTCTAAGTGGATATTTAAGGCTCTTCATGGTGATGACCCTTGTAAAATATTGATCAGAAACAAATATTTTAAATCTAGGAGTATGAAAGGTAAGAATTGGAAGTAATTATCTCTTTGTGATTTGCTTATGGGGGACTTTGATATAAAAGTGTTTGGTTCAACTATATTTGCCTCTTTGGAAGGCTTTGACTCAAATTAGGGTCCTACTATGTTCTAGAGGGGAAATTGATGGCCCTCCCACCTTCTCTATGTTGGATATATCTTTGTGGTGAGGTATTCAATTAAACAATAAATCTCTTTCTCTTACTCAAAGTTGTTCTACTAAGTATTAGACTTCCCAAGGCATCTCCCTAATTAAGGACATTCTGATTGATCACCATCTTTGGTCCTAGGAGGAAATTTGGGATAATTTTGGTATCCCCCCTCTCAAAAGAAGAATTAAACTCTCATTCTAAAAGCTATAGGTAGCCTCTTCCCTGAAAAGATGTTTCATAGTGATTCTTTTTTGAAACCACTCAAATGGTAGGATGGATATTTATTCCTTGATGTATCATGCTTAGGGATGACTCTAATATCCTTAAATGGATTAATCAGTGTTGGGGTCTAGATTGGCCAAACTCCAAATGGCATTTTATCCTTGACATCATGTGACATCAACCTATTGAACCTAAAAAGTCCTATTTTCATTGGACAATGTTACTTAAAAATATTATTTTTGGCTAGGTCCTATCTTTCATGGGTGTTATCCCCTTGTCTTGTTTTATTTTGAAAGTCCCCGAAATTGGTGAACATATTTTCTTTGAGTTCCAATTTTCTTGTTTGGTTTGGTCCATCTAATGTAGGAGCATCTTGGGTCCTTGGCAATCCTATATCACCAAAAACATGTTTGTGATTGTCCTGTTTTGCTTGGTTCCTTCTTTGACTGAGTTGGTTCGGTGTTGCTTAGTTTCCTTTGTTTACTAGGGTTGGTCGTTTATCTCTCTAGCACTCGGTGAATTTCCCTAGTGCTCGGTGATGCTTGTCTGTTGCTTGGTTATCCTTTCTTACCGAGTTGTTTGTTTTGGTTTTCTGTTGAGGCCGACTTGTGCAATTAATTTTGGTCATGGATTTAATGTTGGTATCTATCATTGGGAAGCATATGGACCTATATCTGGTCATTCCTTCCATTGATGGTAGATCTAAAGGTCGACTTGTTCGGTAGCCTCTTGTATATAATGTAATCTTGGTTTGTAGTTTTAGACATCAATTTGGAGGACATCAGAGATAGAAGATAGAAGATTAAAGATTGTTTCAGATCCTCACATGTTGGAGGACTCCTGTACTTGAATTGTAATATCTAGCCTAAACCAAGAAGGCCTTACAGCCTGGCATGTATGAATCAATTGAGATAAATATATGAAAGTTCTTCTACATTCTCTCTCTCACTGTGTGTTTGTTGCTTCCGTATGTGATCTCTACAAGGTGGATCTGGTTAGGGTGTGCCTTTGGCCCCTCTCACAATCCTCCCTTATGTTAGGTGGTATCAAAGCAAGGTGAGATCTGGATCTAGGTTTGCGAATCTAGGTTTGAGGGTTTCTTCTTGCCAAGCCCTAGTTGATTTTTTGTGTGGTAGTAGATTGTGATATGGCCTATAATTGTAGAGGGTTACAAGATGGTTTGTGGGAGGTGAGATGTGGATCCAAGATTGGTAGACATGTTGAGACAACTTGATGCTAGATTAGAAGCTGGTGAAACAACCCAGAGAAGAGGAAGACATCTTGAAGATGTTAGTGATGATAAAATTGAGGAAGAACAAGGTGATGTAGAACTTGCACTGTTGATGGATCAAGGTGAGGAAAGATTGTTGAAACATTTGAAAAATTTGAAGTCTACACCACACTTTAATCCTCCTAAGTATAGTGGAAAATTGGATTCTGATGAATTGGTGGACTGGATCACCGAGATGGAAAAGTAATTTGAATATGAAAATGTCCCTGAGGAAAAGAAAGTGAAAATTGCAAACACAAAATTGTAAAGTCATGCATCCTTGTGGTTGGAACATCTACAGTTGGACACAAAGAGGAAAGGCAAAGATAAAATTAAGGTATGGAATAAAATAGTGAATAAATTGAAAGGAAAGTTTTTACCTTGTGATTATCAGATTAACCTAGTTAGGCAAATGCAAAGTTTGAGGTAGAAAGATAGCTCGATAAAAGAATATATTGAGGAATTATATAGATTAGATATTAGATCTAGACATGATGAAGATGATGTAGAAAGAATTGCTAGGTACCTGAATGGATTGAGATTTTCTATCCAAGAAGAAATCAGTTTGGTCAAATTGGAGAACATTGAAGAGGCTTATCAATTTTCACTGAAAGCGGAGGAGAAATTAAACAAGAGACACGAGCAAAGAAAAAGAGGTAGAGGTGGTAGATTTCCTAGAGGGAGAGGTAGATCTTATGGTGAAAATAGTAGATCTGAACCTGAACAGACAACTCTGGATAAAGGCAAGACTGAGTGGAAAGGTGAAAGTTCATCTAGAGGCAGAGGCAGTAACTACCAAGTGTAATACCCTAAAATTGGCACCTAATAAATTCAATCATTTTGGTGCATTTTCGACAATTTTACATCTTCAAAGTCCTAGTTCCCTAGGCAATTTTCTCTCTCCTACCTGACTTAATTTGACTTGATGTCAATTGCAAAGACCATAAATTGCATTAATTAAATATCAAAATTAATTCCTAAAGTCCTTGACTTTAATTAGCTAATTTACCCCTATGATAATTTAATTTAATCCTCAAGTCTTTAGTGCTTAGAATTAAATTAAATCCACCCTATTTGGCTAATTACCCATAAAAAGGAATTAAAAATTGCTTGATATTTGAATGGACACTCATTTTTGAATTAATAATTCAAGATATTCAAAGGCCACCTGTGTGGCATTTTCCATTCTTTTCTTAAGTAATTTATGCATTTTTGTCTCAAAAGGGAATGAAGAGTTAGGAGTTTCAAATCAAGAAACTCTTCATTCCTCTTCTGGCTTTTCTATTTAATGGACCTCATTTCTTCATTTGAGGGGCAATTTTAGTCTCATCTATTTCATTGTTATTAAAGCTTTTATTGCATTTATTAGATTAATATCTCATATTAGTATAATTTTGCATCTCATTTTAGACTAATTTTCTCATTGTTCTTAGTATAATATCATCTTTATTTCAAGTGCTCTAAAATAAATCTGCATTTCATATTTATTTCAAAAGCATTTATAGATTAATTGCACTCATCTTAGTTTAATTTCAGTTTTGCATATCATCATAGTTTTGAAAATCCTCCATTGTGGGATTGGTCTATGGTTGTTGGCTCTCATTCTGAGAGTAATTGAACACCCCATCCACATAGGAGGCAACAGGTTGATTCAACTGATGTTGTGAGATGGACTATTCATGTTCATACTTTCCATCTCATGATTAAGCAAAGACTATGTTGCATTTGTGCTTGATTTAGAGGTCACATTTAAGCACACACATTTTGGCACCCACCGTGGGGCAGAAAATCTGATTTTTGGCCTCATTTTCATCTTTTTCTGATAAAATTTCACACTCTGATGTGCATCCGTACTGCCTATGTATGGATTCTCATGCGAGAATCCAGAGCATCCCACGCGAGATTTTGCTCCTTGTAGCACTTCCTCATGCAAGATTGTGCGGCCTCGCGCGACAGCCTTTATTTCCTCGTGCACAGCCTATGTTTCCTCACGCCATGGGGTACTTCCTCGTGCGAGATTCCAGGACAGTGACTTAATTTTCCTACTTTTCTGTCTTTCTATTTCAGATTTATAACAATTTTCTATTTGTTGTTGTTTAATATTTTCTGTCATTTTCACAGCATAACAGTTTTCTGTAGGACATTTGATCAAGAGCTAAAACATGCTAATGGTTTGATTGCAGGCTGATAGTCAAAGATTGCTAAAAAATGTTGTGTCTGTTTCCTGCTTTTATTCACATAGTCTAAATAGGGCTCCGTTAAAATTTCTTGAGGATTTTGATAGTGAGTAGGGACTTTGGCTCTTCATTACATGGAGGTGATGACCATGAATGAACCCAAAATCATAATGATCTTACTAGTATGACAAATTCTTGGGGAAGTGGAGAAAGGTAGTGAATCTTTACGCTTCTACTTACCAGGGTATTATGCTCTTCTCCCTCTAGGAGAACCAGAAAACCAAAAGTTTGTAGTTGTGGTGGAGTGAAACTAACTCGGTGATGAATCTTCTTGATGTGTTTGGGTGAGGAAATATGATAGAGAAGTATGCTCTTCTCCCTTTAGGAGAAACAGAAAATTTGACCCCGAATCTAAGCCAAGTCTCATGTCACCTTTAGAGGGCCTGCCGGTATTGAACCTCTGGGAATGACCTAAGTGAGTACACACCTATCGCCAGTGATTCCACCTCACTCTAATAAAGAATGTTTTGTTAAGTCTAAAGAATCCAAAACCATGTTAGCTTCCTTCTCAAGACTTTGACTATCATCTTGAGAAGGCTCCATTTGTTATACTGAGCGGCGTTGCTCCTAGCCCTGCTTGCAGGGGTGTATGACTTTCAGGTATTGGTGTGGCTGCGAGGCCTTAACCCTGTATCAGGGGCACCGAAGGTATTTAAATGGAAGCCTATTAAAAAATCTCCTTAGC
Source organism: Chamaecyparis obtusa (assembly GCA_027943335.1). Classification (NCBI taxonomy): domain Eukaryota; kingdom Viridiplantae; phylum Streptophyta; class Pinopsida; order Cupressales; family Cupressaceae; genus Chamaecyparis; species Chamaecyparis obtusa. Next base: position 726,806 of record BSBK01005605.1, on the reverse strand, counting down.
TAGTGGCCTACCCAGTTCACCTTCGAAAGGAGTCATAATCTTTGCGCAGGGAGGGGGAAGAATCTCTCTCGTAGATTCCCATCATAGGCATACACCTGAATGTTTGGAGGCAGTTGTGACACTGGCCCCTGCTACAAGGGTAACCTTTGAATGTACATTGTTGAGTCCTTGGAAATAGCAAAAACATGGGTGCCCTCTAAGGGGTGACACGGTTGTGTGAGGTGCACATATGCGCATAAGCAATGGGGCAAAGGTTTTGGCTTCTCACCATTTTTTTGTAGGACTAAGCTATGTGTTTGTTATCAAGTCTTAAACATTGTCCAATCATTATCAAACAAAGACTCCCCTGATGCTATCAAGTTGCTTTGTCCTTGATAGGTCTGTTAACAACTACTTCTTTTATCACAACTGCTTGATTCAAACCTTTGTATCTTTAAACGAATGCTTGAAATCCTAAAATGAGATTATTGATTAAACTGTTCTTCAAACCTGTCAGGAAACTGGATTTTTTGTCAGACACCAGTTTAGACTATACTTCAAAATTTAACTTTTATCTTGCAAACTATGCCCGATTATCAAATTTTGTACCTTTCTCACATGATGTTTCACACTTCAGAGCACTTTTCCCGCACGAGGTTTTACACTTTAGAGCACTTTCTAGCGTGAGACATTATTTTCTCGCGTGAAGACTGGTGTTCTCTCACGTGGATTGGTACTTTCTCACCTGAGACTGTAGCCCAGTTTGCAAAAATAGAGACCTATTTTCTATTGACTTTTTGACTTTTTATCTGATCTGCCTTTTGTCTGAGGTATATTTTCTACTTTCCTATTGTTCACTGTCAGAAACTGGTTGTTTTGAGCTAGGAATCGATCGATCTTTTCTTTGACTTGTGTCATCTCTCATTGGTTTACCTTATCTCTTTATGCCTTTTGTATCTCGTGTTGCGATAGTCTTATCTCGGCTATTCTAGCCATCTCTTTTGATGATTCGTACTAGGTTCATCTCGCATCTTGGCTGTCCTAGCCTTTACCTTCTTTGCATTGTTCTTAAAGATCAAGTCTAGCTTTGTCCTAAATCCTCTCTCGTTTCATCTTCATCTATGACTATCACGACTAGAAGTGGCAAAACTTATCCCATTCAGAATACTGGTTTAGATAGAAGTGAATCTCCTAATCAAGAAATAGGTCATCCCGAATCTGTTATGAAATCTGAACTTTGTGAGAGATCCTCATATTCCTCCTCATTCCAAGAGTATTACAATCCATTATTTTAGATACAGTCTGACTTATTATTTCAAGAATATTGTAACCCATTGTTTCAACACTAGCATGGCTTTGAAGGGTCACTTTCTAGAATCGAACCTATCGACTCTTTCAATCTTATTTTCATGACCTCTCAGAATACTACCAACAAGATGGGAGATCTATTCCACTTCCCAGGGGGAGGTAAATTCAACAAAAGCCATGAGAAATCTCAAAACAACGAAGGTCATGGTCAGTCTCGAAATGAAAATAGTTATGATCAATCCCACAATATTTGATATCCGGTCAACATCTAAGACCTTTTCAATTTAAAATAGTGACAAGGGGAGCCTCTCCTAACATTTCTCCATAGATGGAGACAACTATGCATGAAGTATCTACATGAATTACCCAAATCTGAAAAGCTCGATATCTTCTTGGACAATCTTGTCCCAAATTTTGGATACCAAGTACGATTACAAGGTCCCCTCACTTTTTTCAATATGATTAGGTGGGCTGTGAGGATAGAAGTGTTTATGGTCAAGAAGGGAGAATTGACTTTGAATAAAGACAACAAGCAATGACCTTCTCCCTTGAACATGGATAAGGATAAGATTGTTAATAGAAACATAGATGTTATGAATGACAGGGTTATTGACAATGTGATGCCAAAACCCTCAAAGTCTGTCTTTAATCTCAGCTCTAGCATACAAATGATCAAAGCCACTGAGAAGGCTATGACAAAAACTCAACCACCTTCAAGATTCACTAGAAACAAACCTTGGCTCTCTCAACCTGAGCGTGACTCCACTTCCTTGGGAAAACCTCTCAATGTGGTTTATAGCACTTTGGTGCAGAACCATAACAAGAATTCAGATCATCAGGAATTTAAAGACTCCTTTCCTCCTCATGGGAAAATTGAATTATCCAAGTCTAAAGGTACCAACAATGTGGTCAACTATACATATGATACTAGTGACATTGTCACCAATGAGATTGAACCTGTTGATACTGAATACTGTGACATGATCACTGCTCTAGGGAGCAAGGATACTCCTAAAGCCAAAACTCCCTTTATCTTGTGAGGCCCTACGCCTCCCTCTTATAACTCCACATAGTCTCCAGCTTGTGCAAATGCTATCACTCGATCTTTTGTGAAGATTATTCTCAAAGGTCCCGAGCCTTTGACATCCGGACCAAAACTATCTATGGATAAAGCCCTCACTGAGGTAAACGTCCCCAAAGATCTCAATCTTAGTTAGTTTCAATCTATGGTGGGTCATTTAACCTCACCACATTACTTGTCCTTCTCTAAAGAAGATGATCACTCTTCAAGCCATCCGCATGATGCTCCCCTACACATTGAAGTTATGGAAGGTCCTGAGCGTGTTTACTCTGTCCTCATTGACAATAATGCTGGCCTAAATACTTGCTCTACTAAGATGCTTACCCAAATGATAGATAGCTTTGTTCCCACCAATAGAGAGTCCATTGAGTTCTATGATGCCAAGCTAAAAGAAATAGAAAGGACCCTAAAAATCAAAGATATTGGCATGGGGGAATATCAGATTGAGTCCATGTTGACATTGACAACTCTCCCTCCATCTCCACATTCCTATGAGGAGCCTTCTAAAGATAGATTTGGTATTGGCTATCAGGGCCATACGCTTGACAAACCTAGTTGCAGCTTGCACTCACATGCAGATTTAGATGATGAAGAAACACAGATTCAACCTATGACATATGAAAGACCTTTAAATGATCAAAATTCTGATTCAGACTACTAGAAAGAGTCTTATCTACCTTCTCAAGTGCTTCAAGAACATGATCTTGGTCCTCACTAGGAGGATTTTATACACTCTACTGAATAGATTTCTACTACTACAGCTACTACTGAATATTTCATTGCCTCTAATGGCACACATACTGATTGGGAGCAACTGTTGGATGCTTCCCTTATCTTGGGTATGCCTCAAGGTATGCCTATTCTAGATTGTTCCACCACTTCTGCTATTGAATAGACTCCTACTACTACCAACTTAATAGCACACATACTAATTGGGAGCAACTATTGGATGCTTCCCTTATCTTGGGTATGCCTCAAGGTATGCCTATTCTAGATTGTTCCACCACTTCTACTATTGAATAGACTCCTACTACTGCCAACTCCAATGGCACACATACTGATTGGGAGAAACTATTGGACACTTCCCTCCTCTTGGGTATGCCTCAAGGTATACCTATTCTAGATTACTCTGACACTTCTGCTACTGAGAAAGATCCTGCTGTTGAAGAAACACCTCCTGCAATAGATGATAGCAATGAAGAAAATCTTCCGCCTACTATATCTCTAGCTGATTACAACAAACAGTGTCACCATGGTGAAATGAACTCAAAGGAATATGAATGGGACTCCATATCAGATGCTACTACAAAAATACCAGTTGATGTTGTACATGAAGATGCTGCTCCTACCAACTCTAAAAAAGGAGAAAGTTCTAATCCTCCAGATCAAGAAACTGATGATGATCCTTTCCACCCTCCTCTAGAGATCATTCCTATGGCTCCTAGGCCATCTACTCCAAGTTATACTTCTACTACTTCAGCAAATCATGGGTATGTAAGACCCCATCCTGTTACAGTCTCATGGAATCTTTGTGCTCTCTTACCACCTGAAAGGGGACCTAATTCTCAGAATAGGTTATCTTGGTTAGGCTCACATAATATTCCTCCAAACTTATCTGACTCTTCTAAGACAACTCACAATCGACAACGTTCTATGGAAGATAAATTTCTTTATCTATCTAACTCACTCATGAACAATGAGGATAATGCTGATATCTTTGCACTTGAGCCTATCCCATTGACTACTCATCCTCCACCTCCTCCCTAAGATAAGTGGCTCATCCACTTTCCATCTTCATCTCTCCACCTAAACCAGTCATACAAGCCTCTTTCATCCACTATTCTTGAGTCTTTTGGAAGTAACTTGGATGTGCAACATAAAAACAAAAATAATAAGAATCCACTTATATCTCAAGGTCATCATGTCCCATCTAATCGACATGTGACCATAAAGAAAAAAAGTGATAGAGGTGTTCAAAAGACCACAAAGGTCCTCAAAAAGAAGAAGACAATCAAAAGCCATAAAATAAAATAAAAAATGGATCTCGAAATCCATCTTACATGCATTGTCATCAAAAGCACCTCAAAGTAAAGAAGAAGAAGAAACTCAAAAGCTATGTGGATTCCAAAAAAAAAAAGGAAAATCAAAGTTGCCATTCAAGCTTCCAAAATTATCATACTTCCCTCCATTCCATCACCCTTGCCTCTCATACTTTATACCCTTCACTCCATCTTGCCTTTTTCCCAAAGTGCATATCAGTATCTCATTATTGCTAATGACGTGATTAAGAGAAATCTAGAACTTACTCTCCCTAAGCATTTAGAGCGTGGGAAATCTGATAAAGAGTTAAGATGTGTTCACAAGGATATTTGTGGGTCTCACTTAAGTGACCTTTCCTTGACTATGGATCTCTCGATAGTTGGATACTACTGGTTCTGATTCTACAATTTCTCAACTGACTACTGCTACAAATAATTGTGTTTCCAGAGATTCCCACTGAAGGAGAGCAACTCAAAGAGCCTATCAACGCTCTTCATCTGAAGAAGTTCTATAGTTGAGACATTCTTGGCATGCTCATGTACATACCTATTGGTCCTGAAAAAAATCCTAAAAAATGATATATTGCAAAAATCCTAAAAATTGCAAAATGTCCTAAAAAAAATGATCTTAGTGAAAACCTAGTAAATAGGTGCTTTGATGTATCTATTATCTTGGTGAAAACCTGGTAAACAGGCACCTTGATAATACTAAAAAAAATTGAAAAATTGAAAAAATATAAAAAAGTGAAAAAGATAAAAAATACAAAAAAATGAAATATTCAAAAAATACAAAAAAATCAAAAAAAGAGAAAAAGAAGAAAATGTGCCATTGATGAAAACCTGGTAAACAGGTGTCATGGTAGCAAAAATAGAATCTCTACCAAGATGGTGAAAACCTGGTAAACAGGTGCCTCTTGTTTCCTGAAGTTGCATCTCATCTCAGCGTCGCTTGGCTTTTAGTTTCCTGCTTTAGTTTGCTTTCCCACTTTCCTGCTTTAGTTTGTTTCCTGCTTTGAGTTTGTTTCCTACTTTAGTTTGCTAGCTCATGCTCTTGCCTTCAGTTGTCTTCAAGATTTTCCTCAACTCTTCATGGATTGGAACTAGTTCACACTAGGGGGCATCTTCTTGGTCTTGGGGGCATTGTCCTATCGTTGTCGGAAGTTCTGTTCATCCATCAATCACCAATGGTTCTCACTGTGTCTGCCTGCTGATGCCTAGCTACTTTTGAGATTTCTCTTTTTGAGGATCTCTCATGTATCGGTCACCAGTGGTTCTCACTGTGCCTTCCTACTGATACCTAGCTTTCATTCAATCTCTCCTATTCGGGATCTCTTCCTTACATCGGTCACTAGTGGTCCTCACTGCATCTGCTTGCTGATGTTTCACTCGTGTTTTATTCTCTCTTTCAAGAATCTTCCTTGTATCGGTCACTAGTGGTTCTCACTGCGTTCACCTGCTGATACTTGGTTCATGCTCTGATATCTTATTGAGGCTTTTTCTCTCACGACGGTCACTAGTGGTTCTCACTGCATCTGCCTATTGTCGCTATCCCGCCGAGACTTCGAACGTTGTTCGCTTCTGATTCAATTTTTGATCCACTTGAACACAAACATAAACTGAAACTGAAAACTAATTTTGTGTTCCTTTGAAGCATGTTGAGCTTTTCCTTTGCTTGTTTTTTTTTTTGCTTTATCATTTCTCCTCGAGCAAATCTAAGACGTCTTTCTTGACTAAGAAATGCGAAGACTGGGGCCATGATCTTTTCTTGCTTTTTGTTTGCTGGTTTAGTTCCAATGATCCAAAGAATCTATCTAAGAGGGGTGTTCATCTGTAAGAGCCTTCATCTCATATTGGATGGCCATGCGTACCTTGACTCCTTTTATATGGATGCTTTGGTGAGGTTGGTTCTTCTCCTTGTCTATTTTGAGTGACTTCTTTTTGCTACAAGTAAAATGGCTAATGCTCATCCTGCTAAGTGAACGTAAGGGTCACTGCGAGCACTCTTTGGCAAAAGAAGGAACTCTTGCATGTTTGGTGTGTCTGTTCACAAGAAACATTCAGGTCATTCTAGCAATTGTGCTTTGATGCTTATGTTAACTTGCTAAATTAAAAGGAATAGGTGTTTAGGTCATTCTAGCTTCTTGTGCCTTAATGCTTACACTTGATTCCGACAAATCTAAGACTTATGTCATATTCATATTCTCATAATTGCAATGTTAGTGAGGATTGTATGACATCTTGCGATCATCCCGTGCTTAAATGAACTCGATGATGATAAATACGGTGAGTCCAACAACCAAGTCCTAGGGCTTGCATTCTCATTTTAGGCTTGCATTTAGCTTAGGCTTGCATTTTTCATTCTAGGCTTGCATTGAGACAGTGTTTTGGTGCTCTATTGATTGCTTTTTGTTCATCGAAGGTTCTCATCTTTTGTCCTAATTTCATCAGGATTGCACAATTTTTTGGGATCAAAATCAAAATCTGACATCTCTAGATAGCTTGAAATCACGTTTTAAATTTTGAGACCCTTTGGGATTGGACGCTTGTGCAGTCAGCCTTCTAGCGTCATTTTCCTGCTAGATCCTCATCTTTTCATCATGTTCTCAAGATCTTTGCTCTTTTCATCAAAGTCAACTTTGGTCAACCATGGTCAAACTTGGTCAATAGGACCTCTGCTTTGCTCTGATTTTCTTATGCAGCTTCTCGAATCTAGTCTAATTGCTTCTGCTCTGCAACCTCTTGTTGTCAATCATCTCTCTTATGTCATCTTTCAATTTTTCTCTTGAGGGGGCAGGATGATTGCATCATTTGAATCTTGTCGAATCAATTTGTGAATTAGTTTGATCTAAATTATCAGTTCTCATTGCTTGGGGCATCTCAATGCCTCACATCTTATTATTTGGTCATATATCTTTTAGGTATCTGAGCAATCTAACTCAGATCCTTGGGAATCAAGCTTCGTTCTAGAGATGGTTCTCAAAATCTTTTAGGTATTGGGGTAATCTAACCCTAATTCCTAGGAGTCAAGCTTCATTTTAGAGATGGCTCTCAAAATCTCTCTTAGACCGTTATTTGGGCAATCTAACCTAGGTTTCGAAGGGCTAAGCTTCATATTGGGGCAATCTAACCCTGATTCTAGAGACAGTCCTAAGTTTGCATCTGAATCTCATTCTGGGCATTGGGGCAATCTAACCCTAATTCCGGTTCTCTCAAGACCGATGTCTTCGCAATCTAACTTAGACTTTAGAAAATCATGCTTTGATCTATTTGGTGTCTTGGCAACCTAACCTAGACTTTTGAATCTCTTGTCATCTGTCACTTCATACTATTCTTTGAATCAACGCGTTGTTCACACATCAATTCAAAGAGGGGAAAATGTAATACACTAAAATTGGCACCTAATAAATTCAATCATTTTGGTGCATTTTCGACAATTTTACATCTTCAAAGTCCTGGTTCCCTAGGCAATTTTCTCTCTCCTACCTAACTTAATTTGACTTGATGTCAATTGTAAAGACCATAAATTGTATTAATTAAATATCAAAATTAATTCCTAAAGTCCTTAACTTTAATTAGCTAATTTACCCCTATGATAATTTAATTTAATCCTAAAGTCTTAAGTGCTTAGAATTAAATTAAATCCACCCCATTTGGCTAATTACCCATAAAAAGGAATTAATAATTGCTTGATATTTGAATGGACACTCATTTTTTAATTAATAATTCAAGATATTCGAAAGGCCACCTGTGTGGCATTTTCCATTCTTTTATTAAGTAATTTATGCATTTTTGTCTCAAAAGGGAATGAAGAGTCAGGAGTTTCAAATCAAGAAACTCTTCATTCCTCTTCTGGCTTTTCTATTTAATGGACCTCATTTCTTCATTTGAGGGGCAATTTTTTTGAGAGCATCCTTACTATAGGCGATTTTAGTCTCATCTATTTCATTGTTATTAAAGCTTTTATTGCATTTATTAGATTAATATCTCATATTAGTATAATTTTGCATCTCATTTTAGACTAATTTGCTCATTGTTCTTAGTATAATGTCATCTTTATTTCAAGTGCTCTAAAATAAATCTGCATTTCATATTTATTTCAAAAGCATTTATAGATTAATTGCACTCATCTTAGTTTAATTTCAGTTTTGCATATCATCATAGTTTTGAAAATCCTCCATTGTGGGATTGGTCTATGGTTGTTGGCTCTCATTCTGAGAGTAATTGAACACCCTATCCACATAGGAGGCAATAGGTCGATTCAATCAATGTTGTGAGTTGGAAAATTCATGTTCATACTCGCCATCTCATGTTTGAGCAAAGACTATGTTGCATTTGTGCCTGATTTAGAGGTCACATTCAAGCACACACATCAAGGTGGTTATAACAAAGGTGGTTTCTGAGGAATTTGTTACAACTATGGAGAAGAAGGACATAGATCATTTGAGTGTACACATGCAAGTAAGAAAGTCAGTAGTAGTAGGAATGCTTTGGTGCAAGAAGAGCCATCGAATAAACTTGAGAAGGAAAAGAACTTGATGGTAAGAAGAGCACTTTGGAGTGAAAGTAATAAGGAATATCTGGTAAGAAAAAGTTTTTTAGTCACAATTTTTGGATGAGATTGATGGAAAAAACTCTACACAATCGCATCCAAAAATTGTGACTAAATTACATATGGATTGTGGAAATCTCATAGATTTGAAGAAAAAGTTTATTCAAGACCAAATGTAGAGTTTCTGATGAATTTTGGAAGGTAATCATTGAAAGTGGAAGCTCAGAGAATTTGCAATCTAAGGAAATGGTTACAAAGTCGCAATCAAGAAAAGGTTGGAACATCCGAAGCCCTATCAAATTTCATGGATCAAAGATGAGCACACACTCTTGGTAAGTGAATAATGTTATGTGAATTTGAAAATTGGAAAGTAATATGATAAGGTGTTATGTGATATCATGCCTATGGATTGTTGTCATATTTTGTTGAGTAGACCTTGGCAATATTATAGACATGCTATATATGATGGGAGGTTGCATAAGTATACTATTTGGGCTGATAGAAGAAGACAAATCTTGTTACCTTTGAATGAAGAACCTGTTAGTAATGTTTGTACATTTGTGAAAGTTTGTTTGATGGAAGGAAGAAAGTTTGTTAAGGATTTAAAGAAGAATGATGTATGTTTTTCTGTGATTCCTAACAAATCGAGTAAGAAAATAGAGGATAGCATCCCTGAAGAGATTGATAAGTTACTCACCAAGTACAGTGAGATCATTTTTGATAATGTACCTGATGGTTTTCCATTGAAAAGAAGCATTGATCATTGCATGGATCTAATCCCTGGAGCTAGTTTACCTAATAAGGCACCACATCGTTTGACACCTACCAAGAATCAGGAATTGAACTGACATATTCAAGAATTGTTGCAGAAAGGTTTGATCAAAGAGAGTTTGAGTCCTTATGTAGTACCTATTGTATTGGCATCGAAGAAGAATGGAGAATGATGAATGTGTATGGATTCCAGAGAAATCAACAAGATAACAATGAAATATAGGTTTCCTATACCAAGAATGGATGTTATAATGGACAGTTTGACTGGAGCAAAGTATTTTACCAAAATTGATTTGAAAAGTGGGTATCATCATATTAGAATCAGATAAGGTAATGAGTGGAAGACTTCTTTTAAGACAAAAGAAGGTTTGTATGAGTGGTTGGTTATGCCTTTTGGTTTAACTAATGCACCAAGTACTTTTATGAGGTTGATGAATGAAGTTTTGAAGAAATTATTAGGTAAGTTTGTGATTAGATACCTTGATGATATTATGATATTAAGTAAGACCAGAGAAGAGCATTTGTTACATGTTAAACAAGTATTGTAGAGATTGAAAGAAGAAAAGTTGCTGATAAATCTGTAAAAGTGTTCATTCATGAAAGAGGAGATTGTGTATTTGGGATTTGTGATTTCAGTTGATGGTTTAAAAATGGATCCTGAAAAGGTTGAAGCTATTTTGAATTGGCCTACACCTGAGAATGCTAGTGAGGTAAGATCATTTCATGGTTTGGCAAGTTTTTATCAAAAGTTCATTAGGAATTTCAGTTCAATTTGTAATGCTATGACTAAGACTATGAGAGGAGATAAAAGAGAATTCAAGTGGACACATGGAGCTGATAAAAGTTTTGAGATGCTAAAGAAGAAGGTTGTTGAATTGCCTATTTTGGCATTGCTTGATTTCAATAAGGTATTTCAAGTGGAATGTGATGCAAGTGGAAGTGCAATAGGAGCTGTATTGAGTCAAGAAGGTAAACCCGTTGCTTTCTTTAGTGAAAAGTTGAATGATGCAAAAAGGAAACATTTTGTGTATGATCAAGAATTCTATGCTATTGTTCAAGCATTGAAGAAATGGAGACATTATTTGATACCGAGTGAATTTGTGTTGTATATCGATCATAAGGCTTTATAGTATTTGGGTAGTCAAAATAAGTTGAATCAGAGACATATGAAATAGGTTGAGTATTTGCAGAGTTATACATTTGTGATAAAGCATGAGAGTGGAGTCACTAACCAAGTTGCTAATGCATTGAGTAGAAGAAGATCTTTGATGACCGAGATGAAAATTGAAGTTCTTGGTTTTGATGACATGAGAGATTTTATGAATTTGATCTTGATTTTTCTGATCCATGGAGAAAGTGCAGAGCACCTATTCAAGATCAACCGAGTACTAAATGGGAAGAATATTTCATTCAAGAAGGTATGTTTTAAAGGTATTTAGTTGTGTATACCAAAAGGATCAATGAGAACTAATTTGATAAAGGAGAAACATAGTAGTGGTTTGGTTGGACACTTTGGTGTTGACAAGACATTGAATTTTCTTAAATAGAAATACTTTTGGCCACAGTTGTATAAAGATGTTTAGAAATTTGTAAGGAGTTGTAGAATTTGTCAAGTTGCAAAAGGAGTAAGTTAGAATACTAGATTGTATACACTGATTTCTATTCCTGAGAAACCTTGGATTGATATTAGTATGAATTTTGTTCTTGGCTTACCAAAGACAGTGAGAGCTAATGATTCTATATTTGTTGTTGTGGATAGATTTTCTAAAATGGTACATTTTATACCTTGTAGAAAGACATCAGATGTAGTACATATAGTAGATCTTTTCTTTAAGGAGATTGTTAGATTGCATGGATTACCGAGGAGTATTATCTATGACCGAGATAGTAAATTTGTTGGATACTTTTGGAAGACCCTTTGGAGAAAGTTTGCACTGAGTTGAAATATAGTTCTACATTTCACCCACAGACCAATGGACAAACATAAGTTGTAAATAGAAGCTTGGGTAATCTTTTGAGATGTTTAGTTGGAGACACACCGAGTAGTTTGGATTCTATATTGGCACAAGAAGAGTTTGCTTACAATAATTCAGTAAATAGGAGTACTGGAAAAATACCTTTTGAGATTGTAAATGGCATACAACCGAGAGGTATATCAGATTTGAGGGATATTGTTGATGAGAGAAAGAGAAGTGTTGAAGGAGTATAGTTTTCTGAATACATGAAGACATTGCATGAAGATGTGACACATAAGCTGGAGAAAATTAATCAGAAATACAAAGACAAAGCTAATAGATCAAGAAGACATAAGAATTTTACAGTCGGTGATGAAGTAATGGTTCATTTGAAGAAAGGTAGATTTCCTGTTGGAACATATGGGGAGCTGAAAATGAAGAAGTTTGGACCTTGCAAGATTTTGAAGAGACTTGACAGTGGAAATGCTTATGAGATCAAGTCACCCGATGACATGGATATATCACCTATATTCAACATTGCTGATTTGTATGAGTACCATGAGTCAGATGAAGAGATGACAGTACCGAATGATTATCCTAAGAAATAGATAGAAGAAGTTGAGCAGATTTTGGAACAAAGATTTGGCAGAAGTACAAGAGGAAAATAGTATATGGAATATCGGGTAAAGTGGAAGAATAGACCGATTGAAGATAGTTCATGGATTTCATAATCTGAGTTGGATTCAACTTGGGTTGTACCTATTTCATGAGTCAGAGAATCATTTTCAAATAACCCCAGGTGTCTGATGCAGGAGCATCTCAAGTCCTTGGCAATCCTATGTCACCAAAAACATGTTTGTGATTGTCTTGTGTTGCTCGGTTCCTTCTTTGACTGAGTTGGTTCGGTGTTGCTCAGTTTACTTTGTTTACCAAGGTTGGTCGGTTATCTCTCTAGCACTCAGTGAATTTCCCTGGCACTCAGTGATGCTTGTCTAGCACTCGGTTATCCTTGCTTACCAAGTTGTTTGTTTTGGTTTTCTATTGAGGTCGACTTGTGCAATTAATTTTGGTCATAGATTTAATGCTGGTATCTATCATTGGGAAGCATGTGGCCCTAGATCTAGTCATTCCTTCTGTTGATGGTGGATCTAAAGGCCGAATTGTTTGGTAGCCTCTTGTATATAATGTAATCTTGGTTTGTAGTTTTAGACATCAATTTGGAGGACATCAGAGATAGAAGATACAAGATACAAGATTGTTTCGGATCCTTTCATATTGGAGGACTTCTATACTTGAATTGTAATATCTAGCTGAAACCGGGAAGGCCTTACAGCCCGACATGTATGAATCAATTGAGATAAATATATGAAATTTCTTCGGCATTCTCTCTCTCATTGTATATTTGTTTCTTCTGCGTGTGATCTCTTCAAGGTGGATCTGGTTAGGGTGTACCTTTGGCCCCTCTCCCCATCCTCCCTTGTGTCACCATCTTTTTTGGTTCTCCTTTATGTTGGAACTCTTATTTGGGTCTATCTTGGATTGAAGTTCTTGCTGGTTATGTTGAAACCTTTGATGACAAGTTGAATAAATTTTGGGTTATTTTGTTTGTTGAAGTTATATGGTTTTAGTGGAAATAGAGGAATACATAAGTTTTCCAAGACAAGATGAGAAGCCTTACTGAGTTTAGTCATAAACTCATTGATAAATTGGTAATGTTGTAGGTCTCGACAGTATTAGAGATTCCAAAACCCAGATTTATGATACTTGTGTAGGAGGGGGTTCTCATAATCTATAAATTAGATATCAGATCAACACACTTCTTCAACACATACAAAAACAATCTGGACCAGGGAGAGATTGAAGTCTTGAACTAGTTCACTAAAGACAAAGGCATATCTAAGGATGAGATTTGTTGGTGTAATTAAATATTCACTAATTATACTTTAAGTTTACTTAGGATAATGCATTTTCATATTAGTTTTCATGTAGACACATAGGAGTTTGCATTTCATTTTAGCACATGGTGTAGGAGAATTTCCACTTTATGTGTGAGATCCACATTTAGTGCTCCGATCATGTTATCATCCTCTCATTGTTGTACATGTTTGCACATACTTCATTGTACAATGGATGATGATCCACCTTTAGTGGACATGTGATTACACCTAGTGTGATTGATAGGTTATCTCTTGCATCACTCCTAGTTATCATGCATTCCCTATATATTCAGGCACATCTACTTTGTATCAATTGTATTTCATTGTTGATCATAATTGAATCAATCAATTGATCATATTATTTTGCCTATCTCTCTTGTGCTACCAATTGAGCTTCTAGATCTTGTCATTTTCATTCTTTTCCTTAGGAAAATTCTTACATGGTATTAGAGCCATAGAAGGTGTCATTGCATAGCTAGTGGAGAGCATTTTGCTTCAACTTTTAGAGGGTCATGATTCGGATCCAGGGATGTAATAGTTATTGGGAGTGTCTAGAGAAATATTTGGCCTCGCCATTGTATCCGAGTGATTGTTCTGGTGAATTTTGACTATAAATTTTCCTACCTTAGACAAAAGTCAAATTTGAGGCAATTTTTTTTTTGGGAAATTAGACCAGTATGGACCTAATTTGGAATTGGTACGATACTGATTTTTAAAAATAAAAATTGGATTTTTTTCTATTTCATATTTGCATTTCAATTGTACCATTTGTTATTTATTCATGCAAAAATTGGGATTTTTTGCTCCTATATGTTCTCTGTATTCTGTATTCCACTGACGGAACAAGTATCACAAAGAAGTACACAATGTTGACCAGGTAGTCACATCCTGGCATGTAGCCCCATGAAAGTGCCCAACAAATGATTGGTATCCAAACTGAGCTAAATACAAGCTGAGAAACTTTCTCTTTATTTAATTCTACATGGGCTTTATGTTATAAAGAAGATAAACACACTTTTTTAATAACTGTGGGACTAAGTTTCATATCCCACAGAAAAATATTTTCTACCGCTACACAAGTCATCAACTGGTCAAGGTCAATTTACACAATCATCAACCTCCTCAAATTACATGTGGTCAAAGATTGCTTGTAGCGCACATCAAATCTGTGAGTTGCATTTGATTCATTGGATACTTTGAGAATTGGTATATTTAAGGTGTAAAATATGTATTTACAGTATCAATGTGGGATATTAGTTTTTGAGCACCCCTATCACGAATTGAAGTTTCAATTTTGAAGGTTGTTTTCAAATGCCCATAACTCCCTCATTTTAGCTCCTTTTTCAGTGTACTATTTTTTTATTTGGGGTAGCTTCTCATGCTCTTCTTAGATTTGAATTTATTTTTTAATTTTTGTGCACATTTTTTTGAAAATTCATATTTTGATAGTTGTAGTTGAGTAATCTTAATTTTTGCAACAAAGGCTCCGTTTAGGCTCATACAGACACATTTTTAGGTGTTGTTTTTCTTAAAGTGCATGATTTTTTGTCTAATTTTTAGATTTGGTATTAGTTTTTAGCCATTATTGGTAGACATATCACTTTCAACATTTCATTTATTTTGGCCTATTTTTGGCACTTGTAACTGATTGGATCCTTAAGAGATCTTGTGTCTTCTTTGGTTGAGTTTGTTATAGATTCATATTTTCTATTGTAATCATCAAAATCAAAAGTCCACTTAGTTTTTATTGCAAGTGGAATTTGTACATGCACTACATATAAAGTGCCAAAATCATCTCTTTTTGGGGGTTATTTGATTTATTGCATTGTAGGGGGTGCAATGATTTGTTGGTCTCATTTAGTCACATGTGAGAAATGCATCATGGCTAAAATCATGGAATATACAATTCATCCTACAATTGTATTTTTTAATGGGGATAATTATGCATCATGGGAAAAGGGCATCGTTGCATATTGTAGATGGATAAAAACCTTTCCTAATCTTTATGGACTTATTCAAGTAAGCCAAATTCCAAGTTGAAAAAGTTAGCTTGGAAGGAAAGGAATTTGAATATCATGGGATTGATTGCTTATAGCATGGATACTTTCTATCCTGAAGTCAAATCCAGACTTGAGGATATTAGGTGCCCACACACACAATGAGTCATTATTTGGGAACACTTTGGAGATCCAAATGTTCCTCCATTTCTAGAAGATCCAATTATAGATTGTCTCATTCCACTTGGTGATGCAGATAACATTCCCTATAATGAGCCTACCTTAAAGGAGATTGAACGTCTTGCATTCCCTGAGAGCTATGATGATTATTGGGCTCCATGTACAACTTCTAATTTTCTAGTTGAGATCACTTCTATTATTTCTCTTGTTGTTACTTGTGTTCCTACAACCATGAGTGCTTGTGATTCAATGCAACATGGTATTCCTTTTCTTCCAGTTATAGTTCCTTGGGATGACTTCTTGACACACATTGTAGGTTTGTTTATGGAGTCCTACATTGAGGATTTGGGAGACATCATTTTTGACATTCATATTCTCTTTTATGAGGATGATCCTTCTTTCAAGTTTGATATGATTGTGGATCCTTGATACAATATTTGGAGGAGGTCTCTTTATATTTAGAGAAGACATTTGAGTCTTTGGAGATTGGCATACATGAGTCTCAAACTTCAATTGAGATGTCACATTACATGGTAGATCATACTCATGTGTTGGAGGTTCCTATTTAATTTCCTAAGACATCATACATTTTGAGGATTTTTCCTAGAGATTGGGGAGGATTCATTGATACACCTATGGCATTATTTCTTCCTAAGGGGAGGAACATCATTCATTTTTCATGGAGTAGTTTCGACATTGATATAGGACCATCTACCATTGGCATACCTTCTACATTGATGGGGGGGTCTCTTTGCTTCTCTTCCTAGTTCATATTTTGAGGAGACATCCTTGTCTTTGGAGCTTGATCCAAATTCTTACATGGATCAGTTACAATTGGTTCTTTTCTTGTCACCTTCTTCTATTGGGTATGTTCCTAATTGGTTCATGGAAACTTCATCAACCAAAGACATGGTGACACATGGGCATACTTAAGAGACACCATACTTAATTTGGATTCCCCTTGCTTCTTCTTATCCATAATGGAAAGCCTTCTTGAATTTGTACTAAGGGTAGAAGTGTTATTTGTAGGCATTGAACTATGTTTTTCCTTTAAGCACTCACCTTTCTTGCAGAATATACTTCATTATGGGGGGGATATGTTGTCACCTTGTTTCCATCCTATGGGGGGATACTTTCTTGTATATACATGATGTATGTCATGATATTGGGGGGGGGGGAGGGGGGAGGTTGATTACTCCATCCATCCACGCATCTTATTTATTTTCATCTCTCTTTTGGGGGGAGTGTTTTTCCCATGAGGTTTTTTATCTTTCTCTGATTTATGAGAGATTGCATTGTATATCTTTTGCACTTGCAGTTTATACATGGGTACCTAACATGACCTAGCAGTTGATACCCATCATGCCTTGTCATCTAAAATTGTGAGTTTAATTATATTACCCTAAGTTGCACTTAAGGGGGAGTGTTGGTGTAATTAAATATTTACTAATTACACTTTACTTAAGTTACTTAGGATAATCCATTTGCATATTAGTTTTCATGTAGACACATATGAGTTTGCATTTCATTTTAGCACATGGTGTAGGAGAATTTCCACTTTATATGTGAGATCCACCTTTAGTGCTCTTATCACATTATCATCCTCTCATTGTTGCACATGTTTTCTCATACTTCATTGTACAATGGAGGATGATCCACATTTGGTGGACATGTGATTACACCTAGTGTGATCGATAGGTTTCTCTGATGCAAGGGCAGGGAGCATGAGGGGCCAAACAATGGAACACCCTAATGATCCAGCCTGCTCAACAACATGCAGAAGCAAATAACAACAGTGAAAGAGAGAATGTAGGATCAACCATATATTATTCATTCAAATTGATTCATACATGTTGGGCTGTAAGGCCTTCCTGATTATGGCTAGATATTACAATGAATTACAGAAGTCCTCAAACATGTGAGGATTTGCCAAAAATCTCTAATCTTCTATCCAAAACTGCCTCCTAAACTACAACCAAACAACTACATTTATACAAAAGTCTACCAAACTAAGTCAGCCTTCATATCCATAATCAATGGAAGGAACAGTCAGATCTAGGACCACACGCTTCCCAATGATGGATACCAACATTAAATCCATGACCCATAATCAAAGCACAAGTCAACCTCAACAAAAATTCAAAATAAACTACTTGGTAAGCAAGGATGACTGAGTGACAGACAAGCATCATTGAGCACTAGTGAAACAACTGACCACCCAAGAGATAACTTACCATACTCGATAACCAAAGGAAACTGACCAACTACCAAACCAACTCAATCAAAGAAGGAACCGAGCAACATAGGCAAACTTTAAAATCTTTTTGGTGACATAGGATTGCCAAGGACTCGAGATGCTCTTGCATCAGACACCTGGGGTTATTTTGAAATGATTCTCCAAATCATTTGGTAGGTATGATCTGAGTTGCATCCAACTCAAATTGTGAAATCCATGAACTATCTTCAATCGGTCTATTCTTCCATTTTACCAGATATTCCATATCCTATTTTCCACTTGTACTCTTGCCAATTCTTTGCTCCAAAATCTGCTCAACTTCCTCTTTCTGCTTCTTAGGATATTCCATCGGTACTACCATGTCTTCATCAAGTTCATGATACTCATACAAATCAGTAATGTTGAAGATAGGTGATATGTCCATGTCATCAGGTAACTCAATCTCATATGCATTGCCACTGTCAAATTTCCTCATTATCTTGCAAGGTCCAAACTTCTTCATCTTTAGCTTCCCATAGGTTCCAACAGGAAATCAGCCTTTCTTCAAATGAACCATCACTTCATCACCAATATCAAAATTCTTATGTCTCCTTGATCTATTAGCTCTGTCTTTTTATTTCTGATTCCTCTCTTCCAGCTTCATCTTCACATCTTCATGCAATGTCTTCATGTACTAAGAAAATTTTACTCCTTTAGCACTTCTCTTACTTTCATCAACAATGTCTCTTAAATTAGATATACCTCTCGGCTATATGCCACTCACAATCTCAAATGGTGTTTTGCCAGTACTCCTATTCACTAAATTATTGTAGGAAAACTCTACTTATGCCAACATAGAATCCCAATTACTTAGTGTGTCTTCAACTAAACATCTCAAAATATTTCCCAAACTTCTATTTACAATCTCTGTTTGTCCATCAGTTTGTGGGTAAAATGTAGAACTATACTTCAACTCAATGCCAAACTTCTTCCAAAGAGTTTTCCAAAAGTATCCAACAAATTTACTATCTCAGTCAGAGATAATACTCCTGGGTAATCCATGCAATCTAACAATTTCCTTAAAGAAAAGATCTGCTACATGTACTACATCTGATGTCTTTCTACAAGGTATAAAATGAGCCATCTTAGAGAATCTATCCACAACAACAAATATAGAATCATTTCCTCTTACTATCTTCGGTAAGCCAAGAAAAAAATCCATACTGATGTCAATCCAAGGTTTCTCAGGTACAACAATTGGTGTATACAATCCAGTATTCTGACTTACTCCTTTTGCAACTTGACAAATTCCACAACTTTTCACAAATTTTTGAACATCTTTGTACAACTATGGCCAATAGTATTTTTCCTTAAATAAATTCCATGTCTTATCAATACCAAAGTGTCTAGCCAAACCACTACTATGCTTCTCCTTTATCAGATTAGTTCTCATTACTCCTCTCGGTATACACAACTAAATACCTTTAAACAACATACCTTCCTGAATAAAATATTCATCCCATTTAGTATTTTGTTGGTCTTGAATAGGTTCTTTTCACTTTCTCCACAGCTCAGAAAAATCAAGATCAAACTCATAAGAATCTCTCATTTCATCAAAACCAAGAACTTCAATTTTCATCTCGATCATCAAAGATCTTCTTCTACTCAATGCATCAACAACTCAGTTAGTGACTCAACTCTTATGATTTATCACAAATGTATAACTCTGCAAATACTCAACCCATTTCATATGTCTCTGATTCAACTTATTTTGACTACCCAAATAATGTAAAGCCTTATGATCAGTATACAACATAAATTCACTCGGTATCAAATAATGTCTCCATTTCTTCAGTGCTTGAACAATAGCATAGAATTCTTGATCATACACAAAATATTTTCTTCCAGCATCATTCAACTTTTCACTAAAGAAAGCAACAGGTTTACCTTCTTGACTCAAAATAGCTCCAATTGCACTTCCACTTGAAATACCTTACTGAAATCAGGCAATGCCAAAATAGGCAATTCAGCAACCTTCTGCTTCAGAGTCTCAAAACTTTTATCAGCTCCATGTGTCCACTTGAATTCTCTTTTGTCTCCTCTCATAGTCTCAGTCATAGCATTACAAATTGAACTAAAATTCCTTATGAACTTTCGATAAAAACTTTCCAAATCATGAAATGATCTTACCTCACTAACATTCACAGGTGTAGGCCAATTCAAAATAACTTCAACCTTTTCAGGATCCATTTTCAAACCATCAGCTAAGATCACAAATCCAAAATACACAATCTCCTCTTTCATGAATGAACACTTTTTTAGATTTATCAACAACTTTTCTTCTTTTAATCTCTGCAAAAATTTTCTAACATGCAACAAATGTTCTTCTCTAGTCTTATTGAATATCAGAATATCAACAAGATATACAATCACAAAACTTACCCAATAATTTCTTCAAAAATTCATTCATCAACCTCATAAAAGTACTCGGTGCATTAGTTAAACCAAAAGGCATAACCAACCACTCATACAAACCTTCTTTTGTCTTGAAAGCAGTCTTCCATTCATCACCTTCTCTGATTCTAATATGATGATACCCACTTTTCAAATCAATTTTGGTGAAATACTTTGTTCCAGTCAAACTATCCAATATATCATCCATTCTTGGTATAGGAAACCTATACTTCACTGTTATCTTATGGATTTCTCTGGAATCAGTACACATTCACCATTCTCCATTATTATTCAGTGCTAATATAGTAGGTACTACACAAGGGCTCAAAATTTCTCTAATCAAACCTTTCTCCAACAATTCTTGAATCTGTCAGTTCAATTTCTGATTCTCGGTAGGTGTCAACCGATGAGGTGCCTTATTCGGTAAGCTAGCTCCAAGGATTAGATACATACAATGATCAATGCTTCTCTTTGGTGGCAAACCATCAGGTACATTATCAGAAATTATTTCACTATACTCAGTGAGTAACTTATCAATCTCCTTAGGGACACTATCCTCTATTTTCTTACTTGGTTTGTTAGGAATCACAACAAAACATCATGACTCTTTTTCAAGTCCTTAACAAAATTTCTTCCCTCCATCAAGAAAACTTTCATAGATGTGCAAACATTAATAACAGGTTCTTCCAACAAAGGTAACAAAATTTTTTTCTTTCCATCAACCATAATAGTATACTTATGCAATCTTCCATCATATATAGCATGCCTATCATATTGCCAAGGTCTACCCAACAAAATATGACAACAATCCATAGGCATGATATCACATAACACCTTATCATAGTACTTTCCAATCTTCAATTTCACATAACATTGTTCATTTACCAAGAGTGTATGCTCATCCTTGATCCATGAAAACTGATAGGGCTTCAGATGTTCCAACCTTTTCAACTGCAACTTTGTGACCATTTCCTCAAATGGAAAATTCTCTGAGCTACCACTGTCAATGATTACCTTCCAAAGTTTATCAGAAAATCTACATCTAGTTTTGAACAAACTTTTCCTTACTGGATCTTCCTTTTTTCTTTCATTCTACAGTGCTCTCCTTACCATCAAGTTATTTTCCTTCTCAGGTTCATTCGGTGACTCTTCTTGTAGAAAAACATTTCTACTATTACCAGCCTTTTTACTAGCATGTGTACATTCAAAAGATCTATGTCCTTCCTCTCCACAATTGTAACAAGTTCCTTAGAAACTTCCTTTACTATAACCACCTCGGTAGTTACTGCCTCTACCTCTAGATGAACTTTCACCTTTCCACTTGGTCTTGCCTTTATCTAGATTTTTCTTTTCTGGTTCAAATATACCATTTTCACCATGGGATCTACCTCTTCCTCTAGGGAATCTACCACCTCTTCCTCTTTGTCATTGCTCATGTCTCTTATTCAATTTCTCCTCAGCTTTCAATGCAAATTGATAAGCCTCTTCAATGTTCTCCAATTTGACCAAACTAATTTCCTCTTGGATGGAAACTCTCAAACCATTCAGGTATCTAGTAATTTTTTCCACATCATCTTCATCATGTCTAGATCTGATATGTAATCTATAGAATTCCTCAATATATTCCTTTACCGAGCTATCTTTCTACCTTAGACTTTGCATTCACCTAGCTAGGTTAATCTGATAATCACAAGGTAAGAACTTTCCTTTCAATTTATTCACCATTTTATTCCATACCTTGATTTTATCTTTGCATTTCCTCTTCCTATCTAGCTGTAGATGTTCCCACCATAAGGATGCATGACTTTTTAACTTTGTACTTGCAATTTTCACCTTCTTGTCTTCAGGTATATTTTCATACTCAAAATACTTTTCTATCTCAGTGATCCAATCTACCAAATCATCAGAATCCAATTTTCCACCATACACAGGAGGATTGAAATGTGGTGTAGACTTCAGACTTGTCAAAGCCTTCAAGAATCTTTCTTCATCCTGATCCATCATAGGTGCAGGTTCTGCATTCACCTATTCTTCTTCAACTTCATCATCACTAACTTCTTCAAGATGTCTGCCTCTTCTTTGGGCTGTTTCAACAGCTTCTAATCTTGCAGCAATTTGTCTCAACATGTTTTCCAATCTTGGATTCACATCTCGCCTCCCATGAACCATCTTGAAACCCTCTGCAACTGCAGGTCAGATCGTAATCTTCTACCCCACAACAAATCAACTAGGGCTTCGCAAGAAGGAACCTACAAATCTAGCTTCGCAAACCTAGATCCAGATCTCACCTCACTCTGATACCACCTAACGCAAGGGTAGGGAGCATGAGGGGCCAAACAATGGAATACCCTAATGATCCATCCTATTCAACAACACATGGAAGCAAATAAAAATAGTGAGAGAGAGAATGCAGGATAAACCATTTATTATTCTTCAAATTGATTCATACATGCTGGGATGTAAGGCCTTCTTGGTACAATGAATTACAAAAGTCCTCAAACATGTGAGGATCTTCCAATAATCTCTAATCTTCTATCTTCTTACTTCTATCCAAAATTGTCTCCTAAACTACAACCAAACAACTACATTTATACAAGAGTCTACTGAACTGAGTCGGTCTTTAGATCCACAATCAATGGAAGGAACAGTTAGATCTGGGACCACATGGTTCCCAATGATGGATACCAACATTTAATCCATGACCCATAATCAAATCACAAGTCAGCCTCAATAGAAATTCAAAATAAACTACTCAGTAAGCAAGGATGACCGAGCAATAGACAAGCATCGCAGAGCACCAGTGAAACAACCGACCACCCAGGAGATAACTGACCGTACTCGGTAACCAAAGGAAACCAACCAACTCGGTCAAAGAAGGAACCGAGAAAAATAGACAAACTTCAAAATCTTTTTGGTGACATAGGATTGCCAAGGACCCGAGATGCTCCTGCATCATTCTCTTGCATCACTCCTAGTCATCATGCATTTCCTATATATTCAAGAAAATCTACTTTGTATCAATTGTATTTCATTGTTAATCATTATTGAATCAATAAATTGATCATATAATTTTTCCTATCTCTCTTGTGCTATCAATTGAGCTTTTAGATCTTGGCATCTTCATTCTTTGCCTTAGGAAACTTCTTACAAGATTGATAAGATTGATAGAACTCCAAGAGAACCAAATGCTCCAGAATGGATGGTTGTCACAAAGATTCCTCCTATCCTTGATCCTCCCTTTGGGAGATATGAAAATAATGTTTTTGAATGTAGTAATAATGTGGTTGGGTCATGGAGCACATGATGACCTTCTCTAGTACTATTTTACATTTTTGTCATGCAAAACATTCGTAGTTATAAGTTACTTCATACTTTAAAGAGTCTTATATGCTAAAAGTGATAGAGCTATTTTGTATGGTCTCTTGAACAGAATGAGATATGGTCTAATCAACTAAACACTATGTTGGTATAGTTTCAATTGTATAATCTTTTTGAACTATCTTTATTATTAAAAAACAAATTCAATAAAAAGAGTACTAGTAGAATTTGAATCTAAATAAAATATCTATGAAAAGTATAACAATACTAAACAATATTGATATTAGTTGAAAGACAAACTCACTATCCATTCTAATAAATAATTGAAAAATAAAAGAAAACTAAACAACTAGGAACATAAAAATATAGCATAGTTAATATATGATTTTATAATATAAAATATTTTTAAATATTCAATAATTTAGATTATGTTAAATTAAAATATCATGTATAATGATAAATAAAAAATATTTAATTTAAATAGTAAATTGTACTTCAAAATATTGTTCAATTAATATTCTAAGAAAATCTATAATAGTGATGATAATAGAATACATAACTAATTACTTTAAACTTAAAAAACATTCAACTAATCATAAAATATACTTTATATTGGAATTTTTTTAAATTATAAATTAAATTTAAATATTTATCATTAATTTTATCATTAATTATACTCATCTTCAAACTAAAAATTTAATATAAAAAATATTTAATATACACTATAAACTACCTAAATAGTCCAAATAGTAAAACAAGATGCAAAGCATTGAGTTCCTATCTTTAGCGCACTTTGTTTAAAGTGTTTGGAGGGAAAGAAAAAATGTAAAGGTTGAAGAAGCCAAGTTAAATATTTGAATATTTGAGTTCATAACATTGCATGGTAGGACAACATGAGAGAACAATATCTTGAAAATAATAAGTGTGAAATGCAATATGAAGCTAGTTTGAGTAGTTATGAGAAGGGAAAAAAATGATTAGTTAGAAGATGTATATATTTATATTGACTTATATAATCTTAAAGAGAAAGAGTATTATCCTATTTACTTGTAATGTAGAGGGTGTTATTGAATTATCAAAATTTGTTGAGTATTATTTGATTTTGAAGAACACATGGTTAAGTTGAGGAATATGGTATGTATGCATGCATGGTGTTGATGTATGGCTAAGCAAGGATTGTTTTATCAGGTGGGAAGCGGTATTAAATCTCCTTTTGATGTTATGGTTGTGAAGCATTTGAAATTGGGTAACTTGCTTGCTACTTTCTCATGAAAAGTTTAATTTTATGTAGCAATGTAAATCTTGAAATATCAAATTAACATAAGTGAATTTTAGATTTATGAGAAAGAGAGTTATTAACAATACAAGTCATAATATAGACCATAACCAATTTTTTTTAATATCAACTAATAATTAGATCAATTAATGTCGCTTATGCACATAGAAGATTTATAATGAAACAACAATACAGACAAAGCCAAAGCATGGCAAGCATTCTTCCAAACACAAGTGCGTAGACATAAGCAGAAAAAGGATATGAGATGAGATGAGAAAAGAGGAATTTTTTTATAAAAAAATATACAAAATATATATACACAACCAAAGCAACCTACTTATGCAAAAGCATTGACATTGAGGCATGGATGACAAATGGTGAAGGTTTTGTTGTTGTTGTTGTTGAGTAAATATGTTACAATATGCGTAGAGTTTTCTAGTTGTGCTCACACATTGACTTTGGTGGTGTAATAGACACCCCGAATGTGGTTTTTTGCCAACTCTGATTTTTTCTCAGATTTTTTTAAAAAAAATTTGTGTTTTTGTTTGTTTTTTTATTTCTTTGTGGTTTTTGAGATTTTTTTCCTTTTTTATTTTTTTTCTGTTTGTAGAAAATGATGAATGCCAAAAATGAAACTAATCAAAATGCTGAAATAGACTACCAACTAATACATCATGCAACCAAGAGACCAAATTAAGAAAATTTAATTTCTATTTCTTGATTTACTTCCACAAAACCAAATCTACATACCTGTACTAGTTGTACAGCTTGGTATATAACTATAGCAACAAATTCTTGATGTGTTTTTTACTAGAAATTTGATCTCATATTTTCCTACTACCTGATTTGTTGTTGGACACCACCGATTTATGGATTTTGTTGTGTCTTCTACTATTGGAAGCTAATGCCAACTTGGAGCTAGGTGTGGGGGTTGCCTTGGCTATATGTCTATGGGAAAAAATGAATATTTTGTCATCATTTATTTCCTAAACTTCTAATTTCAACACAATTCCATGTAGATGTCCCAAAAAAAGAGAATTCTTTCCACTGATTTGTTATCTCCTAACTTAATGTCCAAGCTGATAGAATTATGGTGAAATATGGACTCTACGGCTGTTGTTGGGAGTTTATAATTTGAATAAATTCCCCCTTCCAATCATTGATATGTAATTATAATGTGTAATTTCCCCTTCTAACAATATGATCTGTGAAAACTTATCCAATTCCTGATGCTAAATGAATAACAATGTTGATCTATGCTAGATTTTGTCAACCTGGAGAATTGGGGCTACATCTAACTCCAAATTATTCCAACATATTTCATTCCCGGAAGCCAAATAGTTGTTAATGTTAGAAAGTAAAGTCCACCAAGATAACTAAGAGGGGGAGGGGGGTGAATCAGTTATCTGAATAAAACAACTTTTATTAACCTTATTATATGTCAAACATGTGATCAACATAAACAAAAACCATAAAAAGATAACCATACACAATGACACTAGATTTGTTAACTAGGGAACCTCTTGATTAGAGAGTAAACCCCAATGGGGATGGTACCCAAAAAAGATGTACTAATATGAAAATTCCTTGTGAGAGGATGGACTCTGCTATGAATCTTATGAAATGCATTCAGTACATATCAATCCCTGTTAGGAGACTGTGAATCCCTGTGAGGAGATTCTAACCCTATTAGGAGTTAAGGAAGACAGAAGGACCCACTATCCAAACAAATTTAAGGGAAAGATCATCAAACACACTATCCAAGTGATCTCTATATTATCCAAAAAGAATAATACCAAGTATAATTGATCTCAACAAATCCTCTTCTCTCCTATGACTGTGCCAAAACCACAACAAATGCTTCATCAGGTCTCAATACCAGATCTGCTCACTTCGCATCACATAACAACTCCTTAGATCACTAATTCACATTATTTCACCTTCACATCTTACATTTTTATATCTCAATCAAGGAAAATAATACTTCCTTTATACCATGTTTAATATTTCATAATTGAGTCAACCAATTAAGCTTAACCAATTACAAAATATAAAAGATTACACGTTACATAATATTTCCATAATTACATAAAACTGTCAGCTCACAAACTTAATAAATCTTCACACGTATAACCTCTAACTATTCTGACTCATCCAGGTCACCTCCACAATGTATTCAACCTATGTGTAACTTCTCTTGTCCAGATTCTATCCCTGTTAGGAGATATAATCTGGTTATCACAAACTGCTTCTCAGAAACTTTGTCAGAATACAGTTTCCAACCACAACTGTCACAACATATCAAAAAGTTTGAACAATAGTAAAAATAAATCTAAGTAGACACTCAGTTATAGAAAGAAAAAACAAACTCTGAAATCTTTCTATTGTTAAGAATACTACGCGAAAACATTTAACACTTTTCTCATTTCCCTACACTAGGAAAAAAATATTTTCCAGTTTCCATTTCTTGAAAGTACAGAGTTAGAAACTTACTCGAAGCTCCACAAAAACCTCCTTTATCATAAAATAGGTCACTGGTGCAAGAGCACCCTTCTAAGGGCTCCCACCATCACCAATTTTTTTATGGAAGAACTTCTTTATGAAGGTGTGTAACTAGAATAAGAACTAGAAGCTCACTTGGTGTGTGTAGGCCTAGTCTAGGTCCTAAAGTCTTAGGTTGGTCTTCCAATTCTATTGGTATAGTGACTCAAGGCATGATGTCATCCTGAGATCATTGCTTTTTTATATTGGTCATAGTCTTAAGATAGGATTTTGGGAAGTTTTAGCACAAGTGTGCCGTGTAATAGACCTAAGGATGGACTTAAGACATAGTGTGAGCAAAAGTTGCTTGAGCAAGAAAAAGTTGCTCCAAAAGTTGCTAGCAACTTTTCTCAAAGAAGGTATAAGCCTTATAAAAGTGGCTCTAAGCCCTAACCCCACTCTAATCCCAAGGAGGAGACTATTTATGACTGGAAAAACCCTAATTCAAGCGTTGGTAATGTTTGTGTATGGCTTTGTATGGAAGAACCAGACTGTGACTGTGAAAGAGTGCACCAGTCAATGCTATTGGCATGATCGGAATGAGTTAATGGAAATTTTATGAGATCTTAGGCATTGTAAACTTGAATGAGTGTAAATTCTTTAATTTTTGTGTTCTTAGAGTAGTCATTTTGTTTTTTGGTGTGAGTTTTTGTAATTGTTTTGTGACTGTCAGCCCTCTGCCCAGTTTGGAGAGGTTTGTAATGTAGGGCCTGTTGATCCTATCCCCACTGTGGAAACACCATGTCTCTCTAGGATATGGTAGTTCATATCCTACCCTATATATATTTTCAAGAAGGGCCCTGGATAGCATGTGCAAACAATTTAATGACCCAGCCCTAGGCGAGACTGAGCAGTGCCCAGCTAGGTGTGGTCAGCAGAGAAGAAGCTCTAGAGGACAAGGGAGAGAGTTCCATGACAAGCCCTTTTGAGGGAGTCAAGAGGAATGAATGAAGGTTCATTGATGTGAAGGAGAGATTTCTAGAAATCCAATAGAGGTGTTATTGCAAATAGACAAGCCCTGTGATTCAGAGAAGCCTAAAAAGCCCTAGAAACCCTCATTTCTAGTGGAGGCACTGTACGAACAATTGAAGCCCAAAAACCCCAAAAATCCTTGAGGGTTGGGAAATTTAATAGAGGTTCTTTTGGAACTCTAGCCTTGGTTCTATGGAAGAAGAGGGTCAAAAGCCCTTAAAACCCAGAGAGGAGGCCTAATAGGGCTCTTTCTAGTAGCCCTATTTTGTGAAGAGACTATGAAATCGGGTATCAACCCATCTTCATCAACACCTTGGAAGTCTATATTTCTCTTGTTAGAGCCTGTGGAGTTGATTAAGCATTAAAACCCCTTATTGAACTATGTAAGGGAATGGAGCTAGGAGGAGTGCAAGCAAGCTAGGAAGAAATATAGCTATACTTGGTGGATAGATTAGGCTAGGTTAGGGGATCCTAGAGTGAATAGGAGTCATAAAGAACATAGGTTGTGTTGAGAGCACATTGGGATCCAAGATAAGGATCGGGGAGCATAGACTAGCTAGTCTATCCCAATATCCCCATCAAATTGGTATCAGAGCCAATTAAGGCTTGGAAAGTGGATAGTTGGAGAGTGGATGTTTCAACCTTTAGAGAAATCAGTTGGATAATCTCAGAAGCAGAAGATGGTGAAAAATACAAAGCTAGCCAAAAAGGTAGAGGATCAGGAGGAAGCCAATAGACTCCTGCAAGAAAGGTTGTATCATATGGAACAACTCTTGGATGATGTCCAAGCAAAGGCAGATAAAGTGAAAGATAGAATGGAGGAGAAGGAAAAAGGGGTGACTATAGATGATGAAGTGCCCACACCTAATCCTCTAACCCAAGATGAGAAATTTATGAAAGCTTTGAAGGCCATCACCAGCAAGGCACTTGAAGGTGTCCCATTACTTATTGGCAGAATGGATACAAAGCTTGTGATGCAATGGATTGAGGGTATGGAGAATCACTTCGAATGTGAAGAGATCTCTAAAGAACAAAAGGTCAAAGTGGCCAAGTCTAGGTTGAGGGGTCAAGCCTTAACTTGGTGGAACTACTTGCAAGAAGAAAGGCAGAAAGAGGGAAAAAACCCTATTGCCAATTGGAAAGCCATGGTCAACAAAGTGAAGGAAGCATACTTGCCTATAGATTATGAAATCCAGTAGCATAGAAGAAGGTTGAACCTCAAGAAAAAAGAGATGGATGTAGCCACTTACACCGAAGAGTTCCACAAGTTGAGTCTAAGGTCCAAGTTAAAAGAGGAGGAGAGCATCAAGGTGGCAAGATATTTAAGTGGACTGAGATGGAGTATATCAAAGGAGATGAATCTGTTTATGCCTACCACAGTCCTTGGATGTCAACACACAATATAAAACCTAGAAGATAAACAAAGAAAGAAGTAGGAACCTAATTCTAAAAATAGAGGTAGAGGTAGGGACTCTAGAGGGGGTCAAAGAGGAGGTTCTAGTGGCAAAGGAGGTGACTTTAGAAGCCAAGGGGAGAGCAGACTCCTAGAGAAAGTTGCAGAGATTAGTTCAAGAGGAACATTTGGTAGAGGAAGAGGATCTCAGGGTGGCAGAGGAAGAAGTATAGGATGAAGTAGCTCCTACTTCACCAAAATGAAGTGTTATTAGTGTGGGCAGCTTGGACACCCTGCCTATAGGTGTCCTGACAAACCTGCAAGCTCTAGTGGTGAAAAGAGGGTAGCCTATACCCAAGAAGATGGCAGCAGTTCATGCACTAATGAAGTAAGAAAGATAGAATCAGAAATGGGGGAGAACTTGATGTTTAGGAGGGTACTAATAAGGCAACCTAACCAAGGAGAACCCAAGTAAAAAAGAGCTCTATTTAGAGTGAGGTGCAAAATCCAAGGTAAGGTGTGTAAGGTGATAGTTGATTCAGGATCAACTGACAACATCATATCAGATGAAGCTGTAAAGAAGTTAAAACTTATAAAGATTCCCCATGAAAATCATTATAAGGTGACTTGGTTGAATCAAGAGTAGAGTGTATTGGTGAATGAGCAGACATGGGTGGAGTTTTCCATTGGAGGCTATAGGGACAAGGCTCTTTGTGATGTCCTGCCCATGGATGCCTGCCATCTCTTATTAGGAAGACCCTGGCAATTTGATAGGAAAGTGCTCTATGATGGAGAAGAGAACTCCATTGCCTTCAAAAAGGATGGAAGGACATTCAAGATTTAGTCTTTAATAGAGAATGATGAAGGAACCTCAAAGAGACCTAGTGTGTTACTTAGTAGTGGGAAAGAGTTCTTACACTTATTGCAAGATG
The DNA here is from genome assembly GCA_027943335.1 of Chamaecyparis obtusa. Classification (NCBI taxonomy): domain Eukaryota; kingdom Viridiplantae; phylum Streptophyta; class Pinopsida; order Cupressales; family Cupressaceae; genus Chamaecyparis; species Chamaecyparis obtusa. The sequence continues at coordinate 695,909 of BSBK01005605.1, read as the reverse complement.
ATGAGACGGTGGGATGTGCCATTATGGTGAAGCCAAAAGAGGATGAATAGAAGTTGTAGGTAGAGACACCTTCAAAGGTGAAGTAGATGTTAGAAGAATTTAGGGACATTGTGAGAGATGGAGCACCTACAACACTTCCTCCAAGAAGAGCCATAAGTCATCAAATAGACTTTGTACCCAGTGCATCTCTGCCCAACAAAGCAGCTTACAAGCTTACCCCTGACCAAAATAAAGAAGTGGCAAGGAAAGTGCAAGATTTATTGGATCAAGGAATGATCAAGAAGAGTATTAGTCCATGTGCAGTCCCAGTGGTCTTAGCATCCAAGAAGGGAGGAAAATGGAGACTTTGCACTGATTCAAGGGCCATCAATAGGATCACTATCAGGAATAGGGTCCCAATTCCAAGAATATAAGACTTGATGGATTGCTTAGGTGGTGCTATGTACTTTACTAAATTGGATCTCAAAAGTGGTTATCACCAAATCAAGATTTAGGAGGGTGACGAGTGGAAGACCACTTTTAAAACCATAGATGGGTTATATGAATGGCTTGTAATTCCATTTGGGCTTACCAATGCCCCAAGCACCTTCATGAGGTTGATGAATGAGATCTTGAAGGACTTTGCAGGCATATTTTTGGTGGTGTATCTAGATGACATACTCATTTATAGAAAAACTAAAGCAAAGCACCTTGAGCATGTAAGGTTAGTCTTGAAAAGGCTACATGAAGAACAATTGGCTATTAACCTTGAGAAATGTGATTTCATGTAGCAAGAACTAGTTTACTTGGGATTTGTGGTGTCCAAGGGCACTTTGAAAATGGACCCAAGCAAGGTGGAGGCAATCTTGAATTGGCCTGCCCCTAAAACAGGGATTGAAGTTAGGAGTTTCCATGGGCTGGCCCAATTCTATAGGAAATTTGGTAGAAATTTTAGTGGTATATGTGCACCTATGCTTGACACCATCAAGGGAGGACTCAAGACTAAGTTCAAATGGATTGAGGTAGCTAAGAAGGCATTCCAAACATTGAAGCAAGAGGTAGCTACCAAACCTATCCTACTCTTACCTACTTTTGATAAGTTGTTCACCATTGAATGTGATGCAAGTGGTGTTGTAGTAGGGGGTGTATTGAGCCAAGAGGGAAGGCCTGTGGCATTTTTCGGTGAGAAACTCAATGAAGCAAAGAAGCGGTATTCAGCCTATGACCTAGAAATATATGCATTAGTGCAATCCCTCAAGAAGTGGAGGCATTACCTCCTACCCAAAGAATTTGTGGTATTCACAAATAATTAGGCCCTGAGATATATTAATACTCAAGAGAATCTTAGCAATAGGCACTTGAAGTGGATGGAGTATCTCTAATCCTTTACCTTCACTATCAAGCACAAGAAAGGGTAGCTCAATAGGGTAGCAGATGCCTTGAGTAGGAAGCTCTTGACTGTCCAAGAAGTTCAATTGTAGAGCATTGGAATAGTAGGTTTCAAGGATCTATATGAGGAGGATGAAGACTTCTCACAAGCCTATAAGGTGTGCCAAGAGTTTGAGAACCACTTCCATGGTGAGTATGCATACTACACCCTTCAAAATGGACTACTGTTCAAAGGCAATCAGCTATGTGTACCTAGGGGATCCATGAGGGAAAATATGACCCAAGAGAAGAATAATGGCAGTCTAAGTGGACATTTTAGCATAAAAAAAACCATGGAGTTAGTACAAAGGTACTATTTTTGGCCTAAGTTAGCAAGGGATGTAAGAAGATATGTGGAGCAATGTGGTGTGTGCCAAAGAGCTAAAGGAGGTTCAAGCAATGCAGGGCTCTACCAACCTTTACCAATTCCAAATAGGCCTTGGGAGTGTGTGAGCATGGACTTTGTGGTTGGACTCCCTAAAACAAAATCAGGTATGGATAGAATCTATCTTGTAGTAGACAGGTTCTCTAAGATGAGTCATTTCATTCCATGCAGAACTACTCATGATGCAAGTTATATAGCACATCTCTTCTTCAAAGAGATAGTAAGGATTCATGGACTCCCATTGAGCATCGTGTCAGATAGGGATAGCAAGTTCATGGGCCATTTTTGGCAAACCTTATGGAAAAGGTTAGGAACTAATCTCTCATTCAGTTCAGCATACCATCCTCAAACTGATGGTCAAACTGAAGTTATAAATAGAGTGTTGCGCAACTTGCTAAGGTGTTTGACCAAAGAATATGGGTAGACTTGGGATCTTATCATTCCTCAAGAAGAATATGCCTACAATGATAGTGTAAATAGGACCACAGGGAGAAGTCCTTTTGAGGTTGTGTATGGGAGACACCCTAGAGGAGTGTGTGAACTAAGAGACCTTGGTTCAATGGATATGAAGAGTGGACAAGCATATGACTTCACTCGAACTATCAAGGAGGTCCAAGAACAGGTCAAGAAATCCATCATGGAGTCCACTCAAAAGCTCAAAGAAAAGGTAGATGAAAGGAGAAAAGAAGTCCAATTCAAGGTAGGGGACTATGTGATGGTCCATCTAAGAAAAGCAAGGATGCAAAAAGGTGTGCCCACCAAGTTGCAGATGAGAAGAGTAGGGCCTTGTAAAATTCTGGCCAAGTATGGTGAAAATGCATACAAAGTGGACTTGCCATCAGATTTGGCTATCTCACCAGTGTTTAATGTTGCTGACCTGGTCTTGTTCAAAGGTGATCCACCATAGCAAAGTGAAGATCAGTCAAGAGTGTTGCAGGACATAGACACCAATTCCATGCCAAAGAAGAAGCAACCCAAAATAGAGTAGGTTTTGGAATCTCGGGTGAAGAATGCTACCAAACATCAAGTGTATATGGAAGACTTAGTCAAATGGGTAGGTCAGCTTGATTTTGAAGCCACCTAGATTGAGGAAAGTCAATTCAAGAAGTTAGGCATAGACCTAGCCCTTCTTGACCCCAAAGTACCTTAGTTTGTGTTGAGGGGGAGTATGGTGCAGGAGCACCCTTCTAAGGGCTCCCACCATCACCAATTTTGTTGTGGAAGAACTTCTTTATGAAGGTTTGTAACTAGAATAAGAGCTAGAAGCTCACTTGGTGTGTGTATACCTAGTCTAGGTCCTAGAGTCTTAGGTTGGTCTTCCAATTCTGCTAGTACAGTGACTCAGGGCATGATGTCATCCTAAGATCACTACTTGTTTATATTGGCCATAGTCTTAAGATAGGATTTTGGGAAGTTTTAGCACAAGTGTTCCGTGTAATAGACCTAAGGATGGTCTTAAGACAGTGTGAGAAAAAGTTGCTTGAGCAAGAAAAAGTTGCTCCAAAAGTTGCTAGCACCTTTTCAAAGTTGCTTAGCAACTTTTCTCAAAGAAGGTCTAAGCCTTATCAAAGTATCTCTAAGTCCTAACCCCACTCTAATCCCAAGGAGGAGACTATTTATGACTGGAAAAACCCTAATTCAAGCATTGGTAATGTTTGTGTATGACTTTTACGAAAGAACCAGACTGTGACTGTGAAAGAGTGCACCAGTCAGTGCTATTGGCATGATTGGAATGAGTTAACGGAAAGTTTATGAGATCTTAGGCATTTTAAACTTGAATCAGTGTAAATTATTTAATTTGTGTGTGCTTAGAGTAGTTGTTTTGTTTTCTGGTGTGAGTTTTTGTAATTGTTTTGTGACTGTCAGCCCTCTGCCCAGTTTGGAGAGGTTTGTAATGTAGGGCCTGTAGCTCCTATCCCCACCATGGAAACACCATGGCTCTCTGGGATATGGTATTATAGACCCTACCCTATATATATTTTTAAGAAGGGCCTTGGATAGCATGTGCAAATAATTTAATGACCTAGCCCTAGACGAGACTGAGTAGTGCCCGGCTAGGTGAGGTCAGCAGAGAAGAAGCTCTAGAGGACAAGGGAGAGAGTTCCATGACAAGCCCTTTTGAGGGAGTCAAGAGGCGTGAATGAAGATTCACTTATGTGAAGGAGAGAGTTCTAGCAATCCAATAGAGGTGTTATTGTAGATATACAAGCCCTGTGATTCAGAGAAGCCTAAAAAGCCCTAGAAACCCTCATTTCTAGTGGAGGCACTGCACAGATAGTTGAAGCCCCAAAACCCCAAAAATCCTTGAGGGTTGGGAAATTGAATAGAGGTTATTTTGGAACTCTAGCCTTGGTTCTATGGAAGAAGTGGGTCAAAATCCCTTAAAACCCGGAGAGGAGGCCTAATAGGGCTCTTTCTAGTAGCCATGTTTTTTGAAGAGACTATGAAATCGCATATCAACCCATCTTCACCAACACTTTGGAGATACCTTATTTGATGAAAAAACACCTTGGAAGCCTACATTTCTCTCATCAAAGCCTATGGAGTTGATTAAGCATTAAAACCCCTTATTGAACTATGTAAGGGAATGGAGCTAGGAGGAGTGCAAGCAAGCTAGGAAGAAAGATAGCTATACTTGGTGGATAGATTGGGCTAGGTTAGGGGATCCTAGAGTGAATAGGAGTCCTATAGACCATAGGGTGTGTTGAGAGGACATTGGGATCCAAGACAAGGATCAAGGAGCATAGACTAGCTAGTCTATCCCAATCTCCCCATCAGTCACCGAGAGACCTTACAATCTTTTAGCTCAAAAAACTTAAAGAGATTTACTCCTCTCAATACCATCAGGACCAAAATCTGAGCAAATCATTTTAATATATATATCGTAACCCCTGGGGTTTTCAGCCCTGGAACATTTACTCCACTTTTAACAAGCCTCTTGACATGTCATGCAAGAGAAGCTCACCGGTCACCCCATGTCTAACATTGCTTGTTAAGCCCTGGGGTTCTTGGAAAGAGGAAGTTACACCTCGAATAGTAATGGTTGTTTTAGTCTTTAACAACTAATTTTGTTTTCGTTAGTTAAAACTTATTATTTTTTATTTGAAAATGTTTTTGATATAATTAAAAATTCTCCAATAAAATTAACTGCATTTTATTAAAAGTTGTAGATCTAGCCATGATTTTAAATAATTCTTAAATAGAATTCTATGTTTATTTTTTTTCTCTATTCATCATGTTTTTTTAATATTAACTAGCAATTGCACCCCAACAAGGTGCAATGATTAGCCGATAGGAAGATATATCTAAATAATAAATTGAAGGACGGGGACAAAATTTTAGGTAATGTTAATCTAAGTCATGTATAATACATTTTTTGGTGTTTAGTGTCTTTAGGTCCTAAAAAATAATAGCAAAATGATTTCTTCATATTGTTAAGTCAAATGCAGGAGATGTTGTTGATCAGTATGCATATTAGATTCTTGAAATTGACTTGTTCTAATTGATTATTTAATGGGGTGGAGTAGGTTTACGTAGAAGACAAATTTGTAACAATGGAATTAAGACTTTAAGAACAATTGAAGTGTGCAAGATGATGTCTTCATATTGTTGAGGCAAGTAAAAGTGATGTTTTTTACATAAAACAAGTTTTACAGGGTTCCTGAAACCCACTACAACTTAAAATAAAGCATTAAAAAGTTCAAGTCTTAAGATAATAGAAACATAAGATGAAACAGGCCATAGGAAGGCCGAGAGAAAAACTACCACAGAGACAGAATAGTCAAAACAAGGCAAAATAGAGATAGGAAAAAAGCACCAAGATGAAAGGTCAGGATAGGTTCCTGAGCATTATGGTAGCATTGGTCTCAAGAAGCTCCATCTTCTCTACTGCCTCTTTGATCTTCTAGATGTCATTGGAGTCTTCTTTGTCCTTATTCTTCTTGGACCTAGCCCTTGTTCTCTTACCTGGACCTTCATTGAGCTTCTCCTTTTTTTCCACTTTAATTATCTGCACTTCCTTACCGTCCAGCTTTTCTTCCATTTTATCTATGAGAAATTTGATGTGCTTGTCTGAGGCCTTCAAGATGTTGAAGTTCTGCTCTATAATACCTTTGAGGGTTTCCTCGAGGCTCTTCATCTTTTCCTCCATCTGGTTAACCCTTGAGTCTAGGCGATGAAAATCCTCAGTGGCATTGTGATCCTTGTTGCTTTCGATTCCCTGGATACTACATTTTCCAATATAGTGCCAATGTTATTGATCAATATGCATACTACATTCTTAAAATTGACTTGTTAGATAGTTAATTCTCTGATGGGGCGGAGTAGATTTTGTAGAAGAGGAATTTTCCAACAACATGATTAATGCTTCGATAATAATTGAGGTGTATAGGTGGTTGGATTAATTATGTCTCATGTCAGCAATTTCATCATTACACAAAAAAGATGATTTTATATTTCAAGTTTGATGTGGAAAGTTGTTTTCATAAAAAAATTCTCATGGACCTCTTTTTTTTTTTGTGGAAATGTCATTTGAAATCCTTATATTTAATGGTTAATAGATTTACATAAATAATACTATAAACATTTAAAAATCATATTTAAAAACTAAAATATATATATAATTTTATAAATTAAATTATTGCATCTTCTATACACATAATAAATTATGCTTACTAACATATTAACTTTAAACAATAATCTAACATTGAGTTCAAAATTTTATTAATATTATTCCTCACTATTTTTTAACTTAATTAATTGCACATACCCAAATCAATAATCCAATTGAAGAGTGATAGTAGTTATGAAACAAAAGAAAATATTATTATTTTTAAATAAATAAATTTAGATCAATTTCTCAATGATAAACTTCATTTTAATAAAAACTCTATAACCTTATTTGGCCACAATATTTTAGAATTTACTAGGTTTCCAACAATTAACCAAAAGTACATCTTTAATTCATTGTAGTCTGCCCTATCAATTTGACATAAACTTACTTCCATTATTGTCATTGTTACCTTTCTATGTTGGCTATTTAAGACGTCAAACTACCGTGTGGTTTCCATCATGATGGAAGTAGCTTGGAATACAATTCCATCTTTTTGCCCACATTCATAATTGATGGAAAATGAGTCACTTCATAGATAATTTAGGCATTTCAAATTTACTAGGATGCATTAACACTACTATTTTGTAATGGGTTAAATTTATATCAATTCAATTGTCAGGACAAGGAACTTGTTTAATACTATTGTCAAAATTGTGTTCACTCTTTTGTATTCTAAAAGAGGAAAACATTAACTTAACATTGAAGTAAAGAAGGTGCAATATTTTTTTTAAATTTTATTCTATTTTATTCTTACATTATGACAAAAATGACTTCAATTAATCATATAAATAGTACAATTAATGTGACTCACCATTGTTAATGTCTTTCTAGAACAAATTAATTTGAAAGGAAAAATACAAACATTGTAACCATCCAAGATAGATCATATTAGAAGTCGCAAATCTAAGAAAATTTCCTTTGTGCATTAACATGATAGACAACAATTAGAATAGCTATTGTGTCCTATAAAGCCAAAGAGATATATTATCCAACTGACATGATAGACAACAATTAGAATAGCTATTGTGTCCCATAAAGCCAAAGAGATACATTATCCAATTTCATGAACTTGAGTGGCAGAGGTTCCAAACACTTTATTCAAATTAAATGTCTTGCATGTTTTTTTTGTCTTGTCGAGTAGGATTAACAATCATGAGAGTGTTATTTTCACTACCAAAATCAACTATAAGGAACACTATGAATGATTATCTCATGACTCTTGCAAAGTAAACAAATTTATTAATTATCTCATGTCTCTTGTAAAATAAACATGTTTTCACCATTCTAATATACCACCTATTAATCTGTCAACATCTATCATAAACAACATTCATATCTACCAATCTCAATCCTTCAATATTTTGCCACTACAGAGGTTTCTTTTAACATCTGACAAGAACAAAAGCTAAAATGTAATCCTTGTATCCTTTATCCACTATGAATGTATATCACCTCCCATAAAAACATATTTATATTTTATCAACTTGATAATTTGACACTTCAAGATTTCATTAAGAAATTGTAATGATGATGCCTTGTATAACATAAATATTTCACTACAAAATTGTGATGATGGTATATTTATAGTCTTATTTTAGTGTCTTCCACTTTTGAACATATATTAAATAATTCTGCATTTTATGATCTTAATAACAATACCACAATTAAAAGACTAAAAACTCATGAAATCCATGTCTGGCAAATAGCTGTAGGATGCCTGGCCAGCAACTCTTGGATTTAGTAGCCTTTTATGAGATGATAGTTCACATTGCATCAAAGTGTTGTAGTGAAATAATTTTTTAATTTTTTAGTTGTCTTGTAGTTATCATCCTAATATAGGCACCAATTAGAAAGATGGGTATTTTTTAAGGGATCACATAATTTTAGGTGTAAATTTTCTATTTTTATTAGAATAAGTGGGTCATAACTATATTAGTATAATAGACTTGTTAACAATTTTTAAAAAATTTTAATAGTATATTCTATTACCAATTTCAAGTACATTCAACATGAGAATTTTAAGTCATTTTTCACCACCATGTCTCATTCATCATTTTTTGCTCCATTTTCAGGTTTATCTAGTTCAGTCTCACTATTAGAACTCAACCTTATCTTAAAATTAATGAGTGATGACCAACTCCATATTTCTGTTCTAGCTCCATGTACAACCTCTGTGCCTAAGTGAACATATTTCATGTGAGGCAATTGATGATATAATTCTCATACAAATTTATAGATATTACTTGCAAGATATTCACAAACCAAACTCAGTGAAAGACAAAATATATTGTAGGAAGAAACTTCAAACAATAATCATAAACTAAATAAAAAAACAAGAAAAAACACTCTACCAAGTTTCTTTAGAATATGATGTTATTATTTGAAGCAAAAGTATCAAGAGCATCAAAAATAGAAACGGTGCACGAAATCAATAGAATAGATGCACTCGAAGCTTCACTCTCCAAACAATAATCAAGAAGAAAACATAAAAATAAGAAAAAAATTCTACCAAATTTCATTAGCATACATGAGGTCAATTGAAGCAAAGCATCAAGAGCAACAAAAATAGAACCATAGCACAAAATCAATAGAATAGATGAAATTTTAGTAATGATGCTGAAATTATATCTTAATTTAGATACAAATCTAGTATCATCCTTAATGTAAAAGGATGATTAGTAACATGGGAGTTGTGCATGCACCATTCCATTCTAAATAACTGATGTGTGTCACAACAGGGATGTTTTGTATACCATCTTGCATTCCAGCTCCTAGGGACCTTAGTTGGATTTGAATAAACAATTGCTTCATCCTTTCTCAAATTTCAATAATTTATGATCTTGCTAGCTTTCTAGCCATATATCAAGATTAATTAAATATTGGAACTTGACTTCATATTCAAAGGTTTTAATTCAAGATGCATCATCTCTCCCACAAGTCATTTGAATTAAATTTAAGTAATCCATATTCTAAGAATTGAGATATCTATCCTAGTCATGTTAGTGAGTTAAGAGTCCTTTGAGAATGCAATCCTAACCAGATTTTCTCAACCAATATATTTAAATATTCCCCATCCGCATCCTTAAAAGTTATGAGATCCCTATGAATATCAAAGTCGTTACAAAGGAAAAAGATTGAAAGGAAAATACAAACCTTCAGAATTGATGTTCACTTGTATCAATTGCCAATTTCAGATGACTTCAAAATTTGATTAACTTCTCTAGGAATGATAATACATGAGAAGGTATTTACACTTTATTTCTTGCACCAATCCTTACTGGAAGAATCAAGAATTCACGTGAGATATCTTACACAGAACCCAAGTATTTAACTCTTCATTTTCTGTAACTTGCAGATAGAATGTGCAACTTATTGCAAAGGCTATTACAATTATACAACACTTACATTTACACATGCACTATTTCTTTCCAGCTTTTACACAATTGTCTCCCATACACTTACAAGTTCAAATATATTTAAATAAGCATCAAAATCTAGAAATGTGAATTTTAAAATTTAACTTCATTTTTGTAATTAGTGGAAACAACCAATTCTTGAGCATCATAAATCCGCAATAACCTGCGTTGCTTTCTAGGAAATTAAATTCATGAGAACTCTAAATGAAATGAGTGAGATTCTGTGACACTTTTTGCTAGAATTTGTGAAAATGATAAATACATGCCTCCTGGAAATAATGTCATTTGGAAACCTCCATCAAAGGTCACACAACCACCTTCCACATTTTTAGTCCATTGAACATTTGTACCCCCTCCTGAAATCGTGTTTGATCCTGAGAAAGAACATACTCAGAAATTGACAGCCCTTAAGATTGAGAGATAAACAAAATGGTGTTGTAAATAATAGGAAAGCTAATTTAGAAGGGAACTAAAGTTTGACTTACAAGAAGATAGTTTACCTTGAACCTTAACAAGGATATTAAAGCCAGTACTAAGTCCAATGGTACACACAAAAGATAATTTACTAGGGATAGCTCTTTATGTATCATCCTTTTACATTTAAGGATGATTAGTAACATGGGAGTTGTACATAAAAGAAGCAACTGGTATATTCAATAGTATCATCAATGATAATCAGAAAGAATTAACAAATTTAAAATATCTCAATTAGCGGACCCTGTTTAGGCTATGTAGTCTATATAAGATCTCTACATTCACCAACCACCACCCTTGATCATTGGAAAATTGAATTCTCAAATGAATGAAATAAAATTAATCAGGAAGAAATAGAAAATGAAGAAATAAAACTCATGTTTAGCAATCTACAACCTCGAGAGTTGAAAAAATTGCAATCTCAAGAGGAACCCATGGCAGGAACCCCATATCGAGACATGGGCTACTAAAATCAAATTAATTTTTGACCTGTTAACAACAGAAAATAAATCTCACTAAAACTTCTCATTTTTAAGGGTGAGTATTTACTAGAGGCAATTTCCCAGATGAAAGGAAAAAACCCTTTGAAACTCGGAGAACCTATACAACCTTTGTAGGTAATCACCTACATTCTAGCAAAATTTCTTACCTCAAAAGCTTCAAGATATCGACATGTTTTATTCAAATAACAACAAAACATTCATTCTCAAAAGCTTGTATTTATCTTGGGCATGGAATGTGATATAAATTTGACTAAAGTTGTCTCAGGGGAAACACAGGGCTAGGAAAAATTTGAAAAAAAATGGTCAAAATGACATAATTCCATCTATAAACGGAGTGACTTAACTATGAAATCCAGAATATAAAACAAGACTTTGTGAGCATGCATGATTGTATTTTTTCAAACAACATTATAGAGGAAATTTGGAGTGGGCATTAAAACTACAAAATCATAATCATATGCAAGTATATGGAGTCAAGTTTCTTAGATTCTATTAAGCATTCACTCAAGCTAGCTCGGGGACAACACAAGTTATGACAAGTTTCTACAAAAAATATTTGAAATAGAAAGTTTCTTTCAAGATAACCAAACATACACATTTGAGACCATTAAGTTTAGATGAAATGATTGGCATAGCTTACTAGGCACATCTAAAAACATTGAATTTAGGATAGTCTTTGTTTGTATTTCTTATGCATGATGAAATTCCCTTAGGAATATAGGATGCTCATTTGTTAGAATAATTGAGAGGGGGGTAAATCAGTTAATCACTGTCCCAAGTCAAAATGTATAATCCGAAACAAATTACTTCAACTTCTGCTACTCGGTAACTTAAAATAATTTTACTGTCTGTGCTTTTACCAATTACCAGTCTACAACATATAATGATTATCGATCAAATTAAATGTGCAACATGTAAATATGACATCAAACAAATATCACAATCAACACATAACATGAGATTTAACATGGAAACCCTGTGAAGGGAAAAACCACCTAGGATCGGCAACACAAAAATATTCACTCTTCTGAAGTGAGGTCGGTGAAGACCCAACCCTGTTAAAGGTTACAAACACACTGTTAGGTGTGACCTTGTTAGATGATTTTAGACCAACCGTTATCATCCAACTAGCATTCACTATGGGGTTGACAGGATAACAATGTTCATTCTATGAATGATACATAAAAGACTTTCCTAGTCCACTCGGTTAAGAGATTTGACTGTGTACAATGGTTAAAATGTAACAGTAGGTGATCTTCCTTAATACAAATTCAATTATAGATGTACAGATCAATGTTAGGCTCATTCAATCCTCTAATCATTAAAGAATTATGTTTCAATCAATATTCAATAACTTACTGTCGCTCAGTAATAGCTTCATGTCACTCGGTAAAAACTCTATAGTTCAGTTCTCAATAACCATTTTGATTAGACATGCATGAAAAATTTTTCACATGATAATTCTGTAGTCTCCTTCCTCTGGCATATATTTCATTATGAAACTCTAGTCTCTTATATAGACAAGTAAACCATTTTCTTCTCCTCCATCATATTTTTTCGCTTAATCATCTTCATTGATTTTTCCTCTTTAACCTTCCTCAGCTGATGTGTCAATAACACATTTCATTTCAATCCATTAGATCTTTCTCAAATTTTGTTAGCTGCCGATCTTTGTAACAAACTATATCTGTTACCTCGAAGTTATACACTTTCGAGCTCATCAATCCTTATTGGCTAAGCTAGTCATTTAGTTCCTTTGTTCTGTTTAATTAACAAATAAATATGTCGATGAACACAAGCTTAGTTTACACTGTACTCAGTGTACACTACACTCCGTTGGTGTATACTGATATGCTTCATTAACTGACAACACTGCTTTGTGTCTTTCGGCTCTTTTCCTTATCATAGATGAATGCAACATAATCAAGTCAATATCATAAGTTCATAGACTCATCAAAAAGTTACCCAATGTATTCCTTATCCTCTATTATATCCATCTCCCTCATGTAGATATTTATGTTCTTCATCTCTTTCACTCCTTTTCTCCAGATGTTTAGGTATAGTAACTTACAAGATAAGTGCTGTCAAACTAGTTGACATCAATGACAACATAATACTGATTTAATCATCTTACATATCTAATCCATCATCTCGGTGATCTCTAATCATAGATTCTTCAATTAGATTCTAAATCAGTTGTAGTTCATAAATCTCTCCCTTTGGCATTGATGGAAACTCAAGTAATATGAAATATACCATACACATACCAAACATGTATTCTAAAACTCTGTGAACAAATGTTGTACAAGATCTCCTTAGCTTAATATGTTTAATTACTATGTTACTAAATAGCATTATAAAATATAGCTTTGACATTCTACAGATATGCTCTTTTCAGCTCTCAGGTTCCTGCTCTTGTTCTCAGTAACTGATCTTCAATGCTCTCCCTTTCTTTCAAATTATCTCTTCCTTAGATAGTTCTCATCAGTTCATATTGTTTCATATTGTTTATCTCTCCCTTTGACAACAATGCCAAAGAAACAAAGTGTGAACTATGCTATATCAACATGAATGATCTTCTGATAAGAGGTTGATGCAACATCCAGATCACATTAGTGATCGGTAGATAGGGGACAGACCCCAAGTCTAGTCCTTAAGTATTCAAACGTATCCTTCGGTAGCAACTTTGTAAATATGTCTGCAAGTTGTTCTTTTGATGTAAAAAATTCTAGCTTCACTTTCTTCTCCTATACTTGTTCTCTTAAGTAGTGATACTTAATAGATATGTGATTTGTCTTAGAGTGCATCACTGGATTCTTTGAAATATTAATGGCACTAGTGTTGTCACAATATATAATCACTAGCTCGGTGAGTACCTCATTCATACCTTCCAACACTTACTTAATATATGCAATGTTTGAATAATTTGTAGCAGCAACAACATACTCTGCTTCAGCTGTAGACTGAGAAATGCAAGCCTATTTCTTACTTTTCCATGTAACAAGTCTTTCACCAGAGAAAAATTCTCCTCCAGTGGTACTTTTTCTATCATCCACATTTCCAACCCAATCAGCGTCAGTATAGACCTTTAGTTCAAATTTTACCTCCTTAGGATACCATAATCCATAATCTTCAATCTTTTTCAGGTATCTTAAGATTCTTTTAGTAGCAACCATGTGTGATTCTCTAGGGTTTGTAGAAAATCTAGCAACAATTCCCACAGCATGTGCTATATCTGGTCTAATGTGAACTACATACATTAACTTACCAATCATAGATAGTTACAGTGTCTAGTTTACCTCTATAGTTTCATCTTCCTTAGTCAGTTTACATCCAGTAGCCATCAGTGTTCCCACAGGTTTAGCATCTTTCATGCCAAATGTCTTCAATACTTCCTTTATGTATTTAGATTGTGTGATGAATATCCCATCACTCTGCTGAATCACTTGTAGTCCTAGAAAGAACTTAATCTCTCCAAACATAGACATTTCAAACTCTTGTCTCATCTCATTAGCAAAGGCTTTACATATGTGATCTTGACCTCCAAAAATAATATCATCCATAAATATTTCAGCAATAAGAATAGTATCATCAGTTTCTCCTTTCATATACAAATTATTATTCTCACTTGTTCTAACAAATCCAATGGTTAACAAATAAGTATGCAGCCTCTCATACCAGGCTCTCGGTGCTTTCTTCAAACCATATAAAGATTTATGTAATCTACATACCATGTCTTTGTTTTCTAGATCAACGAACCCTTCAGGTTGTTCTATGTAGACTTCTTCTTCAAGTATTCCATTAAAAAATGCTGACTTCACATCCATTTGATAAACTTTGAATTTCTTGTGTGTAGCATATGCAAGTAGCATTCTAACTCCTAATATAGCAATAGGTGCGAATGTTTCACCGTAATCAATGCCTTCCTCCTGTGCATATCCCTTGCATACCAATCTAGCTTTATTTCTTTTTACCTCACCATTTTCATTCAGCTTATTCCTGAATATCCTTTTAGTACCGATAACATTCTCATCCTTAGGTCTGGGTACTAAACTCTAGGTTTTTTTCTTCTCTATTTGTTCTATTTCCTCTTTCATTGCATTAATCCATTCATTATTCTCCAAGGCAACTTTTACATTCTTCGGTTCAAATTCACAAACTAGACATGTACCTTATCTTATCTTAATCCTTGTTTGCATGCCAGCTTGTCTATGTCCAATAATTTGTGTCTCAAGATGATGTCTCCTGACAAATATTGCTAGTACTTAGTCTCTTCTTTCTTGTTCATCCTGGTCAGGTTCATTTTCTTGCTCGATAGGGCCATCCTTCTCGTCAGTTTCTCTTTCCTATTCCTCTATATTGTTTTCCTTCTGATCGGTTGTCACATTCTGTGGCTTTGGTAGATACTTTGGTTGTTCAATGTAAGTGAATCTACCATAGTCTTCTAGTTCCTTTCTACTTTCCTCTACATTCTTGTCATCAAACTCATCAACTCGAACATTAGTACTTTCAATCATTTTATTAGTAGCTTTATTCATACACTTATATGCTTTTCTTTTACTAGAATATCCTAGAAATATCCCTTCATCACCTTTTGAGTCAAATTTCCCATTTCTTTCATCTTTCAGAATAAAACATTTGCTTCCAAAAATCTTGAAATAACTTACAGTAGGTTTGTGTCCAAACCATAACTCATAGGGCATCTTGTTGGTGTCCTTCTTCAGTTGTACTCAATTTAGAACATAAACAGCTATACTGGCAGCTTCTCTCTAGTATGTCTAAGCAACATTCTTTTGCAACATCAGTGTCCTAGCATAGTCAACTATTGACCTATTACTCCTTTCAAAAATGCCATTTTGTTGGGGTGTCCTCGGTGCAGAGACCCGTCTTTTAATACCATGCTCATTATAGAAATTAGTAAATTCATCAGAGATAAGTTCACCTCCTCTATCAGATCTTAGGCATTTCAATTCTTTTCCAGTCTCTTTTTCTACTTTAGCTTTATACCACTTGAACATCTTAAATGCTTCAGATTTTTCTTTTAGGAACATAACAGTCATCAATCTAGTATAGTCATCAACAAAAAGAATAAAGTATCTATCACCATAATAACTCTGAGTTCTCATAGAACCACATAGGTCAGTATGAACCAACTCAAGTATCTTCTTTGTTTTATAATCCTTTCTTTTGAAACTAGATTTAGTCACTTTCCCTTTCTGACATTCATGACACATAACATGATAAGGTTTTGATAAGTTAGGCAGTCCTCTAACTCTTTTTCTTTTGTTGATCTTAATCATGTTATCAAAATTCATATGGCATAACCTTTTATGCCACAACCAAGCATCTTCATTTTTCATCATCAAGCAAGAAGACTCATCAGTATCAAGATAAAATAGACTACCTCTTGATTGTGCACCATTTCCAACTAGTCTTCCTCCATCATAAAATTTTTTCACTTTCTTTCTCTCAAAAGAAACTCAGTGACCTAAATTGTTCAGCTATGCCACACTTAACAAATTATAGTTCAGTCCATCTACCCAATAAGAATTTTCACATTTTATTCTATCATTTATCATCAGGGATCCTTTACCTCTTACCATATAGGGTGTATCATTACCCATCTTAACAGATCCTCCATTGTATTCTTCAAGTTGATCAAATTTCTCTTCATCACCAGTCATGTGATGTGTACAACCACTGTCTATGATCCATGTATCATTTTTGTTAACTTTAGAGACCAGTGTTGTTTCTACATGTTTTTCTTCTTCCTCAGAGTCATCTTTCATAGGAACAAATACAACTTCTACATCATCATCAAAATTAGATTCAGATTCATTATCTTCAGCTATGTAACATACCTTCTTACCTTTGTCATTATTGTCTCAGTTGTCTCTGTTGTTGTGTTGGTAGCTCCTATTGACTCTTCTCCCATAGCTTCCTTCATATTGGTCTTTGGATCTTTCATCATCTTTCTTATGCGGACATCTAGCAGCAATGTGGCCAACCTCTTTACAATTAAAGCATGCTAAAGGTAGCTTACCTCTATATCTCCCTTTTCCTTTAGGTAACCTTCTGGCCATAAGAGCTTCAAGTTCATCAAGCTCATCATTGGTATTGCTATCATTATCATCATTCTTATTATTCCTGCTACTAGACTTACCAATCTTTAGAGAAGACATGAAAGAAGACTCAACAGTTGGTACAACACTATTATCAAAGTTATTCAATTCAAAGGTTGTGAGATTACCAATCAGAGTGTTAAGAGTAAGGTTGGATGCAGACCTTATTTCATGAATTACATAAATCCTGATTGCATAAATTGGTAGTAAAGTTTTGAGAATCTTGCTTATCACTGTTTCATCATCAATAACACCATCTGATGCTCTAATAGCATGTACTACCTCTTCTAGAATATTTGTGTACTACACAATATTTTCACCTTCCTTCATCTTCATATCATTGAATCTACCCCTTAAGCTTTTAGCTTTGGCTCTCTTAAAATTCACATAGTTTATCCCACATACCTTTGGTAGTAGTGCAGCTTTTAATATCTTCAAATTTGGCATCGGTATAGGTAGCAAAAATCTCCGTCATAGAAACATTGTGTTCATGTCTATCTCTTAGTTGATCAAGAGTCAAGGGACCAACGGTAGGTTCAATGTAGCCATTCTCCATTAGTTCTAGTGTAGAATTCCCAATTCCAGATATGTGCAACTTCATTCAGATTTTCCATACTGCGAAGTTCTCTTTGTTTAGTCTTGGCAATTTCCTCTTATACATTTTGAGATCTTTGTGTTGAAGTCCTTAAAACTTTGTTCTAAGTAACCAATGCTCTGATACCAATTGTTAGAATAACTGAGAGGGGGGTGAATCAGTTAATCACTATCCCAAGTCAAAATGTATAATCCAAAATAAATTACTTCAACTTCTGCTACTCGGTAACTTAAAATACTTTTACTATTTGTGCTTTTACCGATTACCAATCTAAAACATATAATGATTACCGATCAAATCAAATATGCAACATGTAAATATGACATCAAACAAATATCACAATCAACACATAACATAAGAGATTTAACATGGAAACCCCGTGAAGGGAAAAACCACCTGGGACTGACAACCCAAAAATATTTACTCTTCTAAAGTGAGGTCGGTGAAGACCCAACCCTATTAAAGGTTACAAACACATTGTTAGGTGTGACCTTGTTAGAGGATTTTAGACTAACTGTTATTGTCCAACCAATATTCACTATGGGGTTGATAGGATAACAATGTTCATTCTATGAATGATACATAAAAGACTTTCCTAGTCCACTCGGTTAAGAGATTTGACTGTGTACAATGGTTAAAATGTAATAGTAGGTGATCTACCTTAATAAAACTTCAATTGCAGATGTACAGATCAATGTTAGGCTCATTCAATCCTTTGATCATTAAACAATTCTATTTCAATCAATATTCAGTAACTTACTGTTGCTCAGTAATAGCTTCCTGTCACTCAGTAAAAACTCTGTAGTTCAGTTCTCAATAACCAGTTTGATCAGATATGCATGAAAACTTGTTCACGTGATAATTCTATAGTCTCCTTCTTTTGGCATATATTTCATTATGAAACTCTAGTCTCTTATATAGACAAGTAAACCATTTTCTTCTCCTCCATCAGATTTTGTTGCTTAATCATCTTCATTGATTTTGCCTCTTTAACCTTCCTCGGCTAATGTGTCAATAACAAATTTCATTTCAATCCATTAGATCTTTCTCAAATTTTGTTAGCCATTTATCTTTGTAACAAACTTTATCTATTACCTCAAAGTTATACACTTTCCTGCTCATCAATCCTTATCAGCTAAGCTAGTCATTTAGTTCCTCTGTTATGTTTGGTTAACAAAGAAATGTGTCGGTGAACACAAGCTTGGTATACACTACAATCTGTTGGTGTATACTAAAATTCTTCATTAACCGACAACGTTGCTTTGTGTCTTTCGGCTCTTTTCCTTATCATAGATGAATGCAACATAATCAAGTCAATATCATAAGGTCATAGACTCATCAACAAGCTACCCAATGTATTCCTTATCCTCATCTGTTATATCCATCTCCCTCATGTAGATATTTCTATTCTTCATCTCTTTCACTCCTTTTCTCCAGATGTTTAGGTATAGTAACTTACAAGATAAGTGTTGTCAAACTAGTTGACATCAATGACAACATAATACTGATTTAATCATCTTACATATCTAATTCATCAGCTCAGTGATCTCTAATCACATATTCTTCAATTAGGCTCTAAATCAATTGTAGTTCATCATCATTAACACAATGTATTCCAAAAGTCAGTGGATCAACTCCTGCTACAATAATGAGCTTATCATAAGCAATTTAAAGAGCCAGTTTGGATGAGGGATTGATTTATTTTTCTTCCCAGAAACCTCACAAAAAATGTAAAACCAAAACAAAAAAAAGACATTATAGTGAGTAAAATGAAACCAACTATTAAGAAACTATTGTGTCATTGTCCAAAAATGTAGTCAGGAAAATGGATAAATTGGTTAAAATAAAAAATTGCAAAACAAGTGGAAAAATAATAAACAACCTTGTAAAAATATAGAAATAATTTCAAAGGAAATAAAGAGAATTTTTTAATTCATTATCAAAAAATAGAAAACCTATTGGAAATAATCCAAAATAATATGTTTAAAATACCCTATTTAAGATATTTACCTAAAACCATGATTGCTATAATCGACAGGAAATCTCGGGAGAAAAGCTCACCAAGTGCATTTGTGACTTTCAAGGTTATATTAGTAGTCCACTGTGCAATTCATGACAGGAATTTGTTGATAGAAAATACACCTAGGAACAAGTGCAATCCCATTCTAAAAAGCATTGTCATAGAGTGTATCGCCAGAGGGCACAGTCCACATGGATGTCTGCTACAGTATAGGGTAGTGGAGGGAGAGCACCATAGATACACCCAAAACCAGCATTGTCCTTGTGGTTAGAAAAGTTATCTTCACAGGCCAAACCACTTCAAAAATATGTTCAATATGCTTGAAACCCTATTGAAGGTAGAAATGACCACCAAGGGATTTGAACACTCGCTCCAAGGCAACATTCCTATTGCCATTTCTACAACTGTACAGCCGAGGGACCACATCAAAGGTAGCCATTGTTCGTTCTGATTCATAACAATGAGATCCATCCACCATGGTGTCCCCCTCGACCCTTCACTCCTTACACAATGCCTCTCCTCAGCCAACGTCCTCCCCAAAAATACCCTAGCATCCTCTAGCATAGGCAAATAAAGTAGAGAAAAAAAAGAGAGAGAAAACTAAGATAGGTAGGGACCCTAGTATTCATGAGCAAGGAAGACTGTTGATCTACCTACATTGGATGGGTTCACTAAAATAAAGATGGCTACCATACATTTTTGACATGTGTGTGAAATTCTTGGCATTAGACTTGATGTTTCCGGTGGAACTCTCACCAAGAATAGCCTATTGGCTAACCACAACTACATCCATGAAACCATATTTTTTAGACATTCTGCAAAACACAACTGACCCTGTTTGTGCATTGGTGAACATACGAACCTTGTTCCAGTGTCTCCATTAAGTTCAAACTGAGATAAAAACCCTAATATCATGCCTGTCTCTACCCTAGTAGTTTGTCCATACGTCATTCTCTTAGGCTGCATCCATGGCACATAGGAAAACAAGAGACTCCATTTGTGAGCTGAAATTGAAATGGGGAGCCATTCTCTCAGCCTCAGTAGATTCAAGAAAATACCTACCGAAAAATTCTTCAGAAAAGTTCTTGGCAAAGATTTTTGTATCAAACACTTTTTCATCATTGGTGATGCCCACAATAAAAGCCTATCGGCTTAATTATAAATAAAATATATTACATTACATTATCGCTATTGTTCTAGATATATAGCCATTTAAACAAAAGGTTGTATTACATTATGAATGATTTTTCCAAATATAAGGACCACAACTGAAACATAAGATTGATGTAAAAGTTGTATTACATCACAAAATTGAACTACTTAGAAGAATAGTCTACTCAGAGATTTCTACTTTCATTGTATTTCTACCATTCCCAATGACCAATTGGGTGAGGTATTTCTCCCATTCCCATTCCCATTCCCATTCCCAATGGTCAATTAGGAGAGAGACCACTAACAACTCCTTGGTGGACCTTACTTCCTCAATGTTAGAGATCCTTTCAGTAATAAAGTAAATTTTGGTTCATTTGGTTCTTGAAAAGGGTTTACACTAACAAAATATAAACCAAGTTGGTCAGTCAATTTCCTATGGAGAAGCCAGCTCCAATAATTGGAAATATCAAAGACTTATACCAACTAACAGGGATATTTTTTCCCTCTACATTTTTGGCTCTGCAAAACCAAGGCGGATAGACCTTTAATGCCCTCAAAATACACACAACACTCACAAACTGGCATTAATATTAAATAGATACATCTCACAAAGAGCTCAATAAAAATTTAAGGAGATTTTGAATGTGGGCTATACATTTATTGATCTACAACTTAAAGTGGAGCGTGAGGTAAATTTCATCAACTTCATAACAACATACACAAATGTAAAATATATTCTACAATTTTTTTCAGGATTCTTGTAAAATAACATGAAACTGAACATGGGATTTTAAAGCTTAGATCAGTGTCTTTTCCATTGGGCATCTTATAATTTGACATATATTTGCATCCTACAAGAATTTTAATGATGAATAACTTTGTGATAAAAAATATTATTGCATTACAAGGCATTTAACTAAAATCTTGATCTATACTGCTTATCAGAATCTGGGAGAAGCTAGGAGAAATTCCCTTCCCTGGATCTGATTAGAGTTGCATGTAGTGCACTAGTTCTTAATGACTGATGAATGGTTGACTACTCTACTTCAGGAGTAGTACCTATGCTTATTTATTTTGGCTTCCTCTTCCATTGATGTCAAAGGGGGAGTATATAGTCATAAAATCAATACAGTTGAGGAATATGAAGGGGGAGTATATAGTAAGAAGATACAACAACATCAGAGCATTCTGCTACAGTAGATGGAGGATTCATCCTTGGGGGAGTTTTGTTGAGGAAATGGAGAATGTTATAAAATAATTGTACATTTGAATTGGTGGTGTTTTTCATTCCATATGTTGCCATCAATGCCAAAAGGGGAGATTGTTGGAGATTTGCCAACAAGCCAGTGATTAACTGTACGTTTGTCATTGATGACAACATATGGTAAGCAGCGTGCATTGTAGTTCTATGTAGTGAGCCCTAAGAATATGTTGTATGGATATGTTATCAGCATGATATCATAGACACAAAGGTTGATTCTAAGTACAGACAGTTGTGTAGTTGTCTGTAACAATAGTGTTCCTGACAGTGTTACAAGCAAAGTTTTGTATGTGATTCTTAGTATGGTTATGTTGGAGCCTTGCGTGTTTATATTTGTGTTGTAGACATGTTTGTGAAGCTATGATCATGGATGTAGAGTTAGTTGTGTAGTACAAGTTGAATTATGATGTTTCTATTTTCTAGTTATAGTTTCTAGAGTTTATCTGATGGAGTCGATAGTGTTTATATTGTTTCAGCAGTTGCGCCTATCATTTTGATATGTGTGTTTGGTGATGAGTTAAGAATGTTTGGTTAAGAGTGCATAATGTATTTCAGCTTGATAATAAAGTTTTAGTTAATTTGGTGGAGCTGACAGTGTGAAGTGATGTGTCTACTCATATTGGGTTGCGCGATCCCTTGTAGTGTTGCGTGCTTGGTTTAGCCATTAGAGATATTGTTGAAGAGTTGTATTGTTTCTCTATTATGATTTCAAGAACATTCTATTAGGCTAACTTGATTATATCATTTGGATAAGGATACTTATAGTTAGTCAGTTCTAATCTCTTAGTAAGAACATAATAGAAAATGAAGTGAAGAAAAGAGAAGAGCAGAAAGTGCGAAGTATTCGGCTAGTAAAGATCTATGTCAAGAAGCAGAGAGTATATGCTATTCATTAGAACTGATCAAGATAGTAGGTCTATGTTGGAAATTTGGTTGAGTTGGATACATATATGTTGTCATTATGGCAACATATTTTCTACATGATGATCGCACAAGTCAGAGAGCAAGTATGTCAGAGCGCAAAGCAAAATTGTCTAAGTATGAGATTGTTTTTGCCAGTATACCCGAAGACAGTTTTGATTAGCAATGTTGTTTGGAGTAAGTTTAGTGCTTTCACACTTGAACATAGATACTATGGTGACTATAGAAGACTCACCTAAGAGTGCAAGTCAGTATGAAATGTACGAAAGAAGTTATGACAGTTTTATTGAAGACAGTGTTAAGCCGACAGGACAGAATATGAAGACAGAATTGGTAAAGAGTTAAGGGATTATTTTGTTTATCAAAATAATGTCTTAACAATATAAAGGGATGACATCCTAGATTTTAACCCTTGGGTAAATATATTTTGTATAATGTAAGCCGACTGAAAGAGTTATTAGTCTTAATAACTTGTATAAATGTAATATATGAAAGAGACATAAAAAAAGAAGTATCATATGAATGTAATAGAGAGTGAAAAAGGCAGTGAAGAGATATTGATGTGAAGTTGCAAGCAGTATAAGGTTATGTACCTTGACCTATTTTGTAATCAATAAATATTGTATATTACTTGTTTGGGTAGTGGGCTCATCTGGTAATCATATTTTGTACTACCAACTCTTAACAGGGTTGAGGCTTCTAACAAGGCCTATAGTCCCTTAATCAGGGATTCAGGACTGAGACATTATATGCATGTAATAGGCTCCTAATAGGGTCAACATCCTTAACAGGATATTTTTGATTAGTGAATCTTTGTGGGTACCATCCCCACCAGGGTTTTCCCTTGGCCAGGGTTTCCTCAAGAATAAATAATGTGTTATGAGTTCATTTATTTTATTGCTATGCATGTTGTTTAGTTTTCTATGTTATGCATGCATTAAGATAATCTATTATATCCATAATTGGGAAAAAGTAAAATTTTGTAGAATATTGATTCACCCCCCCCCCCCTCTCAGTATTCCCTATTTCTAACAATTGGTATTAGAGCTTAGTTACTTGGAAAATAATTATTCAAGGAAAGCCTAGCATCTTGAGTAAGATCTCTATGGATATGGATCAGCTACAGAAGAATCTTGAAGAAGCTCTTGAACAGATTGATATGCTTAATGATGAAAGAGACACTCTGAAAGGAAAATATGATGATGCAAAGAACCTCATTGAGAAACTAAAAAACAAGTTGGAAGATCTAAAATTAGAAAAGGAATCTGAAATTCAAATTGAAGATTGTGATGACAACTTAGAAAAATAAAATGAGATCCTTAAACATGAATTGAAGATAGAAAATCTGAAGCTAAGTCTGAAAGATGGAAATGGCAAGAATGAAGCAAATCTGAAATCTAAGAATGAAAATTTGAAGATTGAAAATGAATGACTAAAATCTAAACTTGGTAAAGTAACATCTGAACTTGAGAAAGTCAATTTGCAATATGTTGAACTTGAGAAATACAATACAATTGTGAAAGGTGAACTGACTCAATCTAAGTAGCAACTTGAAAGACTATATTCAACTAGTGAGAATATTGATGAACAAATGTCTTATCAAAAACCATTCTATGATAAAACTAGTCTTGGATTCAACACATCTAAAGAAAGTGAAGAAAGCAAGGAACCAGATCTGAAAATGTCTAAAAGCATAGATGAAAAGAAATCTGATGAAATTGACAAATCTGAAGATACACCTAAAGAAGAAGAACCACCTAAACAAGAGGAGTCACCTAAAGGTATGAAAAGATAATTTAAAGGTAGATGCTTTACTTGTAACACTTTTGGTCATATGAAGAAAGATTGCACAGGTAAACAATTTAAACCTCTTAATGGTTATTGTTATAATTGTCATGGTTTTGGACATAGAGCTATTGAATGTAGAAAACCTAAATTTGTTGAGAATAATAATAGTAGTAGAATGTTTAGGAATAATAACCATGCAGATAAGAGACCTATTGAAGAGATGAATAGGAGAAATGTAGTATGTTATAGATGCAACAAAGTTAGACACATTGCTAGAAAGTGCAGATCATAGATCAATCAATTTGGACCAAGATATGGAAATAATGGAATAGTCTATCAGATATGTAACAAGATTGGACATACAAAAAGGTTTTTAGAATGAACAATAGAGTTTTTCATCCTAATCCTAACCCTAGAAGTCATGCAACACTACTACATTTGGGGCCAAATTGCGACATAAGTTTCCGACGGGTAACTTTTTATTACGAATTTGGTGTTTTTTTTTTTTGTAAAAGGCCCCGATGATGTTGGTATTCTGATGGGTGTTTAATTGACCATCAAAATTTTGACAGATTCAGGGTATAGATAAAAAAAAAAGTGAAACGACCTCATCATTTTTATTTTGATTGGATAGAGAAGGAGCGAAAGCTGAGTGCGGGAGAAGGTATGTGATTTCTTCATCTTTTGAGCCTCTGGCATCATATTCGAATGCATTTCATTTTATTTGATCATGAATGCTCTTTGAAATGACTGCATTCTACTGGTGTCATGCCGTAGCCAATGCTTTATCTCTATTATTTAATGTTATTGGTGCTTGTGCTCAAGGATATCGATTCACTGTATTCAAATGTTTGGATTCATGTTTGTTGATATTACTGGCATATATGTTTAATGACGCCATTGTATATTGTTGTCACTGAAATGACCACATTTTACTAGTGTCATGCCCTAGCCCATGCTTTAACTCCATTATTTGATGTTATTGGTGCTTGTGCTCAAGGATATCCATTTTTTTGAAATGTTGACTGTGGTTATCAAATGGACAGCCCATGAGCTTCTAGCTAGGCACCATTTGTATTGATAGCTTAGGGAATCAAATGTATTGTATCATTGATAGTTGATACTTTGTTAAAAGGAAATAGGACAAAGAACAATTTTTATTTAGTTTCTCTATTTTGATCCCTAAGTGGCTTACAACCCTAGAGAAGTATATGCAGATTTACGGATGCAGTTGCAGGATACATAGCAGCTGATAATTCATAATAAATCCATGCATCCAATTTGAATAGAAATCAATAAAAAGAACTAGGGTCCTCCAATGGTCCAATCATCCAGACCTTGACTATCCCCTCAACCAGTGACCCTTCAAAACTGAGTTATCATGCAATCAGTGAGTAATCCTTCATTCTCCTGGTGAGCTTCTAGCTAGGTTCCATTTGTATATTTGATAGCTTAGGGCATCAAATGTATATTTTATCATTGATAGTTGAGACTTTGTTAAAATGAAATAGGACAAAGAACAATTTTGATTTAGTCTCTCTATTTTGATCCTTAAGTGGCTTACAACCCTAGAGAAGTATATGGAGATTTACGGATGTAGTTGTAGGATACATAGCAGCCAATAATTTACAAGAAATCCATGCATCCAATTTGAATATAAATTAATACAAAGAAATAGGGTCCTCCAATGGTGCAATCATCTAGACCTTGACTGTCCCCTCAACCAGTGACCCTTCAAAACTGGGTTATCATGCAATCAGTGAGTGATCCTTCATTCTCCTAGTCTGCCCTACATCCAAACATATTGGAAATACACAATACAATGATAACAAGTCTTTCACAATCCCCCTTCCCTCAAGGAACACTATCAACCATCCCTTCCACATAGCATTTCACTATTTTATGAGTGGATTGTGTAGGAACAATTAACATTAAACAAGGAGAAAACTCCTCAACACATCTTGGAAACCATTGAATTCAATAATAAATGAAACCTAACACCAACACTATTCCTTCCATAGTTACAGGATACATAGCAGTCGATAATTCACAAGAAATACATGCATCAAATTTTTATAAGGATATCCTACTAATCAATAGGAATTTTCTTGAAATGACCAATGATTATGCATTTTGATGGAAGTGTGCTAGTTCAAAAGGATAATATAAATCTGAAACAATTTTTTCTGATTTTCTCAAACTATAAATGTGGTTAAAGGGAAAATATTATGTGGAAAACCTACAAACCAAGCTAGCAAATGATTGTACATCAAATCATTCCTATATTCATTCAAGTATTGCTATGCTTCAGCTACCTGACCTTTGAGCTTCATCTAGAGCAATGTGTAGCTTTAAGATAGAGTTACTTCTTGGGCCTTACAATAGGGTGGAATATGATCAAGATTTATTTAGGTTGCATCTTTGTTAGTCCCATTGTTTGGTTCTTAAAGTTCATGGTTTGAATCTATTATGGTTGTGTAAGGGATTTGTAGATGCTTTTTCTAACATAATTATTGGACACCATGATTGGAACAACTGGTTTCCAAGTGTTTTGTGGGTGCCATTATCTTCTAGGAGTAATTGTTGGAACCAAATTATGTTCTTTGCCTCTAGTAAATATTGCAGACACAACCATCTTCTTGGTGAAGGGTTTCTTCCATCCCCATGAGGCACTATTGCATGGTTTCCATTTCGTTGTAGTACAGTGAACCTAATTTAATACAAGTGTGCACTATTTTGGGATCCATAATTTATGGCCCCTACACTATGGTTGTTAGCCTAATTAAGACAGGGCTACCTTTGCATATAATAAGAGGCCAACATGAAACAAACATCCAGAGGTTAGGGGGTTGTTCCCTGTCCATAATTTATTATTTAAGTGCTAAGTGATGATGGGTATATCATGTAATTCATACCTAGTGTGTCTCTTTCTTTCTCTCCACATTTCACATTAGGAGTATATGTTATAAAAATACTAATGAAATCAACTATTGGTCAAATCTAATCAAAATTGCAATATAAAGATTAAAATAGATCTTGAAGAAATATGGGAACCATTTTTTACAGATATTGTACAAACGAAGAGAATACTCCGAAGAGGAAATGCTTCAATGTGGAAGAATTGAAGGACAATATTTTACTTTTATATGCACATCTGCAATGTTTTTGATATATTTCTGAGATAAAAAAACCATAGAAAGAATAACATATAGAAGAAAGTAAATAATAATGATCATACTTTGAGATATTGTGGAAACTTAAAGGAAAGAATTCTTGGTGGGGTTATCATGCAATCAGTGAGTGATCCTTCATTCTCCCGGTCTGCCCTGCATCCAGACATATTGGAAATACATAATACAATGATAACAAGTCTTTCAAAATCCCCCTTCCCTCAAGGAACACTATCAACCATCCCTTCCACATAGCATTTCACTATTGTATGAGTGGATTGTGTAGGAACAGTTAACATTAAACAAGGAGCAAACTCCTCAACACATCTTGGAAACCATTGAATTCAATAATAAATGAAACCTAACACCAAAACTATTCCTTCCATTCACTTCTACCAAGAATAAAGCATTTAATCCATTCAACATTACATATAACCATTAGACAGTTACATTTCCTGACTGTGTAGAGGAACAATCACGACCAAAATGATCAAAACTACTTTCACCCTTGCACAAGCTATTCCAAAATTCAAGTAAAATGAGCAATATGCTATATCAAATCATTCATATTCATAGTAACCATTCAAAGGATCATTTTTTCAATGAACCCTCTGACTGTACCCCTGCGGTAGACAAAGGAAACCTCAAAATAGAAAAAGGAAACTTAGTAAAACCAATCTATGCTGATGTTTGTGAGGGAAACTTAGTCATGACATCAAGTATCATCTCATCATGGTCTATTCACCATGTTTCAACACTCCATTCACTCTGATCTATTCAACTTACACCATTCTTCTTCTCTAGGACTCAAGGGCTTGAAACAGTATATGCGGTAAAAATTCATGAAATACTAAAGAAGACCTGCTATTTGTCAGACAAATCTTTATTGTCCCCCACAAAAAAGTAAGTAATAACTACTCTACCCTTAATTTGTTTAACAATGCACCATATTAGATAAAGTAGGTTCTATCACACATGGCACGAACTCTCTTCAAACTCACAATATGTTGCATACATAGTACAAAACTCATGAGAATCTAAAGAAGGCATCACTCTTAATGAGTTATAAACATGCCATTGTTTCAGTTTTGCTTGCGAGTTATGATAATTTTTGTAAACATTTCATTGGTTCAGTTTAGTGTATTCATTTTTGTCAAATAAATCTTCATTGTCTTCTGATTGTCTTCTTTATATAGTAGCATGTATTAATTGGCTTACAAATAAAGAAGCATTTAGACAATCAGAAGACAATGAAGATAATTTTCAATGCATCTAACACAAAAAAATTTTACAAAACTGAACCAATGGCATGTTTACAACAAAGAAATAAAGTGATAATAATATGCTAAAAATTGTATTCTATTTAATACATGCCAAAGGACCAGTCCCAACAATTCTTAAACATACTTTATCTGATATGATGAATTCTTAAACAATTAAGGTTGGAGTAGACATAGTTATCACACTATTTTTTTGTGTGGTATAAGGAAGATTTGGCTGATTAAGAGTGAGGCCTTCTTTAGAATCTTATATAATTTTGGTCGATTAAGATGAAAAGAAAAACACAATTCATTAGTTAAATTTTTCAATTTCATGTATTTTTTCTCCTATTTATTAGGTGCATGAGTTGAAGGTTGAATGTAAGAGTCTTATAATGTTGTGTTACCTTTGGATCTGCTGGTTCTTGGATAGGATTTTACACTCCATGAGACACCAATATACTTATGACTGATATTAAGGAGGGGCTAGTTCCAAATGTGAGAAATATATAAGTAACTGGACCAACTATAGGGACAAGACTGCCCTCTTCACTTCTGGCTCTGCAGAACCAAGGCGGGTGCACCTAATCTAGTAAATAAAACACTCTTTACAACACCAAGACTGGATTGAACAAAGCAGATAATAGCAAGAAAGTAATAAATGGTAACCAGTCATTCATTGACTCTCCATTGATATGAAATAACTGAGGCCTAAATACATGAAACTAAAAGGATTGAAATGATAGAAAGGATTTTAACTTGATTTCTTACAGAATGTAAACAACCATGAAAAACTTGCATTAGTAAAGGAGATACTAATTTCTGATTAGTGCCTCATCCATTGGGCAATATATCTGAGATAGATACAGAATACAAGAATAGAGATTCCAAGCCATAAACACAATAAACCAAATTCATACACTACTTACAAACATCCTTTTAGTTGAACCAAATGAATCTATGTTTATTTCAGAGACTTTTAACTTCATCCTGGATCAAGGCTAAGAAATAAAACACATACACAGATAAACTCCAAGAAATGAATCAGAAAACCCAAAACTCAAGAAGCACAAGCAAAGGAGAGATCTGAAAATTGAAAACTGCATTAAGTATAAGGATTCAAGTTCCTGTATTACAAACTATTCCAGAATACAACACTTAGACAATATGCAAAGGAATTTGCAGGGTTTTCCACTGTATTGCCACAACTAGCAAAATATATTACAATCTAGACTCAGGGTTAGGGTTTCAAAATTTCTATCTTCTCAACACCTAAACACTCAATGCCTAGAATGATCATGGAAAATCCTTTATATACAAGGAAATGCAACAAGCTACTAATCATTCTAGGGTTTACAAAAATTTAACCTAAAAACTTTACAACAACCCTACTGGGTTTTCAATAAATGCATCGATCAGATTTGGAGAGATATTTGTAGATGAGCCACCTTGCTTTATGTCTTCAATTCTATCCTCAGCTTCTTCCAACAAATATGATTTCTATATCTCATAGTTCACCCTACAATAAATACATCTTTTATCTCAATCACCTTTAGGACTCAAAAAATTGCAACCTTTATTTGGTTCAAGAAGTAGGTGGAACATCTATTTTCTTTGCATGGGGGATGTACTGGTACTTCCACCTATTGTACACCTCCTCACTTGAGAACTCAAAATTTGCAAACTCTGCACCTTTGTCGGATAACTGTTCCCACTTGTCTGAATGTGGGAGCAATTGCATCAAGTCTTCAAAAATAGCCCTATCTTTATACTCTATTTTCCCAGACAACCCCCTCTTTGGTGACATCTTAACGAGGTTTTCTTTTTTACAACAAATGAACACCAGAGAAAACCCCTAAATTTACTAGCTAACAACACAATTCATTTACAATTTCCTCAAAGCCTCAAACAGTTCTTGAATTAGAAATATGACCTACCAAGCATCTGCAAAACTCCGCTTGATATCGCTCCAGAAAATAATCTAGTTTTCCAAGACACTTTGTAAGAGGTAACAAATTCAATGATCAAATCAGGGTATATAATGTCTTGCCAACAGTTTACAATTTATCCGCATGAAACTCATTATGTTTGCCATTACTAAGAACTGGCAGCCTCAACATTCACAGGACGTGAGCAATGTCACAGAGCAAAAATTCAAATTTGAATCATCGATCCTTTCTAATTTTTGGTGCATCAAACGGTTAACAAGTTCAGCAGCGTAACCTTGTGTTACTTTTCTCTAGATCAAGTCTCGACCAATGAGAACATTTTAAAATAGCATGTGCATAAAACTTTAACTTATCTTAAGCTTTAATCGGGGTAGACATGTGTCAACCTGTCACTAAAGTGCTAACAAAAACATGTCAGGGTTGCTTGGTTGAGACATAGCGACAACCGTTGATGCACTTCAATCGAACGATCATCCCAATCTACAAACTTTGGCCCCACTTATTTCTTTACGAGCCTTTTATACAACTAGAAATGGCCACATTGTAGAAACTGGCAAGTGGACTTCTCCCTTTTCTTTCTCGGTACCACCTACTCTGACAGTTGCCACATCAGTGCTTACTTTTAATGAATCAACAATAGACATATCAGCATGACATGGAAATTTTGGGCCCACTTTCAGCTTGTATCATACATCTTGAATCAGACGGCCGTCACTAAAGCACAAAGCTTAAAAACCTCACATCTTCTTCTAGCAGTATAGCGATAACCACAAGATCTATCCAAACTTTAAACACTTTGAAAAATCTGACCCTACTGCTCTACGTCACCCAAGACAAGTGTCAATAAAAAGGAACTACCATGGAAGAAAAACTATCAGAATACTGCAATGTCAGAAAGGATGTTGATCGGATGCTTGTCGCTAAAGCGTAATGATTAAAGAATAGTCATCTTGACCCAACGGTATAACGACAACTGTTGATCGATCCCAATGTTTAATCGATAATAGGCTTTTGAAGATGGCCCCACTTGGATAGATGTCATCATGTCACCAAAGTGCATGTCAGAAATTCTGACATCCATGAACTTGAGATTTAATGATAGCCACAAGTTTGAAAAGGTAATCTCTTGGAAATATTAATGAAAAACTTAGGCTTCAAAGGAAATAATTAAAAGGTGACCCCGTTCGACAACCTAGTGGCATAACATGTAAAGTGGTTATTTTCAAAGGGGTCAATATTGCACATGTGTCATTAGGGAATTTTAATGAGCAAAAAGGTAATGCTCAAACATAACAAAGCTTAGGTCAAGCTAGGGTTTTAGTGAAAATGCATGAGGCCAAACCCTTAGAACCATAATTCTCAAAATCTAAGAAGGAGGATCAAAATTTTAAAACAATACTAAAAGTGGCTCTAGTTGGGGACGCGTTCCCCTTGTGGGCATGTAGAGAATTCATGAATCTTTGGTAGAGCAGACCACTCAAAAATGAAAATCGACCACTTTCTCTCTTTCAAAAATAGGGAACCTTACAGAAAGAAACACACCACACAACTGAAAGAAAGGAACTGTACAAAATATACATCACTTGCAAAGGCTCAATGCCTAAAAAATGAAATCATTGTTTACCTCTGTCAAACATATGGTTTTCATCCCCATATGAGACCATCCATCTAAAAATATCATGAAAATTTTGCTGTCTACATATGTGAACATTCTTGGGCTGAAAAATAATTATGTTTTTGTTATAGCCCATACTCTTCCAGCCACAACCATCCTCATATTCCAAAAAATATGGAACATCTTTCTGAATAAGGTTAAAATGTATTCAACATCATTCATATGTTTTAGGGGGGGAAATATGAGATCTATTCTCAAACCCAAATTCCCCACAAGGAGATCCAATTTGATCAACCTAGAGGTTAATACACAATCGAATCAATTTATGGTGAATATGGAAGAAAGAACAAATTTGATGTTTCCCCTAAATAGAAAATGTGTTATACTTGAAATAATTGAAGTGCAAATACTAACCTTGAATTAGGGCAGATCTGGAAAATGCTGAATTCTGGGTTCTGTATGAACTTTCTGAAGATTCTGTCACTTCTTCTGGACTGGAAATGTCGAGGTAGACAAAACCCATAAATCTTTTCTCCAAATTCACACAAGTCAACCTTGACCTTTTAAAAGGTCAAAGACCACATTATTTATTTGAAGTTCTATTTTGATTTTGTTCACAGATCCTAAAAGATTGCCAAAAAGGGTATCTGAATTCGCTTTCATATCTAAAATTTCGCACCTGCACCTACAAGAAAATGGGGGTTTTTGGTTGTATGGGGGGGTTTGCCTTGGTCAAACCCCAATTTAGGAATTAACCTTGAAATTGAATTGAAATATATTGTGCATAAACAAAGTAATTGAAACAAATCACCTCACTTATGTTGATGTCCTTGTAGAGGATTTGAATCCTCAAATCCACAAGTAGGAGTGCTTCAATGGATGTAGGATGTCTCTAATCAATGGTATTTTGATCTTCAACACCAATCTTGATTTGATCTTTGCATATGAGAAGGTTTGAATGGATGGAGAAGGATGGATCTTCAAGGGGGCTCCAAGGAGATTGAATCCTTCAATAGCTAACAATGGAACTCCTTGATGGATGAATGCTTGAACACTTGTATGCTTGAAGACTTGCTTGCACTTGAGAGCTCTAGATGCTTGATTGCTTGAGTGTGGATATGAAAATGAGAGAGGAAGGCCTCCTTTTATAGTGATCTAGGGCACACTCCTCTAGATGGGCCACCTTGAAGAATTAAATCCCAATTAGGTCCTCACCTTTAGAAAATATACCTTGATTAAATACAATTAAAGGATTTACCATTTCAGAGCCCGAAACAGCTGACTCGAAAGTGGAGAAATAACTTTCCCAAAAGCCAAATTAGCAGGAATTGACAATTTGAAACCTTAGCGGGAAGAGGTCAAGGTCAAGGTTGACCTTGACCTAGTCAGGGTCAAGGTTGACTTTGACCTCAGACCCTAACTTTGGTCAGATTCTATAACAGAGGTTCCAAGGGTGCTAGGAACTTAGAAATTGATGGCTAAATAGGATCTAGTGTCTAGAATAGATAGAAAATCCTTGGAATGATATGATGAAGGACTAGGAGGTCTCATTTCTAAATCCTACCTAGAAAATGGAGCCATAGAAGAGGGAAAATCAGTAAATTCCTTAAGACCTTAACCCTAATTTCACCTAGAATGAAGAAATCAAGTGCAGAGAAGAAGTGGAAAGCGGGGAGAAAGCCAAATACATGCAAAGACCTAATCAAGGCTCTTAACATGACCCCAAACCACTTACTTAGAGGGCTAAATGCTCTTAACATATAAGTGCTTCCATTTTAAGATGATACATTAAGCCCCCACTTTAGCAAGAGTATGGACTCGATGCAAACTCTTGGTAAAGGAGATAAAAATAACAAGATAATCTTATCGTAATCTAAGGGACAAAGAGAAATCCCAAGCCCCCAGGGAATCAAGTCTTCATTGACTCTTAAATCATAGATAAGAGAGACATCTCTAAAGAGAGAGAGAAAAAGTGTGATTACCCCACCCAATGAGAACTTATGTCCCATTGTGAACCACACAAGAAAAAGGTGCAACTGGAAAGATGGAATTGAATTGCCTAGTGAATGTGGCTACTCACTAGTCAACCCATCAAGGATTTATCCTTAGGAATATTCTATTCCATAAGAATAAAACCAAAAATAAAAAATAAAAGAGATCCAGTCTTAAGGACATTTCCAACCTTGAGGGATCACAATATATGTATATTTGAAACTGGAGGGATCAAGAGATCCTAAAATAAATCCATACTTTAGGATTAGTTCTTAATCCAAAAAGATAGTTTCAAAAGTAAATTTAAAGTACATGTCTTCCTCAAGATTTAGAAACTTATGTGCGTTACATTTAGAAGATTTAGCATGTTTTGAATTTTTCATAAGTGTGTGTGTGTAAAAAGTGAGCAGAGCGTATGCCCCCACATTAAAGTCATTGCTAACACTTAACAGGAGCAATGGCTTTAATTGAAACATAAACAACTCCACTAATTACGTTTCCACGTCGAGATGCCCCTAGATGAAGACAAATCAAGGGAAATATCATAGAAACATACAAAGAACATGGAAGGGATCTACCTACCATGGGGTCAGTATGATCATAAGATAATATATATATGATATTATTGCAAATGAATTGACATCATTCCCCAAAGAAAGTAGAACTACAATCACAAAGGAGGAAAGATTACGTAAGATATACGAAGGAGAATCTTTTTGGACCATAACATGGAGACCAAAAAGAATTAGTGCTACCATATCTCGAATCCAAGCATATTACACATGGAAACCTTTATGAACAATAGCACATTTACAACATAACATTGAACAATGCATAGAAGAATAGAGATACATATAGAGGAATTTGAACAATAGTTTCGATTCCTTCATCACCTTGTACCAACTGAGTAACAAGGATCATATAAAAGAATCTTACAACATTTAGCAATCACATTACAGGAGAAGCATGGTACAATAGGAAAACACATGAAAAAGCTACCACAAAGGACAAGCCGATCAAGCATGTCACCTACTTTCCCCATCTCATTGTATATCATTTAGGGTAGGTGGGTAACTCGCAAGAGGGACTATATCCAATATAGTAGGAATGATAGCCAATTCCAAACAAGGATCCTCTTGAAAATCACTATGTTTGATACTAGGTGTAAGAGTTAACTGAGATGAAAGCATATTCAGCAAATCAATGTCAATGTCAATAGTCTCATATTCATCATTAACATTATCAGTATCATCAAGAGTATCTTCGTCATCCAAATTAATCAAAATAGGATCTAAGATATGAATAGAATCATCATAATCATGCATTTGAACATCATTATTAGTAACAACATTATGCATAGGTGTATTTGTAGAAAGTAGAGATCTTTTAGCTTTAGCATGAGCATGACACTTTTTACGATGTTCATTAGCAGATCGGTTATGTTTTGATTTATTTGAAATAGGGTGAGAACTAGGAGGAACAATCGCAGGATCCTTTGCAAGTTCTTGAGGAATATCAATAGGATTATCAACAATAGGAGGAGCAATCACATGATCTTTGATAGGTTTGGTATGAGGAACTTGATTAACAGATCTAGAAGCCATAGTTAAAGGAGGTATCGAAGGTGTAGGTAAAAGACCATGATTAAGATCCATAGGAGGTATGCTTAATTGAATAATCTTATGATGCTTATAAGCTTGATATGATTGAAAAAGATTATCAAGGCGAGGAGGACATGAATTAGGTAAGGAAGGCCAAAAGAAATCCAGAGCAGCACAATCTCTAGGCCTAGAAGGTTGATATAGACTATGATTGATCATCTTCACTTCGCCATCATGAATGAACTTAAGACACTTATGGATAGGTGAAGCAATAGCATGCATGATAGTTAACCAAGGAAAACCTAGCTTAACTTGAAATTGATCAGAAGTAGGAACCACCACAAAGGTAGTGTTCACAAGTTTTCCAAAAAGTTCAACTGGTAAAGTAATAGAACCAAATGAGGGATAAAGAAAACCATTACAAGTTTGAATCCACACATCTGATGTATCATAGAAATCACATTGTAATCTTTTCATAAAAATATTTTCTTCAGTGATAACATTGACTAAGGAGGTAGGATCAACAAGACAACCACGAGTAGGTATCTGAGAAACCCTAGTAGCAATGTAAAGGGGACCATCAAGAGCCTTAATAATCTTAGAGTCATCAAAGGTAATAAAAAGTTCCCGAGGTCTTTTATTCTTGAATTTTTGTCGAGGTTTAGGTTTAACTTGAGATTGAGATGGAACTTGAGGTGAAGGTTGAGGTAGAGATTGAGGTGGAGATATAGATAGATCAACATGCTCCACTTGATTAACAACATGATCAAGATCATCCATCTTGGAATCATACACAAGTTCTTGAGCAGATGGTTGAGCAATAGTATTAGTATCATGCGTAGGTAAGGGATTCATATAGATTTGAAGGTTCTGATTAGGAGGAGAGACAGATTGATTCCCACTACTATCCAAATTATCAACAGATAAAGCTTTAGCATCAATGAGATCTTGAACCTTATGTTTTAAAGAATTACATCTCTTAGTATCATGACCATTTTGATGATGATATTGACAAAAAGCATTTTGATCAAAAGATTTAGATGCAATCATAGTAGGTAAAAGAGGTCGAATAGGAGGTAAAGTAATCATATTAGTAGCTAACAACCTATTCATAAAAGCATGTAAAGTTTTAGAACGAGGAGCAATCTGATCAGCAACTACATTCACTTGTTTGTTTATCTTGACATAGTTGTTGAATTTTCATATTCAAACATCTTTATCAAAATCTTCACTTAAATAGTTTTCATTTTCATATTTAGACATCTCTGAATCAGTTTAAGACCTTGTATACAATGATCCTAATTTTTTATCACTACTATAATCCAAATGTCCTTCTGACATAACTTTATCATTCTGAGAAATATTCTCATCTTTAAACATAGGATGCTCTAGGATACTGTTTGTATTATTTCTTTGCGGATGATCCTTTTGCAACTTATCCCATTCATCATCATCAAAAAATTATTCTAAGAACAACCACTTGAAGTCATTCAATGAAGATATATGTTTTGGGGGTAAACTTAAATACCAATTAGCTGCAACCCCTTTAAGGGATCTCCCAAAAAACATCATGGTAACATCTTCATCATAAATCTGATATTTTACAACAAATCTGCAGAATGCTAGGACATGTCCTAGTGTTGAGTTTGACTAATCATTGAAGACTGGGATCAAATTAATGACCTCACTAGGGAAATAATTTGGGGATCCATGAACATGATCACAATTTAAAACTCTATCCATCCTACTGAAATATAGCCTTCTAGGATGGCCTATTTGCTGATTATCCATTTGGTTTGAAACAAGATGAGAACTATTCATCTTATTCTATCTTTTCAAGAGGTATACCAAAACATTTAAACCTTTATGACAGTAAATTTAAAGTTCCATGACAAAATATTCAACATGAAAACATGAAACTATCTAAGTCACTCTCCCCTTCTTACTAGTGTTGAAACACTTGATAGAGAGCAAAATATTTTATAGCTGATCTTATGGAAAAACACATGAAGATCAAAAATACCTAGAAGTGTTGAAGTTGAAACTCAACCTACTAAATGGAAAGCCTTTGAATCTAAAGCTTGTTTGCTGAAACAATTGTAGAGACACCACCTTCTTAAAGAGGACAAACACTTTAACCATTGAAAACTCCTTTTGTATCTTTTTCCAACAACACAACAAACTTCAATAGGGTATACAAACTGTTTATCAAGACTGAAAATATATCATTATACGCACTGATCAAATAGAGGATCTTAGAGTTGCCACTCACAACTTGGTGAGATGATTTAAAACTTTTACAACTGACTCTTATACATCAATGGAAACCACTAGATAAATGAATAAGCCATCCAAGAGTTTATCTCTACTCGTACCCACGTTATTTATAACTAATTTATAACACTAGAGATATCAACTGATTGAAATAGGCACATGTGATAAATCTATACGTAACTAGACCAACAATAGGGACAAGACTACCCTCTTCACTTCTGGCTTTGCAGAACCAAGGCGGGTACACCTAATCCAGTAAATGAAACACTCTTTACAACAACAAGACTGGATTGAACAAAGCAGATAATAGCAAGAAAGTACTAAATGATAACTAGTCATTCATTGACTCTCCATTGCTATGAAATAACTGAGGCCTAAA
Source organism: Chamaecyparis obtusa (assembly GCA_027943335.1). Lineage (NCBI taxonomy): Eukaryota > Viridiplantae > Streptophyta > Pinopsida > Cupressales > Cupressaceae > Chamaecyparis > Chamaecyparis obtusa. The sequence continues at coordinate 657,014 of BSBK01005605.1, read as the reverse complement.
TACATGAAACTAAAAGGATTGAAATGATAGAAAGGATTTTAACTTGATTTCTTACAGAATGTAAACAACCATGCCAAACTTGCATCAGTGTAGGAGATACTAATTTTTGATCAGTGTCTCATCCATTGGGCAATATATCTAAGACATATACAGAATACAAGAACACAAATTCCAAGCCATAAACACAATAAACCAGATTCATACACTGCTTACAAACATCCTTTTAGTTGAACCAAATGAATCTATGTTTATTTCAGACTTTTAACTTGATCCTAGATCAAGGTTGACAAATAAAACACATACACAGATAAAATCCAAGCAATGAATCAGAAAACCCAAAACTCAAGAAGCACAACCAAAGGAGAGATTTGAAAATTGAAAAGTGCATTAAGTATAAGGATTCAATTTCTTGTATTACAAACTATTCCAGAATACAACACTTAGACAATATGCAAAGGATTTCGAAGGGTTTTCCACTATATTGACACAACTAGCAAAATGTATTACAATCTGGACTAAGGGTTAGGGTTTCAAAATTTCTATCTTCTCAACACCTAGACACTCAATGCCTAGAATGATCATGGAAAATCCTTTATATACAAGGAAATGGAACAAGCTACCGATCATTCTAGGGTTACAAAACTTTAACCTAAAAACTTTACAACAACCCTACTGGGTTTTCAATAAATGCATTGATTAGATTTGGAGAGATATTTGTAGATGAGCCACCTTGCTTTATGTCTTCAATTCTGTCCTCGGCTTCTTCCAACAAATCTAATTGCCATATCTCATAGTTAGCCCTGCAATAAATACATCTTTTATCTCAATCACCTTTAGGACTCAAAAAATTGAAGCCTTTGTTTGGTTCAAGAAGTAGGTGGAGTGTCTATTTTCTCTGCATGGGGTATGTACTGGTACTTCAACCTATTGTACACCCTCCTCACTTGGGAACTCAAAATTTGCAAACTCTGGACCTTTTCCAGATAACTATTCCCACTTGTCTAAATGCAGGAGCAATTGCATCAAGTCTTCAAAAACATCCCTATCTTTATACTCTATTTTCCCAGACAACCCCCTCTTTGGTAGCATCTTAACTAGGTTTTCTTTTCTACAACAAGTGAACACCAGAGAAAACCCCTAAATTTACCAACTAACAACACAATTCCTTTACAATTTCCTCAAAGCCTCAAACAGTTCTTGAATTATAAATATGACCTACCAAGCACCTGCAAAACTCCGCTTGATATTGCTCTAGAAAATAATCTAGTTTGCCAAGATGCTTTGTAAGAGGTAAAGAATTCAATGATCAAATCAGGGTATATAATGTCTTACCAACTGTTTACAATTTATCTGCATGAAACTCATAAAGTTCACCATTACTGAGAACTGGCGGCCTCAACATTCATAGGATGCAAGCAACATCACAGAGCAAAAATTCAAATTTGAACCATCGATCCTTTCTACTTTTCAACGCATCAGGCGATTAACAAGTTTAGTAGTGTAACCCTGTGTTACTTTTTCGTAGATCATTTCTCGACCAATAAGAACATTTTAAAATAGCATGTGCAAAAAACTTTAACTTATCTTAAGCTTTAATCGGGGTGAACATGTGTCAACCTGTCGCTAAAGTGCTAATAGAAACATGTCAGGGTTGCTTGGTTGAGACATAGTGACAACCGTCGATGCACTTCAATCGAATGATCATCCCAATTTGCAAACTTTGGCCCCACTTCTTTCTTTATGAGCCCTTTATACAACCAGAAACTACCACATTGCAGAAACCAGCAAGTGGACTTCTCCCTTTTCTTTCTCGGTACCACCTACTTTGATAGTTTCCACATCAGTGCTTACTTATAATGAATCAACAGCAAACATATCAGCATGACATGGCAATTTTGGGCCCACTTTCAGCTTATATCATACATACTGAATCATACGGTCATCGCTAAAGTGCAAAGCTTAAAAACCTCACATCTTCTTCTAGCGGTATAGCGACAACCACAAGATCTATCCAAACTTTAAACACTTTAAAAAATCTGGCCCCACTGCTCTACATCACCCAAGACAAGTGTCAATAAAAAGGAACTGCCAGGGAAGAAAAACTGTCAGAACACAACAATGTCAGAAAGGATGTTGATCGAATGCTTGTCGCTAAAGTGTAATGATTAAAGAATAGTCATCTTGACCCAATGGTATAACAACAATCATTGATCGATCCCAATGTTTAATCGATAGCAGAATTTTGAAGACGGGCCCGCTTGGACAGATGTCATCGTGTCGCCAAAGCGCATGTCAAAAATTCTGACAACTGAGAACTTGAGATTTAATGACAACCACAAGTTTGAAAATGTAATCTCTTGGAAATATTAATGGAAAACTTAGGCTTCAAAGGAAATAATTAAAAGGGGACCTCGTTCGACAACCTAGTGGCATAACATGTAAAGTGGTTATTTTCAAAGGGGTCAATATTGCACATGCATCATTAGGGAATTTTAATGAGCAAAAAGGTAACGCTCAAACATAATAGAGCTTAGGTCAAGCTATGGTTCTAGTGAAAATGCATGAGGCCAAACCCTTAGAACCATAATTCTCAAAATCTAAGAACAAGGATCAAAATTTTAAAACAATACTAACAGGATCTTGAGTTTTTGATACTCCTATGATGATCTTTCTCAACAAGTATTTTATTCTATTGTTGTTTTTTGAATAACATATTGGGAAAATAGAAAATTGTGTACTTCTACAAGATAGTGAACACAAAATTGAAGCATCAAACAAGACTTGATCAAGTTGTAGGTGGAATGTGCACTCAAACAGTAAGTAATGTAGAATAATAAAATAAGTAATCTATTGTGTCTACATTTTGTTATTTTCTAAGATTACATCCATGTTCTATATTCACAGAATGGTTCAAAATTGAAATTTATAATTTGATAAAAGTACTGACGAGTGTTGTTCCTTGCACCCTCAATCAACAACTTGCCTCCATTTTATTTTGATTTACAAACTACTATATTATTTGAATATCTTTCTTTCTTGCCACAATAGGAAAGAGTTTGAGGTGGAAGACTACAATAATAGAAGTGTTTCAATTTGGTATACTATACTACAACATCATTTCATAAATAAGTTTTCAATTTCTATATATAATTAGGTTATAGATAATCTAAGTAAAGAAGGATCATGTCAGACAATCCAAGTGAAGAAGGTAATTGGGATGCAATCAATAGATTGTGGTCGAACTTGAAAAGAAAAGGCGATGGAAAATGTTATTGTCCCTGCAATAATTGTAAGGGCTTAAACATTAGAAGATTGCTAATCATAAAAGCTAAGAGACATTGTAGGGATAATGGTCACATTGAAGGAGGGTTTGATTATCATGAATTGGTAAGTTTTTCATTATATTTATTTAACAATTAATATATATGAAATACACTTGATGATGAGATCATTATCATGGTTTAGTTGTGTTCATCATTTTATATAGGTTGACCTCCCTAGGGGAGTACGTGATATGGACCATGGAGGTGCGAATATTGAGAATATGGCTTTGGAAGTGGAGGATCATGGAGGTGTGAATATTGAAGCTAAAGATTATGATCCCATGGAAGATGACAATGATGCACCAAATAATGGTACTAATACATTGATCCATGACACATTCGGTATTGGTGTAATTGATGATGATGATCAGGATGATGTTGATGTCATCCATGATATACCTCTACTTGAGAAGGCAGCCATGCCCCTTTACGAAGGCTCCCAAACAACTCTTCTCTTTGTTGTATTGTTGTTGTTGAACTTGAAGGTTATGAATGGTTTATCCAACACAACAATGTCATGTATGCTAAGGTATGTCATATATGTCATTATAGTAGTTAAATGGTGAAACATATACCATAAATATTGTTAATATTAACAACATATACTTTTTTCTATAGATTGATAGGTGAGTTCTTGTTACCACCATCGAATATTCTCCCTCACTCATACCGAGAATTATGTGCCACTATGAAAGATATTGGAATAGAGAATCAAGTAATAGATGCTTGTCCCAATGAACATATTATTTATCATAAAGAACATGAATTTGCAACAGAATGCCCTGAATGTCATACGAGTAGATATCGAACAGATCAAATAACAAAAAAGGTGCCTCACAAGGTTCTTCATTACATCCCCACAATACCACGTTTGCAAAGATTATTTAGGTGTAGTAGCTTGGCACAATTTATGGATTACCATGCACGCAATAGGATTCAAGATGACATTATTCGAATGCCTGCGGATGGTTCTGTATTTAAGGACATAGAGGAAAAGTGGCTCCACTTTATCTAAGAACTTCAAAATCTCAAGCTTTCAGTGGTAGCAAATGGTGTCAATCCATTTGGAGAGCTAAGATCTATTTACACTGTTTGGCCTATTTTTGTCATCAACAATAACATTCCTCCATGGATGTCAATAAAGAGGGAGCACATTATGTTGGTGATCATTGTTCCAAGTATTTGATCATTTAATAGTTATTTGCATGTAATTATAAATCTTATAGTAAAATAGTCACAATAATCATGTAATGTTGTTGTTCATTCAACCAGGTAAATACCAAGTTAAAGATATGAATGTTTGTATTGAGCCTCTTATCGACGAGTTGGTGGAGTTATGGAAAGGTGTCACTATGTATGACATCTCTAGACCAATAGGAGACAGACAATTTCAATTCTATGCAATGCTTGTATGGAAAATACATGATGCCCCAGGGCTAACACATTTTTATGGTATGTTATGGTGAATTCAAGTTGCACATGATAATTCTAAAAATAAAAATTAACATATTTAATCCAATTGTATCATTACCTTGTAGGTCTTCAAATAAAGGGAAAATTTGCATGTCCAGTTTGTGGTCCAAAGATGAAATCTCGTCATTCAAAAAGTTTAGGAAAGTAGGTGTTTGATGAGTATAGACACTTTCTCCAAAAAAATCATAACTATCGAATTACCAAAAAATATCTTTTCAATGGGAAAGAAGAGACTACATCTAAGCCATGGAAAATGACACCTTGCCTATGGAAGTTGGAATATAATAGAATTAATCGTCAAGTTACTACCATTCTACCTAATGGTTTATGTTTGGAATTTGTATATTTTTATTGTGTTTTGTTTGTTGATTATGTGATTGATGATCGTGAATGTCATCAAGGCAACACTACTGAGCACCTTCCAAAGGGACTAAAGAGTTATCCCAAATAATTTAGTAGACTGCCCTACTATGAGCAGCTACAAAATGTACATTTGTTTGATACTATGCATATTAGAAAGAATGTAATAGAGACATTGTGGAAGATATTGGATGGAAGGTGTGACAAAGAAAAAATTGTCAAAATTTGTAGTGACATTCATGAATCCAATCATGCAATGAAAAATTTCATTGAATCAAATAGAAATGGAGAATAGATTAATACAAGTGCCCTTCCTTGGTTATTAATAGAACAACAAAGTGATGTCATAAAAGAAGTCATATGAAAAATTTGATTTACCACAGGATTTGCTGCAAACATAAGTAGTACCATATCAAAGAAAAGTGAATTTGGGCCAGGGTGGAAAATGCATGATTGGCATACCTTCATCAAGGTAAGTCATGTTCTTTTGTATTTACAATATATTTGTAAACTGCATGCACTTCTCATTGTATTATATGAGAAAAAAATGATATGATTATTTTTATAATTGTTGCAGTACGTGCTACCCCTATCTCTCCTAGAGAACTTTGACAATAACATCAAACAAGTGATATATGATCTTGAAAAATACATGAGGTAAGAAATGATATATGTTCAATTTGTTGTATATATATTGTAAAGTCTCATGTTTATATATTTTTGTGTCTTGAATGTCTTGTAGGTGGTTTTCATCTAAAGAAATCCATAGAGCAGATATAAAATAATGGAAGAGAAGAATTCCTCATCTAATGTGTGAAATGCAGAAGTTTCTACCTTCAACCTTTTTCAATGCACAAGAACACTACCTCATACACCAAGTTGAGGAGATTGAAATGTGTGGACCCGTACACACTCAGTCAATGTGGATGGTTGAGAGGCACCTAAAATTTTTTAAGGCTTTGATTCAGCAAAGAGTACGTCTTGAGGTTTCTATGGTGGACGGATATATGGTATACCAGACTATGGTGTACGTTACTGAATATCTTCCTAAGCTTGCAACAAAGATTCATATAGATCACATTTGGGATCTCGACACCATTAAAAAATTCAAAGGGGAGTACTTGGTGGGGGAAGGAAGAATGAGCAAAGTGAGAGGTAATAAATTATAAGATGTTATTGTAGTTGTTAATTAATTCTTAATCTTCAAAATTAATCGATTGTAAGTCATCTATTTATTTTTTGTACAGCTGCTCGAGAGTGGGATGCAATACATTTTTATATTGCAAACAATCAAGATTGGATGATGAAATGGATTGAACGATGTCATCATTTAGGTCACACATTAACATCGGAAGGTGTGTCTTCATTGGTTAATGAAGCTCATCGTAATAGAGATCCAAATGTTACCCAAAGGGAAATAGATTTAGCACATGGTTTAAGAGATTTCTAGGTACGTATAAATTTGTTAATCACCCGTACATTTATGAACTCTCGATGCATTAATTTATACATGTTTTACATATTTTTGTAGGTCAAACACCACAAGGCTATGTTTGCAATGGTCATAATTTTTGCATCAAAAAGTTGGATGACACAAAGAAAACTTGTGATTCTGGGATAAGTGCAGTCTTTCAGATGACTAATATTTCATTTAGAAATGACTTACATCCTCGAGAGTCTGAAAATTGATACTATGGCATTTTGAATGATATACTTGAGTGTGACTTTAATTCCTTCAGATTAGTTCTCTTCGTCGTCAAATGGTATAGGTTATGACTTAATCAAAATGATCCTGATAGAACTGTTATTGAACATGACAATGGATTTCCAATGATTAATACAAGGTGGTTTGAGCCAGTTGGGGATGAACCCTATGTTCTTCCAGGCCAATGTGAGCAGGTATTTTACTTAGAGATTCCACATAAATTGGGTTGGTCATTTGTTGTTAGACATGATCCAAGAGGAAGGCCGATGAGGTATAATGCGATGGAAGAAGAAGATTGCAAACAATTAGAAGATGATGTAGATGATGATCATGAACAACAGTTAGTCGATGATGTTCTTGATGCAAATTTTCTTGAAGAAGAAGAAGATGATGATGCTACTAATGATGATGATGATGATGATGATGATGATGTTGCTACTGCTGCTATTGCTGATGATGATGATGATGCCGATGACGATGATGATGATGAAGATGAAGATGATGACATGACGGTGGTGGTGATGATGTCCACATCAATGATGATCATGGTGATTAGTTGGATGAAGAAGAAGATGAATGACATGAATGAAATGTAAAGTTATGTGATCACTGCTTAATCTATTTAATATTGATTTCTTGATAGAAATGTGCAGTTATGCAATCAATGCTTAATCTAATTAATTCATGATGTACTTACTATGGGATGCTTATGGTTTTTAATGTACTTACTATGTGGTTTTTAGTATATGTATCATGAATTTTTTAGCTAACATTAGATAATTGAATTACATATGTAGGTATCCGAACTCCTTTCATGAGCATCCCACATAGTCTCATGGATCGACAGGTATAAGTCAATACACCCTATAGAGATTAATGTATTTCATAATTTGCAAAATATCTCACATTACTTGCTATCTCTCTCATTTAATGGTGTGCAGGTAGCAACAAATAGGTATTTGTAAGATGTGTCTTCCTCAAGTGAAGAAAGTGATTCATTTAGTATGTCTGAATTAGGAAGATCAACTAGAGGTCAAAAGACTAGAAGGAAATTCAATAGATGCATAAAATTTTTCCTTGCTCAAGGGGGGTCATGTTCTTATGATGATGAGAGAAAAGGCGACATCGAGGTGCCCTCTAGGTACCAAAATCTACAAAAACAATGGGTCCCCAAGGAACTTCCTCCAATAAACATTGATTTTAGTGTTAAAGGCAAGTTATATCGTATTGCACCATCGTCAATACATGGTTTGGGCCTATTTTCCATGGATGGCATAAAGGTCTCTTACATCAAAGTTGTTGAATTGATGGAGTATGTTGGACCTTGTTATGATTACAAAAGTTGGATGTGAATTGTTCGATAAAAAAAAAGTATGCATAGGTATGCACTCTCGACAAATTATATTCAACAAAAAGACAATGAGAAAAGTAAAAGAGTGGCTATATACATTGAAGGAAGGCCAAAAGCATCAGGGAATATTATAGGTTTTATAAATAGCATGTGACCTCTGTCAACTATTAAGCAACCCAATTGCATATTTGAGGCACACGAGGGAAATCATGTATTTGTATGTGTGATAAAATCAATAAGTGTAGGGGAAGAGCTACTTATTGATTACAATTTGAATCTCATAGATACAAATGATGTCACTATCATTAGGGTGTAGGTACATACTATGTACCATTAAATAATTGAGTTTTTTTGCCAACCACATTTAGAGAGTCTCCTCACCATCCACCTCATCTCCATCATCATCTTCTAATGAAATTTATTAATGTAGTCCTTTCTAATTATTGGTTAACTTTAAATAATAAAACAGGACCACAATATGGAGCAACCACGTAGTGGGGACAATGATGATCATGCATGCACTTCTTCCTAGCAGGTAAACCTCTTTGTTATTGAACTACAAATTAGATAAAAGCAAAATGTTAAATAAAGTTTTATATTATATTCTTTTCATCACTATTTCAAATTAATTCTAATAGTGTTAGTAATATTGTTGTCACAAACAGGTGGTCAGAAAGGAAAGGGAAAGGAACCCGCAGTCCCTGAAGAGGAGTGCTTTGACGAGGACCTGGTTGTTGATTTAGGTGCTTGTGATGAGTTGGCCTCTGCAATTAAAAAATGCCTCCACAAAATTGGAAAAAGATTGGCTGAATTGGCATCTATATTCCCTCTGACTCTTGAATCACAAAAGTGGGAAACTAAACTGATGCACCTATCTCAAAATTACCGAGTAAGTATTAATGTAATTTTTAATTATAACAAAAGTTCAATAATAGTTTTTATGTTATAGTATTCTTTTATGTCATTAAAAAATAAGCGGATGTGTTGCTTTTACAACTATTTTTGCCTAATTTTGATCCTCGCGGCCATGATGAGGGTGCTGCAGCTGGTTCAGGTAGATCGCATGTTGGACTATATGTTTTTTTTACTCTCTAAGAATATTGTCCATGCTAATCACTGGTTTTATTATGCTCTAACAATCTTATTCTTCAGCACATGTCAATGATCATTTACTATCGCCGCCTCATACGATGGCAGGCTTAGATGTACTACGTCCTGCAATGTCAGCAACACATAGCATGGCCACAGATGCCATGGTACCACCTACTCATACACAAATTTTATTTTCTCTATCATTATATATGTTTATTTCCCTTGAAGTGTTCTTTCTTAGGGCCATTTTGTAATGGATTCAATTTATGCAATAGGGGATGAAACATTTGATGGTAATTTTCCTGGATGTACTAGTATTGCTAGTATAGGAATGGTGAAGGATTGCATATTGCTTGTGAGCGAAGAAGTTCCCTTGAAAATAGCAAAATTTCCTAGTACTTTAAAGATTGGACCTTTCTTTTACTATACAATCGTATGTTAATTACACCTTGCATTCAATATGAGAAGCTTACATCTATTATATTCTTATTTTATTCTATTATATCCTTTAATGATCCCATGATTATTTTTTAGGGAATGATGTTTTCTATAGTAAACTTAATGATGAGTGTTTGCGGATATTTGGGCCCACCATCTGTACAAGGTGGAACATCATATCTGAACTAAAACCCCAATCCACTATTTTGATTTCATATCATTGCTAGGATAGTTAAAACTACATCCATTTTTTAATCTAACATTGTTTTCTTTCTTAAAAGGTGGAAAACCCAAAATCAAAAGTTAAAGGATGATCTCATAGAGAGTATGACAAACTTTTTTGGACCTCATGCATTTGAGAAGGGTAAGCTCCTTCAAAGAGTCGAGATATGTTTGAGGTATATTAGGGACTAGTACAGGTGTACATTAACCAAAAACCCACATTACCAGTGCCCCCCTTGCATTCCTGATTTAGAGTGGAAATCTCTTATTCTGGATGTGAATGAGAAAATTGAAGTAAAAAAAGGAAATACACCACCAGAGAACAGAAGAAGGTATGAGATACTGTTAAGAATGTAATTGTGTACTAAATACTCTTCATATTTATATGAACTAACATATTTCAATCTCTTCATAGATTGCCTGACACATCAAAGGCAACAAAGGCAAGATTGCAAAAGCACGGGAAATACAAGCTAGGCTCTAGCGGTTATTTGAAACTTGTTGCACGAGTTGTAAGTGTTAATATTGTCAGAATTGAATGAAGAAAAATACAATTTATACATGGCTTTTAACACTGAATATAATTCTTTGATCTTTAAATATTTATTTATAATTTGAAAACTTTTTTTGTTTTGATGAAACAATAAAATAAAATTTGACGATACCAAGCAAAAATGTGGGGCACGGAGTTCAATGTAAGTCTCATAGAAGAGGACAAGAGAATTGGCTTCCAATAAGGCTGTAAAGCCATGGCAGAAAGAATAAGAAGTGTACAAGGTTCTACTGATGGATCCGTCGTGGTAAGTAAGCTAAATAGATGATATTTCAAATTTAATTATTTACCAATTAGTTTATTTGATGTTAAGTTCCAACATAAAGTGAGTAAATTTGTTTTAAGTAAGAAAAAAATGATAACATGAATGCGTATGAAATTGAAATGCAGCCTGCCGATTCTTGTCGTACACAACCTGTGTTCGTTGAATACAATGAGGATGTGCATCAAAGTAATACAAGTAAACATCTTAAATTGATTGGTGTAGTAATACAAATTTAATTGCAATTGGTGTTTGGATTAATGTAATAATTTGTATTGTAGTTGTAGAGAGTGTAGAGGCCACTGTTAATGAGCATGTTGAGGTTGAGGCCAAGGCCAGACAAACTAACCTCGATGTTGATGATGTGACTAGATTAGGTAAAGAGCTATACGATTATGGCCTATAAAGTATTGAAATACTTTAAAATGTTTTAAATGTTATTAATTATAATAAAATGTTTTTAATTTAACCCTTTTATATGTTATTGTAGATGACCCCCCTTTGCATCAACAAAGAACTAGGCATGCATTGAGATCTGATGAGAGGGTAGATGAGCATCATGATGATATCGATACTCATCTTAACAATTACATCTTAAAAACTAGAAATCAAAAGAAAAAAAATAAATGATTGTCATCTATGCACCTTAATTGATAATGACTAATTTTTATATGCCAATGAATTTAATTATGTGGTAGTGAATGTTCATAAATTTTATAATATGTTAATGAATGTTATTATGTGATAATTAATGAATGTCACATTTTATTAATGTGTGAATGAATGTTATCGTGTGATAATTAATGAATGTTACATTTTATTAATAGACAAAATAATGAATGAATGTTAGATGTTAATGGGGAATTTAGAGTGATGTTGGGGGGGGGCGGGGGGGGGCAAATGAGCTTCCACCTTCACGTGGTTGGCCCTGTTTAGTACAAAATATAAAACTATTCTCGAAACAAAGTGAAGCTCAATAAGTTTGTTCGTTATATAGGGTCTCAAGTGTAGCTTTTATCCCACTCTCAACATTGCAAGGCTTCAAGTGGTGTTCTGATATTGGTTTCTCCATCTCCCACTGACATCTTATCTTTCTCCTAAGAACTCTCATCGAGTTTTGATACATGGATGAGCAGAAGATGTCCCTTACAGGCTACACATATATAATATGGTAGATCTAGGGAACAAATATACTACAACATAGAATGAGTTAGCTTGAATATATAGTTTCTTCATTCATAATGAAAATTCAAATTACAAGCCATATTTTAGATTTAATATTCATATTCATCTTCATCATGATCATAGCCATCACGGTCAGCATTTGGTTCAACTTCATTTGAACCACACTCTATGTCAAGTACCATTATAAGGCATGGAGTGTGGTCATACCCATGTTACCATAATAATGAGTTAGCCTATAAAATTATGAATAAAATACCTCATGTATCATATTTATAATACTGCAGGTGCACACGGGATTGGCCTAGGCACCCAAGTTCCTACCAAAGGAACCCAAGTCAAACCCAGAGGAGAACAAAAGTAGAATCGGAACCTAGCCTCAAATAAAGAACCAGATAACTTGGCTTTTTTCTAATTCAAGTTTATTTCTAAATTCTTCTCCAATTCCAACTTGATTATTCCATATTTTGTTTTCCAAATTTCCTTCTTCCTCACTCCAAATTCAAGGATCACCACCTATGACTTATGTTGTTATTTCCTTTTTCTAATTGTGCTATTTCAAGGATCACCACCCATGACTTGGTTAAGATGATGAATGCTATCAATGCCTTTATTACCAAGGAATCACCGCCCACCATTAATGAATATTAATGATCATTGTTTCCTAAGGGTAATTGTTGTTTGTGTATGTTGATCACCCAAGTCTTTGGCTATGATTTGCATGCTGTGAAGTTTGTCAGAAATGGGGGTATGACATGCTAGTTGGATTATAACATATTGACACTTACACCATGAAAAAGACAAATGATTAAACAAAAAGAGAGGACCAACTGAACCATCTTGTGGTCAGTCTATATCACATTGAGAAACAATGTCAAGACTTGAGAATCAAAACAATCAAAAGTTTCTTCAAGACCATGAATGATCAACAACATTCCATAAAAAAACAAAACACTAATCTATATTATCATTAAGCTATAAAATATGTCTTTAAAGTTTAGAAGCATCACAAACACTTTCAAGAAACATAGTACTATCCAAAATGAATACCCTCCAAATGATTATGATTATGTTGATGTTGATGTCTATAATTTATGTCTAATGATTATGATGATGTTGATGTTGATGTCTATAATTTAATTCACTTACTGATGCTTTCCTAGATTGAATTTTGAATTTCCAGGCTAGAGAACACTTTCAAAGTTTAGGGTCTGTTCTACATGATACTCTTAGTTACAGCTCAAATCCAACTCAACATATTTTTGATGCTGGGCAACCCACTGCAGAAACTCATCCGCGGGTGAAATTTAATGCTGTGAATCTTGGCATTGTTAATGTTATTACTTTTCCTCATGTTTCATATTTGTGAAAATGTTTCTTGGCACTATCTTATTCTTATTAAAATGTTCTTTGTTGTGGGGCAGGAGGTCAATCTTCATTGTCTTCATTCTGGGGGACAGTGAAGATTTCTCTGACAAATAGCAGCTCTTCTTTAGTATCTTATAATAACATGCTAAACTAATAAAGGTGTTATGGTGATTTAATCTGCAATTACTAATAGACTAAGCATATTATTACTATGCTTAATGTTCCATATAAATTCATTTAACACAAAAAACAAATTTACAAAATTGAACCAATGGCATGTTTACAAAAAAGATGTGTTGAGGAGTTTGCTCCTTGTTTAATGTTAACTGTTCCTGCACAATCCACTCATACAATAGTGAAATGCTATGTGGAAGGGATGGTTGATAGTGTTCCTTGATGGAAGGGGGATTTTGAAAGACTTGTTATCATTGTATTGTGTATTTCCAATATTTTTTGTTGTAGGGCAGACCAAGAGAATGAAGGATCACTCACCGATTGCATGATAACCCAATTTTGAAGGGTCACTGGTTGAGGGGATAGTCAAGGTCTGGATGATTGGGCCATTGGAGGACCATATTTCTTTGTATTAATTGCTATTCAAATTGGATGCATGGATTTCTTGTGAATTATCATCTGCTATGTATCCTGCAACTACATCTGTAAATTTGCATATACTTCTCTACGGTTGTAAGCCACTTAGAGATCAAAATAGAGAAACTAAATCAAAATCATTCTTTGTCCTATTTCCATTTAAAAAAGTCTCAACTATCAATGATACAATAAATTTGATTCCCTAAGCTATCAATACAAATGACGCCTAGCTAGAAGCTCACAGGCTCTCCATTTGATAACCACAGTCAACATTTCAAAAAATTGGATATCCAAACATTTGAAAACCAATGGCATGCTTACAACAAAGGTCTAATAGAACTCCCAACAATTCTTAAACATACTTTATCTGATATGATGAATTCTTAAACAATTAAGGTTGGAGTAGACATAGTTTTCACACATTTTTTTGTGTGGTAGAAGGAAGATTTGGCTAGGTCAAGTCTTCCTTCATGCTAGCAGTCTATAGAATTAGACCTTTATTAACAATTGATCATATCAGATAACTAGTATGTTTAAGAATTGTTGGGACTGGTCCTTTGGCATGTATTAAACATAATAGAATTTTTAGCATATTATTATCACTCTATTTCTTTGTTGTAAACATGCCATCAGTTTAGTTTTGTAACTTCACTATTGTATGAGTAGATTGTGCAGGAATAGTTAACATTAAACAAGAAGAAAACTCATGAACACATCTTGGAAACCATTGAATTCAATAATAAATGAAACCTAACACCAACACTATTCCTTCCATTCACTTCTACCAAGAATAAAGCATTTAATCCATTCGACATTACATATAATCATTAGACAGTTACATTTCCTGACTGTGTAGAGGAACAGTCACGACCAAAATGATCAAAACTACTTTCACCCTAGCACAAGCTATTCCAAACTTCAAGTAAAATGAGCAATATGCTATATCAAATCATTCATATTCATATTAACCATTTGAAGGATCATTTTTTCAATGAACCCTCTGACTGTACCCCTATGGTAGAGAAAGGAAACCTCAAAATAGAGAAAGGAAACTTAGTAAAACCAGTCTATGTCACTGTTTATGAAGGTACAGTCATGATAAGTGCCTCTCAAACCTATCAAAACATGTAAGATTGTCATTAAATACTTTATTTATCTCTTCTAAACATTAACCAAATCAAACCTACATTTGAATCCACACACAATAACCCCAAAATGAAGGGTTTTGTATCCTTTAATGAATCTTAGTCATTGGTAGCGCATGGACAGTCAAACCAGTAGTCTCCAAAGCATTCAATAAGTGACTGGATTGTATTTAATACACACTATTCCTTCCATTCACTTCTACCAAGAATAAAGCATTTAATCCATTCAACATTACATATAATCATTAGACATTTACATTTCCTAACTGTGTACTAGAGGAATAGTCAGGACCAAAATGATCCAAACATTTGAAAATAGTGAATCGATATCCTTGATCACAAGCACCAATAATATCAAATAATGGAGATAAAGCATGGGCTAGGGCATGACACTAGTAGAATGCGGTCATTTCAGAGAGCATTCGTGATCAAATAAAATGCAATGCATTTGAAATTTGCAGTCGAATATGAAGCCAGATGCTCGAAAGATGAAGAAATCACATACCTTCTCTCGTGCTCAGCTTTCACTCCTCTATCCAATCAAAATAAAAATGATGAGGCCATTTCACTTTTTTTTTTCATAGCCAAATCTTCCTTGTACCACACGAAGAACATGCCATTGGTTCAATTTTGTAAATTTGTTTTTTGTGTAATTAGTAATTGACTGATTAAATGTAGATAACACCTTTATTAGTTTAATTAGCATGTTATTATCATATCATATATAGTATGTTTAAGAATTATTGGGACTGGTCCTTTCACGTGTATTAAACATAATAGAATTTTTAGCATATTATTATCAATCTATTTCTTTGTTTTAAACATGCCATTGGTTTAATTTTGTAGATTTGTTTTTTGTGTTAAATGCATTTTTTGTGAGGAGGGGTCTTATTCTGAGGAGATTGATGAAGATTGTGCACCTCAAAAACCAATTCATAAGGTACCAATCATGTTTCCTATTCGCTTATATTTTTGGATTGGTAAATCTCCTTATATGTTTCATGTCCTTTCTTTTGATTACTATGGATGACATATATATCTTACATTTAAGATTCAACTTCTTTACATTTTAGAACATGTAGTGTGTTTTTTGAGGATTTTACCAAATCAACTTTTAACATAAACCAAAAACACCAAACTGATATCTTACCCTTTCAACTTGACAAAATATTTGCATTTGACCAATAACTGCAAGCAACTGAATGATAAATCCACATATCTATATCTTTGTAAAATACCTGGAACATCAAAAAGATGGCTAAGTGGCTACCGCCATGATTTTTATCTACTGAATATGGGAAAAAAAAATACCAAAAAAAATTGAATAGAAAACATGATTGGTCATTTCAGAGAGCATTCATGATCAAATAAAATGCAATGCCTTCTCTTGTGCTTGATCAGCTTTCACCCGCTCATTTTCTCCCACTCCTTTTCTCTACAATCAAAATAAAAATGATTTGGTCATTTCAAAATAGTGAATCAATATCCTTGAGCACAAGCACCAATAAAATCAACTATTTTGATCTGTGGGTACCCTAATGTTGGCAAGAGTTATTTTATTAATAAGATTACTCTACAAGCTTGAAGAAGTGATATATTTTGGCAAATGAAGAGTGGAAAGATGATGATATTCTTGAGATCATGGATAGACACAATGTTGCAGACAAAATGGGTAGACATCTTTCTAGACTGGCCCTGGATCCTTTGACAATTGGGGTAGGATCCAAACCTAGGCTAAAAAGATGTCTTCCTTTCTATTATGGAATTATCCCTTCTTAGCCTGCACTCATTCCTCTTCTCAAAAATAGTTATCTAGAAACTTTGGATACTATTTCTCATCCATGCACGAAATGTGCTAGTGATCGTATAAAATTACTTTAGGCCTCTAGTATTGATGAGATGTACAAGTGTAAAATATTTTTGCGAGACTGGGATCAATTTGTGAAGTGTACATAAATTCAAGGCGGTGATTATTCTCGATGATTTATAGGTATAAGTCTTCCAGGCCTTACCTAGTAGCTAGGACTAAAGATAACACAACTCAAGAGACCATCATAGGTTGTCTCTTTCTTCAGTCTATATTATTGACAAAATGTTTCACCTTTCATTAGCTCATCAAATCTATCTACTTCGCGCACTTGTAGACTATGAAGACGATGATAAAGAAGCATCTCCTCCCATGGCCATGCTTCTTTATCGCCATCCTCATAGTCTGCAAGTGCATGAAGTAGATAAATTCATGCAATGTCAACTTAAATAATATATGTTGTCATGAGAATATTCTATTAAATTCTTTCAAATCCTTAGATTTGATGAGCTAATGAAAGGTAAAACATTCTTTCAATAATATAGACCGAAGAAAGAGACAACCTACGATGGTCTCTTGAGCTGTGTTATGGATAATGTGCATATCTGTTGGTTTTTCAACAATTTATAATTAATTCTAACAGAAGTGCTATGCATTCAACAAATACAATGTTGGAGAAAAATACTTTACAACAATTCTTGCGATAGTAATGTTATACGTCTGACAGGGAAACCTGTTAGAGATATGCTACACTATCGTCACTCTTCTGATAGTTAAAATGTTGTAGATATCAAATTTTTGATAGAATGTTCGATAGTAATGCTATATCACCGATAGGTATATCTGTTAGAATTTGGTGGCAATTGTCGAACAGTTCTAATGTCATAAAGGATATCGTTTCGACAATTCATTCCAACAATGATTGTATATTTCCAATAGGTCGTTGTGTCAAAATTTTGATGGATGAACCGTAGGAAATTCCATAACAAATTTTTTGTCATGTGCAAGTTGCCGATGTGAAGTAGTGTCGGTAAACTAACAGATGTGTCTTTTGTCACAATTTCCTATGCAAAAACTGTGACAAACACATGTGTCAAAATGCTGACAAATTAGCGTTGCAAATCTAACAAATGGCCATCAGAATTTGAGCTCAAATGTACTAGTGCAAGAAGAAATGAAGATGCAAGTAACAATTAGAAAGGATGTTGTAGTAATTTAGAAGAAGTGAAGTTTGTTAAAAGCATAGATCAAGGAGACACATTCAACATTGAAGGTAATCAAAAAGGTGAAGTATCAAGTGGTATGAAAGAATCTCTACCTAACCCATCTCAAAGTACTTAATTCATGAAAATTACAGTAGAATAGGAACTTAGATTAGTGTAGAAGTTGATATATGATGAATTGAGTCTTGCGCAGTTAAAGCAAGGTAATATATGATGTATGAGTATGTGCAGGATCATGGTATGCCAAAAAGTGGCGATGTGAAAAAACTTATTTTCACTCGTCCAAAAGTGCACAAATAGATTTGTTGACTTTTTAGTAGGCCTGGGTGTCAGTACACCTAGCCAAACCAAAAGCCAAACCTGAGGGCATTATCAGATATCCGATATTTGCCAGTGATAATAAATCACTGTACCTAGCTGCATTCAACATTTTTTCATTGCAAAAATGTTGAACGCAGCTAGGTTTTGGATATTCGGTCTCCAATCCCCTATCTGATTTTTCCTAAATCGCCCAGGTAAGTGAAGCTTCTATTTTTTATTTTTTTAAATAAAAATATATAGTTTTTTATATAAAAATTAGGGTAGTAATGAGTTTTTGTATTGTTTTTTAAAATTCATTGTAATTATCTTTTTTTTTTCATTGTTATCAGACATGGAATCATAAAACCCTCCTAATGATCCTACAAACAATCTAGATCCACTTCCCCACAGTCCCCCACCTCCAGAAGGTGTACCTATCACAAACCCTCACCATTTAGAAGATCTAATAGGAGATAATCTAAATGAGCTTAGAGGGTTGCAAACCACATATTCCAATATCCCCACATTGCTCCCCATGTTTATGACAGTGAACACAATTATTGAAAACATGGAGAAACTTACATAGCAACATAATGCTGCACTTCTTTGGCGTGATTCTATGCACACCCAGTTTGACGATGGGCTTGATTATGATCAAGTCATGAACCTAAATATAACAAAACATGACATAGCTAATCTTTTTGTGGATCCTAAAACCAGTCTAAAAGTAGACCCTAAAAAAACCAAGTTGTCAATTAAATGGTGCACAAATAGTGCAATACGTGACAACTTTTGGGACCGTTGGTGGATGGTTTTTGATAGACCTTCTCACAATAATTTGGATGTCCCATTTTATTTCATTAGAAAATTGTATGCTAAATTTGTGCTCAGTCACAAGGTGAATTATTGGAGTCTGAGACCAAACTAGGGTGTAGATTTAGGCACTCTGCAAGACATGGCATCTTCACAATGGGTGAAATCCCGCACATATGTCCCCCCTCCTGAGATTTCACCACCTCCCATAGTGTAGCCTCCAGACATTATTGATGAGGCCACCTCACAAACTATTCGATCCATCCACACCTTGACTAATCTACTGGTTATGCAGAATAGGACATTGTTGCCTCCTCATCCTAATGCTTCTGGCGCTTCCACATCCTCCATGAGCTCACATGTTTGTATGCCCCACACTTGCGTTATATGCAAGAATCTGTGCTTTGGTCCCCTGACTAATAGTGATGCATATAATTTTGGCTTCGATGGGGATGATTCTACATAGCACACTACAGACACTGAAGCAACTCATGGAGATGTGCATCAGGAGCCTATAGTGCCATGGACTCCCATTGTTATGGTAAGGGTAAACCATTCACTTTTTACATTCTTTTTAAATTTTATTGTTTGTAATTTTAGTAGAAGTTCCTTATAATAATTTCCCACTTATGTCTTTTTATGTGTTACATTTATGTTCAGTTGATGATAGAGGAGGAGATGGCATAGGTGGAGGGGTCCATGCTTTCAGCCATATCATTTGGTCTTGAATCTTCCACGGTACATATGTTTTAATGTACTCATTAATGTACATTGTTTTCTAATTTTTATGATCATCTTTGACATACTGATGTAGGTGTCACCAGTTGCCATTGGGGGGCAATGTGAGGGGGTGTAGGTGTCAGTTGTTGATAAAGGAAAGGTAATTAAGTAATTTAGTTTGTTTATGCATACATGTATACTTGTCAATTGTGTGTAATCATTTTTAATTTACATGGTTTATTTGACAGAGAGTGGCATGTGATGATGCTGTGAGACCTTATCGTCATGATAGAGTCACATGCATATCCATTTGGAGTGATAGCCCCATGGTACGTACATTTCTAAAGTTATTTGTGTGTATTTTTCAATCAAGTATATATAATATGGTCAAGTTATGATAATATGAAGTATGTGTTTGACTTTTGTAGGTCACTCCTAGTTTGAGGGAGCCAGAACGACAAGGGTTTGTATTGTTGATGACTCAGCCAACAATCCCTGAAGAAATTTCAACACAGGTAAGTTTTAATGTTAATTTAGTTATTTTGTAAACATATATTTGCTACCAAGTTTTTAACATTGAGTAGTATAACTCGTAGATCAATCTCATGTTCACAAACATATATAGGTGGGAGTTGACATTAGTGGCACTATTCCTACGCTATGAAGGACATATGTTAGGTCTCCTGCCCGCAGGAAGAGACAGAGAGGTGAGATATATGAGAGTTCAATTTTAGTTTAAATTTTATTTATTATTGTTGACTATGATTCTGAATTTTAATCTAACTTGTGGTTTCACTTTTGTGTTTGAATGCAGGATCCATTAGAGCTGAATAGTACTTCAAAGAGGCTCCATTTTGATGATCCACCAATAGAATAGGATGTCCTAGAAATATTTGTAGTTGAACTTCTTATTTTGAGATGTCATATGACATATTTTGAGATGGCATATGCCACATTGTATCTAGATATGTTGACATATAAATATGTATAGAATTATTATTCATTTTGATATATATATATGAAACTTGATATTTGATCCAAATTATGTGTTCATTTATTCATTGTTAGTATGTAAATATGCTTGTGATTGTATGTACTCATGTGTACAATTTATGCCTTAAGTATATTCATGTATATTTAAGTACATTAATCATAACCTAAATTGATGTGTATGGGCTACGTGCATGACTTAAGTGAATTCATGTTGTATGCTTTATAATTTATGCTCTACATGTATGCTTCATGACTTAAGAAAATTTATGTGTACGCTTTATGTGCTACGTGTGTTAACACATGTAATTCATCATTTGAGGTATATAAGGATATTTATTAAAGTGGTTTCAAGGTTTTTAGACTTACCCTTTACTCCCAATGGCTAAAAGACTTCAAACTGGCCTAATTACATAATCAAACACCCTTTTGGCAATAATCAAACACCCTTTTGGCCATATCAAAACATATTGGTCTTTTGGACAAAATATCAGTACTTTGCCTGTACCCCTACAAATACACTAGGAATGCCTAATAAACATGGTCTTGTAGCATTTCACGGATCATCGATACCTCTCATGAGGTCTGAGTTATGAGGCTTGATAGTTTGTTGACCAATTATTCTTAGTGCAACTTTCAACTGACCCTCACTACAAGTTTTGGATCGAGCGAGATTGGCGTGCCAAATTCAAACAAATTTGAGTCTCCCAGAATGGAGAGAGGTTATTTTAGGCCTGGGAAGCCATCTTGTAGCATCTCATGGAACTTTGATACCTCTCATGGGGTTTGAGTTACGAGCCTCGAAAGTTCACTGCCCAATCGTGCTTAGTGCACCTTGGGGACACTTTGGTTCAGCATGGTCTAGAACATTATGCTGACTTAGGGGTCAAAATAGGGTTGTGCCTAGCATTTACCCACCCAATCAGAGCTAATGGCAGAGTCCATTTGGTGCTAGGATGAATGGTTTGGAAGTAATCCATTGGCACAACTTTCAACTGACCATCACTACAAGTTTTGGCATCAAGCAAGACTGGCGTGCCGAATTCAAACAAATCTGAATCTCCTAGAATGGAGAGAGGTTATTGTAGGCCTAGGAAATGCCATCCTATAGCATCTCATGGATCTCCAATACCTCTCACGGGGTATGAGTTGTGAGCCTCGAAAGTTCACTGCCCAATCGTGCTTAGTGCACCTTGGGGACACTTTGGTCTGGCGTGGTTTGGAACGTTCTGCTAACTCAGTGGTCAAAATGGGGTTGTGCCTAGTGTTTACCCGCCCAACTAGAGCTAATGGTACAGTCCATCTGGTGCTAGGATGAACGGTTTGGAAGTAATCCATTGGCGCAACTTTCAACTGACCCTCACTATAAGTTTTGGCATCGAGCGAGACTGGTGTGCCAAATTCAAAAAAAATTGAATCTCCCAAAATGGAGAGAGGTTATTGTAGGCCTTGTAAACATCATTATGTAGCATCTCATGGATATATAATACCTCTCACAGGGTCTGAGTTACGAGACTCAAAAATTTTCTGCCCAATCATGCTTAGTGCACCTTGGGGACACTTTGGTCCGACGTGGTCCAGAACGTTCTGTTGACTCAGTGGTTGAAATAGAGTTGTGCCTAGCATTTACCCACCCAACTAGAGCTAATGGCATAGTCCATTCCCTGCTAGGATGAATGGTTTGGAAGTAATCCATTGGCGCAACTTTCAACTGACCCTCACTACAAGTTTTGGCATTGAGCGAGACTGGCGTGCCAAATTCAAACAAATTTGAATCTCCCATAATGGAGAGAGGTTATTATAGGCCTCAAAAATTCCATTCTATATCATCTCATAGATCTCTAATACCTCTCATAGGGTCCAAGTTATGAGCCTCAAAAGTTCACTGCATAATAGTGCTTAGTGCACCTTGGGGACATTTTGGTCCGGCGTGGTCCGGAACATTCTACTGACTCAGTGGTCAAAATAGGGTTGTACCTAGCATTTACCCACCCAACCAAAGCTAATAGAATAGTCCATTCAATGCCATGATGAATGGTTTGGAATTAATCCATTGACGCAACTTTCAATTAACCCTCATTGCAAGTTTTGGCATCGAGCGAGACTGGCGTGCCAAATTCAAACAAATTTGAATCTCCCAAAATGAAGAGAGGTTATTGTAGGCCTAAAAAATATCATCCTATAGCATCTCATATATCTTTGATACCTCTCATAGGGTCTAAGTTACGATCCTCAAAAGTTTTCTGCCCAATTGTGCTTAGTGCACCTGTGGGACACTTTGGTCTAGTGTGGTCTGAAAATGTTCTGCTGACTCATTGGTCAAAACGGGATTGTGCCTAGCGTTTACCCACCCAACCGGAACTAATGGCATAGTCCATTTAGTGCCAGGATGAATGGTTTGGAAGTAATCCATTGGTGCAACTTTCAACTAACCCTCACTGCAAGTTTTGGCATCGAGCGAGACTGGCGTGCCGAATTCAAATAAATTTGAATCTCCTAGAATGGAGAGAGGTTATTGTAGGCCTCAAAAAAATTTTCCTATATCATCTCATAGATCTCTAATACCTCTCATGGGGTCCAAGTTATGAGCCTCAAAAGTTCACTGCCCAATCGTGCTTAGTGCACCTTGGGGACACTTTTGTCCAACGTGGTCCAGAACGTTCTGCTGACTGAGTGGTCGAAACAGGGTTATGCCTAGCATTTACCCACCCAATTGGAGCTAATGGAATAGTCCATTCAGTGCCAAGATGAATGGTTTAGAAGTAAACCATTGGCACAACTTTCAATTGACCCTCACTGTAAGTTTTGGCATCGAGCGAGACTAGCATGCCAAATTTAAACAAATCTGAATCTCCCAAAATGGAGAGAGGTTATTGTAGGCCTCAGAAATTTCATCTTGTATCATCTCACAAACCTCTAATACCTCTTATGGGGTTTGAGATATGAGCCTAGAAAGTTCACTGCCCAATCATTCTTAGTGCACCTTGGGGACACTTTGGTCTGATGTCATCCGAAACGTTTTGTTGACTCAGTGAATGAAATAGGGTTGTTCCTAACATTTACCCGCCCAACTGGAGCTAATGGCATAGTCCATTCGGTGCCAGGAAGCAATCATTGAACACTGTCCCTTCACTCAGGGAATCATCATTTTACTATCCCTTTTGACACATTGGAATTTTGAAGTGTGTCCTAAGGGGTCGTAGGACCCCTTAGCACACACTTGAGGTTCTTAATGTGTCGAATGCAGTCATGAGGACTTCCTAGGGGTCCTAACGCATGATAAGGCATACTAGAACCCCTAGGAAGTCCTCATCACCCCTTTCAACACATTTGAATGCTCAACTATGTTATAAAGAGTCTTAGGACCCCTTAGGACACACTTGAACATTCAAATGTGTCGATAGGGGTCATGGGGACTTCCTAGGGGTCCTAACGCATGATAAGGCATACTAGGACCCCTAGGAAGTCCTCATGACCCCTTTTGACACATTTGAATGCTCAAGTCTATCCTAAGGGGTCATAGGATCCCTTAGGACACACCTAAGGGTTCTAATGTGTCGAATGGGGTCATGAGGACTTCCTAGGGGTCTTGACACATGATAAGGTGTACTAGGACCCCTAGGAAGTCCTCATGACCCCTTTTGACACATTTGAATGTTCAAGTGTGTCCTAAAGAGTTGTAGGATCCCCTTAGGACACACTTGAGGATTCTAATGTGTCGAATGGGATCATAAGGACTTCCTAGGGGTTCTAACATGTGATAAGGCATACTAGGACCCCTAGGAAGTCCTCATGACCCCTTTCGACACATTTGAATGCTCAAGTGTGTTCTAAAGAGTCATAGGACCCCTTAGGATACACTTGAGCATTTAAATGTGTCGAATGGGGTCATGGGGAATTCTTAGGGGTCCTAACGCATGATAAAGCATACTAGGACCCCTAGAAAGTCCTCATGACCCCATTCTAAACATTAGAATCCTCAAGTATGTCCTAAGGGGTCTTACGACCCCTTAGGACACACTTGAGGGTTCTAATGTGTAGAATGGGGTCATGAGGACTTCCTAGGGGTCCTAACGCATGATAAGGCATACTAGGACCCCTAGGAAGTCCTCATGACCCCTTTCAACATATTGGAATGCTCAAGTGTGTCCTAAGGGGTTGTAGGACACCTTAGGACACACTTGAGGGTTCTAATGTGTCAAATGGGGTCATGAGGACTTCTTAGGGGTCCTAACACATGATAAGGTGTACTAGGACCCTTAGGAAGTCCTCATGACCAATTTTGACACATTTGAATGCTCAAGTGTGTTCTAAAGAGTTGTACGACCCCTTAGGACACACTTGAGCATTCAAATGTGTTGAATGGGGTCATGAGGACTTCCTAGGGGTCCTAACATGTGATAAGGTGTACTAGGAACCCTAGGAAGTCCTCATGACCCCTCTTGACACATTGGAATGATAAAGTTTGTCCTAAGGGTTCCTAGGACCCCTTAGGAAACACTTAAGGGTTCTAATGTGTCGAATGGGATCATACGGACTTCCTATGGGTCCTAACACATGATAAGGCATACTAGGACCCCTGGGAAGTCCTCATGACCCCTTTCAACACATTTGAATGCTCAAGTGTGTTCTAAAGAGTCGTAGCACCCCTTAGGACACACTTGAGCATTCAAATGTGTCGAATGGGGTCATGGGGACTTCCTAGTGGTCCTAACCTATGATAAGGCATACTGGGACTTCCTAAGGGTCCTAACATCTAATAACGTGTACTAGGACCCCTAGGAAGTCCTCATGATTCCTTTCAATACATTTGAATGCTCAAGTGTGTTCAAAAGATTTGTAGGACCCCTTAAGAAACATTTGAGTGTTCAAATGTGTCGAATGGGGTCATGGGGACTTCCTAGGGGTCCTAACATGTGGTAAGGCATACTAGGACCCCTAGGAAGTCCTCATGACATGTTTTAACACATTGGAATGCTCAAGTGTGTCCTAAGGGTTTGTAGGACCCCTTAGCACACACTTGAGGGTTTGAATGTGTCGAATGATGTCATGAGGGGTCCTAACATGTGATAAGGTGTACTAAGACCCTTAGGAAGTCCTCATGACCCCTTTTGACACATTTAAATGCTCAAGTGTCTCTTAATGGTTCGTAGGACCCTTAGGACACACTTGAGGGTTCTAATGTGTCGAATGGGGTCATGAGGACTTCCTAGGGGTCCTAAAGTGTAATAATGCATACTAAGACCTCTAGGAAATCCTCATGACCCCTTTTGACACATTTGAATGCTCAAGTGTGTTCTAAAGAGTCATAGGATCCTTTAGGACACACTTGAGCATTCAAATGTGTCAAATCAGGTCATGAGGACTTCTTAGGGGTCCTAACACATGATAAGGCATACTTGGACCCCTAGGAAGTCCTCATGACCCCTTTTGACATATTTAAATGCTCAAGTGTGTCCTAAGGGGTCATACAACCCCTTACGACACACTTCAAGGTTCTAATGTGTCGAATGGGGTCATGAGGACTTCCTAGGGGTCCTAATGCATGATAAGGCATACTAGGACCCCTAGGAAGTCCTCATGACACTTTTCAACACATTGGAATGCTCAAGTGTGTCCTAAGGGGTCATAGGACACCTTAGGACACACTTGTGGGTTCTAATGTGTTGAATGGGGTCATGAGCACTTCCTAGGGGTCCTAACCTATGATAAGGCTTACTAGGACCCCTAGGAAGTCCTCATGACCCCTTTCGACACATTTGAATGATCAAGTGTGTTCTAAAGAGTCATAGGACCTCTTAGGACACACATGAGCATTCAATTGTGTCGAATGGGGTCATGGGGACTTCCTAGAGATGCTAACATGTGATAAGGTGTACTAGGACCCCTAGGAAGTCCTCATGACCCCTCTTGACACATTGGAATGATCAAGCATGTCCTAAGGGTTTGTAGGACCCCTTAAGACACACTTGAGGGTTCTAATGTGTTGAATGGGGTCATGAGGACTTCCTAGGGGTTCTAACATGTGATAAGGCATACTAGGACCCCTAGGAAGTCCTCATGACTCCTTTCGACACATTTAAATGCTCAAGTGTGTTCTAAAGAGTCGTAGGACCCCTTAGGACACACTTGAGCATTCAAATGTGTCGAATGGGGTCATGGGGACTTCTTAGTGGTCCTAATGTGTGATAAAGCATACTAGAACCCTTAGGAAGTCCCCATGACACCTTTCAACACATTTGAATGCTCAGGTGTGTCCTAAGGAGTCGTAAGACACCTTAGGACACACTTGAGGGTTCTAATGTGTCGAATGGGGTCATGAGGACTTCCTAGGGGTCTTAATGTGTGATAAGGCAGACTAGGACCCCTAGGAAGTCCTCATGACCCCTTTCGACACATTTTAATGCTCAAGTGTGTTCTAAAGAGTCGTAGGACCCCTTAAGACACACTTGAGCATTCAAATGTGTCCAATGGGGTCATGGGGACATACTAGCAGTCCTAACACATGATAAGGAATACTAGGACCCCTAGGAAATCCTCATGACCCCATTCAACACATTTGAACCCCCAAGTGTGTCCTAAGGGATCGTAGGAACCCTTAGGACACACCTAAGGGTTCAAATGTGTCGAATGGGGTTAGGAGGACTTCCTCGAGGTCCTAACATGTGATAAGGCAAACTAAGACCCCTAGGAAGTCCTCATCACCCCTTTCAACACATTGGAATGCTCAAGTGTGTCCTAAGGGTTCGTAGGATTCCATAGGACATACTTGAGGGTTCTATTATGTCAAATGGGGTCATGAAGACTTCCTAGGGATCCTAACACATGATAAGGCATACTAGGACCCCTAGGAAGTCCTCATGACCCCTTTTGACATAGTTGAATGCTCAAGTGTGTCCTAAGAGGTCATAGGACCCCTTAGGACACACTTGAGATTTTTAATGTGTCAAATGGCATCATGAGGACTTCTTAGGGGTCCTAACGCATGATAAGGAATACTTGGACCCCTAGGAAGTCCTCATGATCCCTTTCGACACATTTGAATGCTAAAATGTGTTCTAAAGATCCTTAAGAACCCTTAGGACACACTTGAGCATTCAAATGTGCCAAAAGGGGCCATGCGGACTTCCTAGGGTTCCTAATGCATGATGAGGTTTACTAGGACCCCTAGGAAGTCCTCATGACCCCTTTCAACACATTTGAATGCTCAAGTGTTTCTTAAGGGGTCGTAGGACTCCTTAGGACACACTTGAGGGTTCTAATGTGTTGAATGGGGTCATGAGGACTTCGTAGGGGTCCCGATGTGTGATAATGCATACTAGGACCCTTAGGAAGTTCTCATGACCCCTTTCGACCCATTTGAATGCTCAAGTGTGTCCTAAAGAATCCTAGGAACCCTTATGACACACTTGACAGTTCTAATTTGTCGAATGGGGTCATGAGGACTTTGTAGGGGTCCTAATGTGTGATAAGGCATATTACGACCCCTAGGAAGTCCTCATGACCCCTTTCGACACATTTGAATGCTCAAGTGTGTTCTAAAGAGTCGTAGGACCCCTTAAGACACACTTGAGCCTTCAAATGTGTCGAATGGGGTCATGGGGACATCCTAGCAGTCCTAGCATGTGATAAGGCATACTAGGACCCATAGGCAATCCTCATGACCCCATTCGACACATTCAAACCCTGAACTATGTCCTAAGGGATCGTAGGACCCCTTAAGACACACCTGATGGTTCAAATGTGTCGACTGGAGTCATGAGGACTTCCTAGGGGTCCTAATGTGTGATAAGGTATAATAAGACCCCTAGGAAGTCCTCATGACCCATTTCGACACATTGGAATGCTTAAGTGTGTCCTAAGGGTTCGTAGCACTCATTAGGAAACACTTGAGGGTTCTAATATGTCGAATGGGGTCATGAGGACTTCCTAGGGGTCCTAACATGTGATAAGGCGTACTAGGACCCCTAGGAAATCCTCATGACCCTTTTTGACACATTTGAATGCTCAAGTGTGTCCTAAGAGGTCGTAGGATCCCTTAGGACACACTTGATAGTTTTAATGTGTCGAATGGTGTCATAAGGACTTCCTAGGGCTCCTAATGCATGATAAGGTGTACTAGGACCCCTAGGAAGTCCTCATGATACCTTTTGACACATTTGAATTCTAAAGTGCATTCTAAAGAGTCTTAGGACCCCTTAGGACACACTTGAGCATTCAAATGTGCCAAAATAGGCCATGCAAACTTCCTAGGGTTCCTAACACATGATAAGACATACTAAGACCCCTAAGAAGTCATCATGACCCCTTTCAAGACATTTGAATGCTCAAGTGTGTTCTAAAGAGTCATAGGACCCCTTAGGAAACACTTGAGTGTTCAAATGTGTTGAATGGGGTCATGGGGACTTCCTAGGGGTCCAAGCATATGGTAAGGCATACCAGGACCCCTAGGAAGTCCTCATGACCCCTTTCGGCACATTAGAATGATCAAGTGTTTCCTAAGGGTTCGTAGGACCCCTTAGGACACACTTGAGGGTTTGAATGTGTTGAATGGGCTCATGAGGACTTCCTAGGGGTCCTAACGCATGATAAGGTGTATAAGGACCCCTAGGAAGTCCTCTTGACCACTTTCAACACATTAGAATGCTCAAGTGTGTCCTAAGGGTTTGTAAGACCTGTTAGGACACACTTGAGGTTTCTAATATTTAGAATGGGGTCATGAGGACTTCCTAGGGGTCCTAACATGTGATAAGGCATACTAGGACCCCTAAGAAGTCCTCATGACCCCTTTTGACACATTGAATTCTCAAGTGGGTCCTAAGGGGTTGTAGGACCCCTTAGGACACACTTGACAATTCAAATGTGTCGAATGGGGTCATGGGGACTGCTTACGCATCCTAACACATGATAAGGTGTACTAGGACCCCTAGGAAGTCCTCATGACCCCTTTCAACACATTTGAATGCTCAAGAGTGTTCTAAAGAGTCTTAGGACCCCCTAGGACACACTTGAGGTTTCAAATGTGTTGAAAGGGGTGATGGGGACATCCTAGGGGACCTAACATATGATAAGGCATACTAGGACACCTAAGAAGTCCTCATGACCCCTTTTGACACATTTGAATGCTCCAGTGTGTTTGGAGGTGTCGTAGAACCCCTTAGGACACACTTGAGGGTTCTAATGTGTCGAATGGGGTCATGAGGACTTCCTAGGGGTCCTAATGCATGATAAGGCATACTAGGACCCCTAGGAAGTCCTCATGACTCCTTTCAACACATTTAAATGCTCAACTATGTCCTAATGAGTTGTAGGACCCCTTAGGACACACTTGAGGGTTCTAATGTGTCCAATGGGGTCATGAGGATTTCCTAGGGGTCCTAAGGTGTTATAAGGCATACTAGGACCCCTAGGAAGTCGTCATGACCCCTTTTGACACATTTGAATGCTCAAGTGTGTTCTAAAGAGTCTTAGGACACACTTGAGCATTCAAATGTATCGAAAGGGGTCATGAGGAAGTTTGAGGAGTCCTAACACTTTATAAGGCATACTAGGAAACCTTAAGACACACTTGAGGGTTCTAATGTGTTGAATGGAGTCATGAGGACTTTCTAGGGGTCCTAACATGTAATAAGGCATACTAGGATCCATAGGAAGTCCTCATGACCCCTTTCGACTAATTTAAATGCTCAAGTGTGTTCTAAAGATTCATAGGACCCTTTTGGACACACTTGAGTGTTCACATGTGTTGAATGGGGTCATGGAGACTTCCTAGGGGTCCTAACCAGTGATAAGGCATACTAGGACCCCTAAGAAGACCTAATGACCTGTTTCAACACATTAGAATGATCAAGTGTGTCCTAAGGGTTTGTAGGACCCCTTAGGACACACTTGAGGGTTCTAAAGTGTCGAATGGGGTCATGAGGATTTCTTAGGGGTTCTAACACATGAAAAGGCATACTAGGACCCCTAGGAAGTCCTCATGACCCTTTTCAACACATTTGAATGCTCAAGTGTGTTCTAAAGAGTTATAGGAGTACATAGGTAACACTTGAGTGTTCAAATGTGTCGAATGGGGTCATGGGTCCTTCCTAGGGGTCCTAACCAGTGATAAGGTGTACTAGGACCCCTAGGAAGTCCTCATGACCCCTTTCAACACATTTGAATGCTCAAGTGTGTCCTAAGGGTTTTTAGGACCCCTTAGGAAACACTTGAGGGTTCTAATGTGTCGAATGGGGTCATTAGGACTTCCCAGGAGTCCTAACATGTGATAAGGCATACTAGGACCCCTAGGAAGTTCTCATGACACCTTTTGACACATTTGAATGCTCAAGTGTGTTCTAAATAATAGTAGGACACCTTAGGACACACTTGAGCATTCAAATGTGTCGAATAGGGTCATGGGGAGTTCCTAAGGGTTCTAATGCATGATAAGGCATAGTACAACCCCTAGGAAGTCCTCATGACCCCTTTCGACACATTGGAATGCTCAAGTGTGTCCTAAGTGTTCGTACGACCCCTTATGGCACACTCGAGGGTTCTAATGTGTCAAATGGGGTCATGAGGTCTTCCTAGGGATCCTAACACATGATAAGGCATACTAGGACCCCTAAGAAGTCCTCATAACCCCTTTCGACACATTAGAATGTTCAAGTGTGTCCTAAAGGTTTGTAGGACCTCTTAGGACACACTTGAGGATTCTAATTTTTCAAATGGGGTCATGCAGACTTCCTAGGGGTCCTAACGCATGATAAGGCATACTAGGACCCCTAGGAAGTCCTCATGAACCCTTTCAACACATTTCAATACTCAAGTGTGTCCTAAGGGGTCTTAGGACTCCTTAGGACACACTTGACGGTTCTAATGTGTCGAATGGGGTCATGAAGACTTCCTAGGGGTCCTAACATGTGATAATGCATACTAGGACCTCTTAGAAGTCCTCATGACCCCTTTTGACACATTTGAATGCTCAAGTGTGTCCTAAAGAGTCCTAGGAACCCTTAGGACACACTTGAGGGTTCTATTGTGTCGAATGGGGTCATGAGGACTTCCAGGGATCCTAACACGTGATAAGGTTTACTAGGACACCTAGGATGTCCTCATGACCCCTTTCGACACATTAGAATGCTCATGTGTGTCCTAAGGGTTCGTAAGAACCCTTAGGACACACTAGAGGGTTATAATGTGTCGAATGGGGTCATGAGGACTTCTTAGGAGTCCCAATGCGTGATAAGGCATACTACGACCCCTAGGAAGTCCTCATGACCACTTTTGACACATTTGAATACTCAAGTGTGTCCTAAGGGATCGTAGGAACCTTAGGACACACTTGAGGGTTCTAATGTGTCGAATGGGGTCATGAGGACTTCCTAGGGGTCCTAACGTTTGATAAGGCAAACTAGGACCCCTAGGAAGTCCTCATGAACCCTTTCGACACATTTAAATGCTCAAGTGTGTTCTAAAGAGTCTTAGGACCCCTTAGGACACACTTGAGCATTGAAATATGTTGAAAGGGGTCATGGGGACTTCTGAGGGGTCCTAACATGTGATAAGGCTTACTAGGACCCCTAGGAAGTCCTCATGAACCCTTTCAACACATTTGAATGCTCAAGTGTGTCCTATGGGTTCGTAGGACACCTTAAGACACACTTGAGGGTTCTAATGTCTTGAATGGGGTCATGAGGACGTCCTCGGGATCCTAACGCATGATAAGGTGTACTAGGACCCCTAGGAAGCACTAATGAACCCTTTCGACACATTTGAATGCTCAAGTGTGTTCTAAAGAGTCGTAGGACCCCTTAGGACACATGTGAGCATTCAAATGTGTCGAATGGAGTCATGGGGATTTCCTAAGTGTCCTAACTAGTGATAAGGCATATTAAGACCCCTAGGAAGTCCTCTTGACCCCTTTCGACACATTAGAATTCTCAAGTGTGTCCTAAGGGTTCGTAGGGCCCCTTAGGACACACTTGAGGGTTCTAATGTTTTGAATGGGGTCATGAGGACTTGCTAGGGGTTCTTACGCATCATAAGGCATACTAGCACCCCTAGGAAGTCCTCATGACCCCTTTTGAAACATTTGAATGCTCAAGTGTGTTCTAAAGAGTCGTAGGACACCTTTGGAAACACTTGAGTGTTCAAATGTGTTGAATGGGGTCATGGGGACTTCCTAGGGGTTCTAACACATGATAAGATGTACTAGAACACCTAGCAAGTCCTCATGACCCCTTTTGACACTTTTGAATGCTCAAGTGTGTCCTAAGGAGTTGTAGGACCCCTTAGGACACACTTGAGGGTTCTAATGTGTCGAATGGGGTCATTAAGATTTCCTACGAGTCCTAACATGTGATCAAGAATATTAGGACCCCTAGGAAGTCTTCATGACCCCTTTCGACACATTTGAATGCTCAAGTGTGTTTTAAAGAGTCGTAGGACCCCTTAGGACACACTTGAGCATTCAAATGTGTCAAATGGGGTAATGGGGACTTCTTAGGGGTCCTAACGCATGATAAGGCATACTAGGACCCCTAGGAAGTCCTCATGACCCCTTTTGAAACATTAGAATGCTCAAGTGTGTCCTTAGGGTTTGTAGAACCTCTTAGGACACACTTGAGGGGTCTAATGTGTCAAATGGGGTCATGAGGACTTCCTAGGGTTCCTAACATGTGATAATGCATACTAGGACCCCTAGGAAGTCCTCATGACCCCTTTCAAAACATTAGAATGCTCAAGTGTGTCCTAAGGGTTCATAGGACCGCTTAGGACACACTTGAGGGTTCTAATGTTTTGAATGGGGTCATGAGGACTTCCTAGGGGTCCTAACATGTGATAAGGCATACTAGGACCCTTAGGAAGTCCTCATGGCCCCTTCTGATATATTTCAATGCTCAAGTGTGTCCTAAGGGGTTGTAGGACCCCTTAGGACACACTTGAGGGTTCTAATGTGTCGAATGGGATCATGAGGATTTCCTCGGGCTCCTAACATGTGATATGGTGTACTAGGACCCCTAGGAAGTCCTCATGAACCCTTTTAACATATTTGAATGCTCAAGTGTGTTCTAAAGAGTTGTAGGA
Organism: Chamaecyparis obtusa; assembly: GCA_027943335.1. NCBI lineage: Eukaryota > Viridiplantae > Streptophyta > Pinopsida > Cupressales > Cupressaceae > Chamaecyparis > Chamaecyparis obtusa. Next base: position 623,025 of record BSBK01005605.1, on the reverse strand, counting down.
CCCCTTAGGAAACACTTGAGTGTTCAAACATGTTGAATGTGGTCATGGGGACTTACTAGGGGTCTTAACGCATGATAAGATGTACTAGGACCCCTAGGAAGTCCTCATGACCCCTTTTGACACCTTGGAATGTTGAAGTGTGTCCTAAGGGGTCGTAGGACCCCTTAGGACACACTTGAGGGTTCTAATGTGTCAAATGGGTTCAAGAGGACCTCCTAGGTGTCCTAACATGTGATAAGGCATACTAGGACCCCTAGGAAGTCCTCATGACCCCTTTCAACACATTTGAATGCTCAGGTGTTTTCTATAGAGTCTTAGGACCCCTTAGGACACACTTGAGTGTTCAAATCTACCGAAAGGGGTCATGGGGACTTCCTAGGGGTCCTAACATGTGATAAAGCGTACTATGAACCCTAGGAAATCCTCATGACCCATTTCGACACATTTGAATGCTCAAGTGTGTCCTAAGGCATTGTAGGACCCCTTAGGACACCATTGAGGGTTCTAATGTGTCATATGGGATCATGAGGACTTCCTAGGGGTCCTAACACGTGATAAGACATACTAGGACCCTTAGGAAGTCCTCATGATCCCTTTTGACACATTTGAATGCTCTATTGTGTCCTAAAGAGTCGTAGGACACCTTAGGACACACTTGAGGGTTCTAATATGTCGAATGGGGTCATTTGGACTTCCTATGGGTCCTAATGCATGATAAGGTGTACTAGGACCCCTAGGAAGTCCTCATGACCTTTTTCGACACATTAAAATGCTTAAGTGTGTCCTAAGGGGTTGTAGGACCCTTTGGGACACACTTGAGGGTTCTAATGTGTCAAATGGGGTCATGAGGACTTCCTAGGGGTCCTAACACATGATAAGTGAAACTAGGACCCCTAGGAAGTCCTCATGACACCTTTTGACACATTTGAATGCTTAAGTGTGTTCTAAAGAGTCATAGAACCACTTAGGACACACTTGAGCATTCAAATGTGCTGAATGGGGTCATGGGGACTTCCTAGGGGCCTAACACATGATAAGGCATACTATGATGCCTAGGAAGTCCTCATGACCCCTTTTGACAAATTGGAATTCTCAAGTGTGTCCTAAGGGTTCGTAGGACCCCTTAGGACACACTTGAGGGTTCTAATTTGTCGAATGGGGTCATGAGGACTTCCTAGGGGTCCTAACACATGATAAGGCATACTAGGACCCCTATGAAGTCCTCATGACACCTTTCGATAGATTTGAAAGCTCAAGTGTGTTGTAAAGAGTTGTAGGACCCCTTAGGATATAGTTGAGCATTCAAATGTGTCCAATGGGGTCATGGAGACTTCCTACGGGTCCTAACATGTGATAAGGCATATGAGGACCCCTAGGAAGTCCTCATGACCCCATTCAACACATTGGGATGCTCAAGTGTGTCATAAGGGTTCATAGGACCCCTTAAAACACACTTGAGGGTTCTAATGTGTCAAATTGGGTCATGAGGACTTCTTAGGGGTCCTAACTTATGATAAAGCATACTAAGAACCCTAAGAATTCCTCATGATCCCTTTCAACACTTTTGAATACTTGAGTGTGTTCTAAACAGTCATAGGATCCCTTAGGACACACTTGAGCATTTAAATGTGTCAAATGGGCTCATGGGACTTCTTAGGGGTCCTAACACGTGATAAGGTGTACTAGGACCCATAAGAAGTCCTCATGGCCCCTTTTGACACATTTGAATTCTCAAGTGTATCCAAAAGAGGTGTAGGACCCCTTAGGACACACTTGAGGGTTCTAATGTGTCAAATGGGGTCATGAGGACTTCCTAGGGGTCCTAACACGTGATAAGGCATACTAGGACCCCTAAAAAGTCCTCATGACCCCTTTCAACACATTGGAATGTTAAAGTGTGTTCTAAGGGGTCGTAGGACCCCTTAGGACACACTTGAGGGTTCTAATATGTCGAATGGGGTCATGAGGACTTCCTAAGGGTCATAATGCATGATAAGGTGTGCTAGGACCCCTAGGAAGTCCTCATGACCCCTTTTGACACATTTGAATGCTCAATTGTGTTCTAAAGAGTCTTAGTACCTCTTAGGACACACTTGAGCATTTAAATGTGTCGAAAGGGGTCATGGAAACTTCCTAGCAGTCCTAACATGTGATAAGGCATACTAGGACCCCTAGGAAGTCCTCATGAGCTCTTTCGAAACATTTGAATTCTCACATGTATCCTAAGGGGTCGTAGGACCCCTTAGGATTCACTTGAGGGTTCTAATGTGTCAATGGGGTCATGAGGACTTCTTAGGGGTCCTAACGCATGATAAGGCATACTAGGACCCCTAGGAAGTCCTCATGAACCCTTTCAACATATTTGAATGCTCAAGTGTTGAAAAGATTCTCCTTCATTTTAAGTTGGCATCCCTATCTCAGTTTATGTCAAAAGATGTAATGTTACTCAATTGAAATGAGAAACATTGGCTATCTTTCAATTTTCTCACCATGAGATCAAATCCTATGCTCCATAAGCTCCAGTTTCCTAGGTAAACACTAGTGACAACCCTATTTTACCCATGGAGTACCCTGAATGTTCGCAAGACAACCGGACGAGAGTGTCCCTAAGGGTCACTAAGAAATATTGGGTAGTGATCTTTCTTGGGGCATATCATGGAGCTAGTGCAAGGTATTGAAAAATCATCAGGTGCTACAACACCATGTTATGGAGGCCTACAATTACCCATCTCAGTTTTGGGAGATTCCCCTTCATTTTAATTTTTCATCCCTATCTTAGAGCTAGTGTGAGGTATTGAAAAATTTTCAGGTGCTATAGGACCATGTTATGGAGGCTTGCAATTACTCATCTTAGTTTTGGGAGATTCCCCTTCATTTTAATTTTGCATCCCTATCTTGGTTTATGTCAAAAGATGCAATGTTTCTCAATTGAAATGAGCAACATTGGCTATCTTTCAATCCATTTTCCATGAGAGTGAATCGTCTACTCCATTAGCTTCGGTTGGTTGAGTAAACACTAGTGACAACCCCATTTTTTATCATAGAGTCCCTTGAATGTTCACAATCACACCGAATCAGAGTGTCCCTAAGGGTCACTAATGGGCCAAATTAATGACATGTTTTATGATTTTTTTCTATGACTCAGTAGGGTTTTTTTTATATGGTTTTATGCACACTTGGATGATGTTTTATGTATGGCTTTTATATGTGCAAGTGCATTGACAATACTTTAAAATACTTTATTGTTCAGCAGGATATGTGATCTAAGTTGGAACTTATGGTTAAAACTTATGAATAGAATATGATAGATGAATTACTAAATATACATGTGTGTTATTTAATGTTCATCTCTCCTAAGTTTCTTTGGATTAGGATTCTTGTGGCTGCATATCATGCAAGAGTTGGTTAATGAGATAATGTCTTTTTTATTTAAATGATGCAAATATATTTGTTTCAAATTTGGCATGTATTACTAACTCCATGCAGGAAAATGTCAATGGTGCATTCATTTGAGCAGCATGGTGGGATTGACAAGATCAACTCTATAGCTAAAACAATAAAGACATAACCATGCATCACTCTTCTTTGTAGTGGTCAACCAATTTTTCATTATACCTGGGCACAGATTTAGAAGCACGACCTACTATATTCTTGGAAGACTTGTTCTTTAAAGTTATTAATTCTATTGTATGACATTATGAATCTTATTGATCCTCATTGTTGGAGTGATCATAGTTTTAGGAGTTAGTTTCTTAGTATTTTCTTATAAATAAGTTGTTGTCTTAAATTTTAGAACATTAGAGAGAGCTAGGAAAGATATTGTAATTTTGTAACAACAAATAGAATTCATTATCGTGTTACTTCAAGTGTACCTTTCAATGAATGAATAGAATGTACTTTGCTAGTTCTATCTTTTTATCTTGATTGTATCCTATTCACTCATCCAAGGGGGCCCACTTTGTGAGTGAATTCTATTTTTAGTTAGGATCTATTTCATGGTTTCTTAGATTTAGAGAGAACTTTGTTATTCCTGCAATCGTTGGTAGAAGAACTAACAGGTTGTTCCTGCAGAAAAGGAAAATAGAGCAGTACCTATCTATGATTATTGTTTTAAGTAGAATAAAATTATTTATTTTTCCTAGCGTAGCATTTCAAGCTTTCAAGTATTTTAAATTCAATAGTCTAGATAAGTGGAAATTAAGATAGTTTGGAGCATATACTTTGTAGATACTCTTTCAAGTTTATGTCCCTGGTTGATACTATAAATGAGCTAAATGAGTTAATTAGTTGTTGTTTAAGATGCCCAATCTTGAATGAATGAGTGTTATGCTCTAAGTTTCTAAGACAATTATTTTTCTGAGAATTTTTGGCACCATTGTTGGGGATGGTGTCAATCTAAACTTATCCTAAGGGTCATTTTTCTCAAAGCTTTCTTAATATAGATCCTAGTTTTAATTAATCCTTTTTATGCATAGGAAAAGAGACCATCTTTGAAGATTTCTCCCTCAAAATGTCTTGTTAGCTTTAGAATAAATCTTACCTCCAGAGTAGGAAAATCCCTTAGAAGTTGACTGAGAAGAGAATCAACCATTTGAAAATCCATTTGCTGACCTCCAACTAGCAGTTACAACACCGTCACCTACAAAATATATCTTTGACTTAAACAAAATCTTTTTTAAATGATAATACTAGGATAACCCTTGGGCCATTGTTGTTTTTGGAGGACAACCTATAGCTCTAAATCCTCCTAGAATGGTACATCCTTCCTTTCCCTTTCCTATTGTTGACCTACATGACAATAACAACCTCAATAATATTCCCTCCTCAGTCCTTCTAAAGTTCTATGGCCTAATTACTGAAGACCCTAAGACCTTTCTTTTTGAGTTTGACATCCTCTGTAGAAGCTATGACTATACAATAGATGCTCATAGGTTGAAGTTGTTTCCATCTAATTTGAAGGAGGTAGCACTAAGGTGGTTCATGGGTCTAGGAGCCAATGATGTAGGAGACTAGGATGGAAGGAAGAATGCATTCTTGAAAAAATATAAAGAGTATTGTTGGGGTAGTGATATGAAAGGTGATGATATTTTCAAGATGACACAAAAGGGTGAGGAAATGCTTGAGGGCTATGTTGCAAGATTCTTTTTTAACCTCCAGAAAAACACTCAGCATACTTTGAATAAAGAATCCATGAAGCATCTCTTTTTATGAGGTGTTAATGAGTCTTGTATGGAGGCTCTTGACTTGATGGCTGGAGGAGATATTACTCAAAGCACCTGGAATGAAATTAAGAGGATATGTCTTAATTAATCTAGAGATAAAGTGAAGAAAGGGAGAGGGCTCAGAAAATCAAGTAGAAAAACTAATGGTGCCAGTGTTTCAAAGATGGAGACATCCAATCTCTTTTCTGATTTCAAGAAAGACATCATTAACAATGTAGCAACCTAGCTGGATACCATGTAAGCCAAGAAGAAGCATGAAGAAGTAGAGTCTATGTTAGCTGAATTTTGTTCCCATTGTAGGGAAAACAAAAGGAACTCCAAATGAAAAATAGTTGCATGCTTGGAGGCTCAGTTGATGCCAACTGAATTCAAGACTATTGATGAGAATAGAGAGACCTTTTATGTTTCTCAATGCAAACCATGGGCCCAGAGACAAGGTATGCCTCATGAACCTTTGCAAAATTCTAGTTTTAATAATAATCAATGGAAAAACCAAAATTCTCAAAATTTTGGTCCCCAAGGCCAAAACTAGAATAATAATTGGTCCTGTCAACCTCAACCCCAATGGAGTAACCAACATTGGCAATAGAAACCCCCTCATAATTCATGGCAGCAGCCCAATCAAAATTGGCAAAAAAATAACCAATGGAAGCCTCAACAAGGTAACTGGCAACAGTCACCTCAATGGGGTCTTAATCAGCCCAGTCAACCTAATTAGCAAGCCATTATGGCACCTTCACAACAGTAAGCTATAGTTCCTCCACCTCCTACAACCAATTCCATCCCTCAAAAGAAAACTTAGTTTCTTGCTTAGCCTTCACCAAATCCTAATAACATGCATCCTAATCAACAACAGAGTTATTCCATTATGGTAAATGATATCCACCTAAGATTAGGAGCTACATTACCTACACCAAAAGATCCTGTTATAACTAAATTTACCACTGAGAATGATATCCCTAAGAAATAGGCTGCTACTCCTACACAACCTATTGTAGTAACTAAGGATCCACCATTTCCTCAAAGGCTCACAATCTGTACCCCCAAAAGAAAGTCTGACTGCAACTGATCTGATCAACCAACTGAAGCAAATGACTATGCAAATTACTTTTTTAGATGCCCTCAAGGAAGTACCAGTATATAATAAGGCTATCAAAGAAGTTTATCTTAAACAACCTGGTAGGAAGAAGAAAGACCCTAAGACTTTTCATGTTCTTGGACAACTCTCTGATCTTATGTTGAGCAATGTCATCATACCCAAATAGTCTAATCTAGGTAGCCTTTTTGTTACCATCTATATTAATGGCATTCAAATCTAGAATGTTTTGATTGACTTAGGAGCATCCATTAATGTAATGACACAGGAAGTCCTATTAAGGCTTAATATCATTGGCTTAAGAGAGACTCCTACAATCTTTGAGTTAGCTAGCAATTCTACTATAAGACCTGATGGTATGGTGGAGGATATAATTATAGCACTTGATTCCTTGGACTATCCATCAAAATTTGTGATCTTATCTCCCAAAGCTACTATAGGTGGTTATCCTTTAATCCTAGGAAGACCTTGGTTGGTCACCGCAGATGCCTACATAGCATGCCACTCTGGAAAGATGACTATATATGATGGAATTAGCACTAAAAAATTGACTCTATATTCTCTTGCTAAACCTCAGATTGAACTTGATCAATTTATTTGGTTTGACCTCGGTGACATTGAGCTAGAGGTAAATTCAGTACATCAGTTAATGGTTATAGAGAGGAATCCATTTATGATATCCCAAGAAGAAGATGACATACTTTTTTCCATTCTTACTAACAAATATGGTACTGAACCATTTTCCAGTATTGTTCCTAATTGTTCTTTACAAACCATACTGCCTCTGCAAAGTTCACCTTAGATTCCTACAACAACTTATTACCTTCATACATTGCTACCACATGAGATTAAGTCACCTTCATTTGTAGAAGTTATCATTTTGGATAAGGTACAAAGTAAAAATTTCCCCTAGTAGGGAGTTGAATGTTAACAAGAACCTTACTCCTAAACACTCAGCAAGGATTCTCAAGCTCCTACAAGATAGCTAGCAATATTTTGCTTGGGATTACACAAATATGAAGGGATTGGATCCAAGGCTTTGTACCCACCGAATTTATATCAGTCCTGATTGTAAACTAGTCTAAAAACCTCAAAGAAGAATCAACCCAGCACTAAGAGATATAATCAAAAATTAATTACAGAAATTACTTGATGCTGATTTCATTTACCCCATTTTTTATAGTTAGTGGGTCTCACCTTTGGTCATAGTTCCTAAGAAGGGAGGAAAATGGAGGGTGTGTGTGGATTATAGGGAACTGAATACATCAATAAAGAAGGACCACTTTCCATTTCCTTTTATTGATCAAGTCCTTGATAATCTAGCTGGCAAAAAGTACTTTTCATTTTTGGATGGATTCAGTGGATACAACCAAATACAGATAGTGTATGCACCCTAAAATGGTCACCTAGACTATAGGCCCCCATTCTTCAATTTATCAAATTCTTGAATCAATGCCTTGCAATATTTTCAATTCAAATCAATTTCCTTGATCAAATCGTAATTAATTCAATTATTTCAATATTTCCTAATGTTTGATCATTTTATTCCTAAGCCTTATTTAATTAAAAGAAAACTTCCCTTTTAATAAAATAAAATAATCTTATTAAAAGAAAATCCCTTTTTTAATAAAATCCCCACTTAAATCTCTCTTTGTGATGAAAAAAGGAAATAAATCAAATAAAAATAATAAAAATCCCTTTTTCTCTACACTTTGAATGCACATATTTCTAAGTGGTGGGCCTTTTCCACTTGCCTTTTTAGGGATTCATCCCACATTTCTCTTGATGATGCATTCCCCTCCACACTTTCCTTTATAAGGAGCCCTCTCCTTCTCATTTTAAGTATCCGAGATTTTAGGTTATTGTTATGCTGCAAGTTTGGAGAGTGATTTTGGAGGAGAGTTTTGAGCACTTGAGCTTGAACATTGCAACTTCTTTTTTCTTTCCTTCTTCTCTAATGCATCCATGGAAATCCATTTATATTTCTCTTACACTTGCATATTATATTAGATGCATATTTCATTTCATAGAATAATCTTGCATGCATATTTCCTTTCATAGATTAGTTTTTCTTTCATGCATTGTTATCATATAGAATAGCTTCCATTTTCATTTTCATGCATATTTGATGATCATGGAGACTAGCATTCTTAATTTTCCTCTTTGAATCTCTCATTTTATGGTGTACTTGCATGGGCACAAACTAGGTCTAAACTGAGGGCCTCCATTATAAACCGTTGCACTCCATCAATAGAGAGCTATGAGTCACCATTTGAGACCTCATTCTTGAGAAATCTTGGATATAATGACTCATAGAAGTGTGTCAACATATTAGCACACATTTTTGGTGCCCACCATGGGGTGGAACATTCAATTTATAGATTCACATTGTTTTTTTTAAATTTTATATCCGTACATCCGTGCGTCTCTAGTACGGATTATCACGCAAAGTTTCTCATTGTATCGTGCGAAGTTGTTCTTGCATTAGTACTTCCTCGCATGACAAAGGTGTTTTCTCAAACAGGTTTGGGTACTTTCTCATGCACATCTGAGTATTTACTCGCATGAAACTTGACAACAGAGACATAAAATTTTGTAGCTTTGTACTTTCTACTTGCTATTTTCTGACATTTCCTGGTTGTTGTGGATTTTCTTGATTCTATTTTCTGAAACAGCTTAACAGTGGGTTGTGGTGCTTTGGAATTGAGGTATTTTGTTTAATCTCTATAACATTTGGATTTTGGAAATAAAAATGAACCTCTCATGTGTTTGACTTGAGTGTTTCTCACTTTCGTAGATCACACTTCCATTTCTGCTCTAAAGGAAGAATGAATCTAGATTTTCTTTCTTGCATATCTGTTTCACATAGTAATTAGGCCCTATGAACACTATTTGTTGTGTTCTTGAGAGAGTGGGCTTCATTCACTTTTCTTACATGCGAAGCTCTTCTTGAAGATAGATCCCCTTATAGGTAGGGAAGGACTTGCGATCATCTCCTTGTTCCACTTGGTTTAGTCTTCAACATTTGATGGTACGTTCTCTCTTGGTCCCATTTAGAGAGATTGGTAGTCATTATTGTTGGCATACAAGCCTTGGTTTAGTCTTCAACATTTGATGGTACATTCTCTCTTAGTCTCACTGAGAGAGATCGGTAGTCATTATTGTTGGCATACAAAGTTTGGCTTCATCTTCAACACTTGATGGTACATTCTCTCTTGGTCCCATTTAGAGAGATTGGTATTGTTGTTGGCATACAAACCTTGGTGAGGTGATTTCAACTTAGCATGTCAATTAATTTTCTTGCTATGTCTGTGTGAGGTGAAGAGGCTAGAGGATTATGCTCTGTTCCCTTGGGGAGCATCAGAAACTCAAAACCCTTGAATCCAAGCTAAGTCCCCATGTGGTCCATATTGTGAGTCTTCCTCATTAGAGAGAGTTAAGCCTAGTGGACACTCCCTTTATTGGGTAAACCACGTGGATAGAACCTCAAGCGATATTAGCCATTCCTGTTGTGGAGCAACAATGGCTATATAAATATCCTTTTGAAAGAAATCTCCACATGTGTGGTCTCTTGTTGGGCTATCAGATCTCCTCAGTAGCTCCTAATTGATTAAATTCTCAGACTGTGTCAAAACCCCGGTGCACCTAGATTGGAGTTCACCCACTTGAGATTGCAAGAGCTGTAGAGTTGACCATTACTATGAACCATAGTGAAACTGACTTTTCCTTTTCTAGGACTGTGCATGACTAAAAACAAATTTGAGAACATACACAAGTAGAATCTTTAGGGAGTAGAATACTATGTCACTATTCTTGTTCATGCGCAAGGTTGCTTTGTCCCTTGCTCATTGTTTGAAGACAATTATTTTCTTGAACTCCCTGATTGTTTCCTTGTGGGCATAATTAATGATAACAATATTTTAATGCATCTATTTGGTTAATTAAAATGAAAAAAACCTGAGTTCCTGAGTAAAAAAACTAACCTTTTTTTTACAACTTGCTGTCAGCACTTGTCACCTAGTTCTATGTATTTTCTCAGTGAACTTTTTATTTTCTCGCACAAATTGTGCACTTTCTCACATGGGATTTCACATCCTTGTGTGAAGTTTTGCTACAGTCCTATCAAAGACCTATGTCATTTATTTTTGGTCTGATCTAGCACTTCTTTGCATGAGCTTGGCATATCCTCACGCGAGCCTGGCATTTCTTCACGTGGGACTGCACTTTCTTGCATGAAACTATCCTATAGTTTTTCCCAATAGTGAGTTGTTTCCCATCTTATGGTTATTTTTTGTCTGGTCTGGTTCATGTTTAGGGTCTACCTAAAACTGTCAACTTGCTCAATTTTCTATCCTATCATTTCCAGTCTTCCTCGGTCAATCCAGGTCAGATTAGGTCACTTACCCCACTGTTAGAAGCCTATTTGGACTTTGGATTCTTGCGTTTTGACCTCTTGAACTAGTAATATTTGATTTCATGAGTGACCTTTCTTGCAGCCAATGAGCTAGAAATTGTCCTTGTTGAGAAGATAAACCTTTGGATCCTTTGATAACACACTAGGAGAGTTTTAGTAATCTCTTATCCATTCACTTACATACAAATTCAAATTCAATCAATATAACTTGGGTAAAGAATCCTCCTGATCCATATGTGTTAGGGTATTCACCCATTTAGTGGGATCCTTTGTGGTAGTGTTGGTTTACACCTCTTGCAAAATTCTATCTTATCACCTCTCTTTTGGACAAGTGAGTGCTTTTACTATCTTGGCTTGGTACCAACATTTCTCAAGGTCATCCTATCACCTAGTACCTTTTGTTTCATGTCGGTTATAACAAGATATCAACTAAATCAAGGAAAGAAACCTCAAGTAGTCTTTAACCAATTACCCTTAGTTCAAACTCACCAAAAATGTAAGGGAAAATAACCCATATTTGATCAATCACCCAGGAACAACTCAGAAGTTTGATTTGATCCCAAGAGTAACCTTAGTGGGTTGAGTTCACCCTTAGCATCCTCTCCCTCGAACATGGATATGAGTTACACAATGACTTGATGAGAGAGGGAAGAAATGGATAAAATCCTTGATGAAATATTTGAAAAATATAGAGGTATCATTCCGTTTGGAAATTTCTCTCATGAAAATTGACTAGTCTCACCTCTTATCTCAACTAGATATCTGGATGCACACCAAAGGGCTGAAAGGGATAAGAGGCAAGCCTATCAAGAAGAAAAATCACAACATGAAAAACAAGATGATGAACCTTATGACACTCATGTGAATGCAGCATGCACCAATGACTTGTTTAGACATTCAAGACCAAGTTCACCACTCAAAGCACCTTCAAGATACACAAGTGAAAGACTTAAGAGAATTGAGCATGAAAAGAAAGCCTTCCTAGATGAACAAGATAAAAAGGAAGAGCAATTTAGACTCCTAGAGTCAGAGAGACAAACCTTGTTGGAGATAGAAAGAAGAGCCTTCGAAGAAGTGCAAGATAGACTCTTGGATCAACAAGTTAATAATCAATTCAATAACATGTGTGTTGGTGGTGGAAACAACTCTCCTCCATCCACCCCTCCTAAGACTCCATGAAGTGGAAGACGTTCAAGAAAACCTTCACAATCTCCTAGCCCTAGAGGAAGAAGGGCTTCATGACATGATCATTATAGGAGATGAACACCTCCTAGGAACTCAAGATAACCTTCACAATGTGCTCACCATGGTTCACAATATGGGGGTAGTATCTCAAGTTTTGACCTCAACTCCCAAGACTTCATGAAGATACAACAAGAACCACTCTTCTAGCAGTATGTGGAGAGATACTTAGAGAAAAAAAAAGACAAGTTCCTAGAGAATTTAATCAACAAGGGTGCTAGAGTCCCCTACAACTTTGATGTGGACAAGAAGATTAAGAAACAAGGTCCATCTCAAGAGGAAGAGATCAAACAAATCAAGAGTATGATGGAAAAGATGTTGGTACCCAAGAGTTCATTCTCACTTGATTCAATTTTTCCTAATCCTTTTGACAAAAGTGTTATCATGAAAGACTTCCCTAGAAAGGTTGAGATACCTCAATATGACAAGTATGATGGGAATGGACATCCACATGATCACGTGTGGAAATTCTATACCACAAGTTTTGAGTTCCATCAGGATGACTCGTACCTCATGAGATTTTTCCCAAGGAGTCTTAAGGGTCAAGCGATGGAATGGTTCACCAACATAACTCCCCATGTTAAGACTTTCAAAGAGATCATCCATAGATTTTTCCAACACTTCACATGCAACCTTTCAAGATTTGTCACCATGTTGGACTTGTGCAACTTAAAGAAAAATCAAGGGGAATCCTTTGTCACTTTCTTGCAAAGGTGGAGATGACAATGCTCTCGCTACTCTAGGACCATCCCTAAAAATGAGAAAATTGGAATCCTTATTAGCAACTTGGTTCCCAAAATGTGGTATCAAGTTAGGAAGATGGTTTTTGATTCCTTTGATACCATGGTTGAAATTGCATGTAGGACTGAGGATATTTTGAAAGAACAAGGAATTTTGACTAGACATGGAAACAACAACAACAACAATGGTCAAAATAAAAACCCTAATGAAGACAAAGGAAATAACTCACATTAGAATAGGAACAAACAAGTGGTCAATGATGGAGTTTTGGACTCCTCCAAACCCACAGATCAAGTTGTTCTACACTTGTCTAGTGCTATTCAAGACATGAAACTCAATCCAAGATACCAAGATAAACCTAAGAAAGAGAGACGTCAATTTTCAAAACTTGGTGATTCATACGAGGATGTCTTGAAAACACTCATTTCCAACAACCTTGTGCATCCTCAAGATCCCACAAGGCATTATATACCTGATGTTAAGCCACATTGGTGGGATGAGAAATCCTTTTGCAAGTTTCACAATGGCATTGGACATGATATTGAAAATTGCTGGAAACTCAAACATATCATCCAAGATCTCATTGAGAGTGGAAAACTTAAGGTAGATGGACTGAACACCAACACTTATCATAAGGCATTCAAAGAACCTTTGCCCAAGTATGAGAAGGGGGAAACCTCTAAACCTAAGAATGGCAAGGTTGAGGTCAATTACACTTACACAGATGTAGAGAATATTGTCAACATGCTTGAAGTTGTAGAAGATAATGTCAACATGATGAGGGATAAATATCCCTATGGTTATGATCTAGACATGGACTCTCCTCCTATCTTTGATGAAGAACCCGTCCTGGTGCTAAGGGGTCCTAACTCTAGAGTTTCATCTCGAACTCTCAATGTTGTCACACAAATTCAAGGTCCCCTTATCATTAGAGGACCTAGTTCAAGTCAACCAAGTAAACCAAAGCAAGTGGCATCCAAGAGTGTTACCTCAAAACCAATAGTCAATCCTAAGTTGAGCTATAATCTTATCGATCAGTTGCAAAGAACCCCAGCTCAGATTTTGATCTTTGAGCTCTTAGAGTTGTCCTTGAGACACAAGCAAGTCCTTGAGGATGCTTTGCGCGTGGCGAACATCCCCAACAACTTAGACATTGATCAATTCCAGAACATGGTTAACCATATTTCTAGCCCTCATTACCTTACCTTTTTGAAGAATGATGATAAATCTTTGAGCCACCCACACAATCTCGCTCTCCATATTGAGGTCATGATCCACAAAACCTGCATTATGTGCATGTTGATAGATGGGGGTGTTGGGCTTAATATTTTTTCCTTGAGTCTTTTGAAGATGTTGGGTTATTTTGAACAAGTCATAGATACCAAAAAAGGATCACTATCAAAGCCTATGATGAGGCAGAAAGAAGTTCCAAGAGGTTTTCCATCCTTCCTATTAGGATTGGCCTTGTTGAAAAAGATGTTTTATTCCAAATAGTTAACGCTGGCCCCCTTGCAAACAATATCTTACTCGATAGACCATGGATTCATGATAAGAAAGTAGTGTCATCTACCTATCATTAGTGTGTTAAGTTCCCTTACAATGGAGTAGAGATTTTTATACCGAGGGATAACACTTTATCTGTTAACTCAGTTTCAGCAAGTGCTCATGTTCCCCTCAATAGAGAAGCAAAAGACTTCAATGCAACCCTAGCTAAATGTAAAGATAAGTTCAAGTCAGTAGACCTTATCATGGGGGAGTATTAACTCAACTCCCTCACAACACTAGCAATTTCACCTAGGTCTTATGGCAAGCCTTCACAAGAAATGAGACCTTCCTCTTTAGCTATGACTTTATTTGACACATTTTTAGGGTCCTCGGTTCCTATTGAAGATGAGAAAGAAGAGATAGTTGTTAAAGACTAGATTTATAGAGAAGATAAATACATGCACAATGAGAGCTTCTCTCTCTCTCCTAAGGCTTATGGAAGAGGGTATACTTTTGTCAAACAGATGGGCTATCCTAGATATGGCCCTCTTTGTCACAGATTGGATGCTAGATATGAACCCATTAATCATGATATTTTTGGATGCAAGTCTAAAAAGATGGTCGACCTAGGATTTTTGAATCGCAATAAGAACACTACTCCTATCCTTAATGATTTAGATAGTGAAGATGAACTAGAATACATACCTAATTTGACAAATAAACAAGATATGTGTGAAGATTGGGTCCCTTCCACTAATCTCCTTTTGGGAGATTTAGATAGTCCAGTCACTCATGAGACAGTTGCAACCTTAGAACAAGATGAATCAGATGTAGAAGATCCTATCAAAGAATGTCAATGAAAGAATATTGTTCATTTGATGGAAAGAGAAGGTGTTACCCTTTATGATATTAGAACTCCCACATCAAGACGTCCCAAACCTTTATGGTGTAAACATCCTAGTCAAAGTTCAAAAGCAAGTTCATATGATTATGAATGGGACTCCTTCTCAGAGCCTTCCATAGTTGACATGGATGTTGATGTCATCCACACTTATAGTTCTCAACTTGAGGTAGCTGATGTGACACAGGGGCAAGGTAGATACAAGTAGAATCAAGCAGAATTGAGTCCACTTGAATCAACAACCAAGCCCTGCTCAAAGTTACACAATAGAAGTAATATAATATCACATGAAAACAATGAAATCACAATGGATATGAGACAATCAACTGGCAGAAACAATAGAGAATTATATTATTTCTTTCAACATGCCCGGCTGTGAGGCCTTCCAGGTTTCGGCCTTATACAATGAGAATTATGAAATCAGAATCAAAGTTTGCATCCTCTATCTTTTCTCCAATGATTTATCTTGATAATCCCCTATATATATCACTCATCCTCCTCTACTAAATCAATCTAGACCCCTTATATAGCCAGCTAAGCCACAGGTCGGCTAGTCAGGCATTTAATTACATTATAGGTCTAGTCTAGAAGATTTAAACCAAAACTAATGCTAGAATTAATATAAATGGATGCACCTTTGGATTTAGGTCCATAAATGACCAAAGAACATTCCTTTAAGGGCAAAATGTCCCATTTGATCACATGGAACATCGCAAGAAGAAACACTACACGTTTCACTTGAAAACTGGCAGAAAATAGGTCCCCGACCAAAATGGGCATAACTTTTTACTCATAATGAATTAGGGCTTGTTCTCTTGGGAAATGATAATAATTTAGGTCCTATAAAATTAATTAAGAGTGAAAAGGCTTATTCCTTATGGATCAAGATTTCCACTATGAACAATCAGCACCAAAACTGTAGGAAAACATGGTTCCGACGGCAAGGAAAACAGTTGTAACTTTGAAACAGTCCATCCAAAATTTATGTGCTCATAGGAGAAGGTTACCAAATAGGTCCTCAACATAATGTAACCTTTTCACAACATGAAACCATCAAATGCAAAGATTATAATGCAAACAACAGAAAATAGGTACAGAAATCAGGAAATGTTTTTGGTTGATGCAAGATTGCTCAAAGACCCAAGATGCTCCTGCATCAGACACTTGGGGTAAATAAAGAACTAATGTCCACATCAGGTACTTCTCATATTCTAACCTAAATCATAAAGATCCAACTCAACTTTTGTAATCCATGAACTATCCTCAACTGGCTTGTCTTTCCACTGGACTAGATATTCCATGTAGTCTTTTCCTCTTGTACTCTTGCTTACTCTTTTATTCAAGATCTTCTCAATGTTGTCTTTGTTCTTCTTAGGATAATTTGGATCATCTTCTATCTCATCATTTGATTCAAAGTACTCAAATATATCAGCAATATTGAATATAGGTGATATATCCATGTCCTCTGGTAATTCCACTTCATAAGCATTTCCACTGTCAAACTTCTTCAGAATCTTACAAGGTCCAAATTTCTTCATTTTCAACTTGTTGTAGGTACCAAATGGAAATATATTCTTTTTCAAATGAATCATAACCTCATCTCCAACTTCAAAAGATTTATGTCTCCTTCTCTTGTCTACTCTCTGTTTATATTTTAGATTATTGTCCTCCAAATTATTTTTAACTTCATCATGCAAAGTTCTCATGTATTCTACAAAATGATCAACTTCAGCACTTCTTCTTGTTTCAGTAGGTAAATCTCTCAGCTCTGTAGTTCCCTTAGGATGAAATCTAGTAACAATCTCAAATGGTTTTCTCTTAGTACTTCTATTCACAGAATTATCATATGCAAACTCTGCTTGTGCCAAAACTAAATCCCAATTAGTAGGCTTATCCCCAACTAAACATCTCAACAAGTTTCCCAAACTTCTATTCACAACTTCAGTCTATCCATCTATCTGAGGGTGAAATGTAGAACTAAACTTCAAATCAGTATTCATCTTTTTCCAAAGTGTTCTCCAAAAGTAACTAATAAACTTAGTATCTCTATCTGAAATAATAGATTTAGGCAAACCATGCAATCTTACCACTTCTTTGAAGAATAATTCAGCTACATCCAATGCATCAGATGTCTTCTTACAAGGTATGAAATGAGCCATCTTATAAAATCTGTCAACCACTACCAAAATAGAATCATTGCCTCTCTGAGTTCTAGGCAATCCACAAACAAATTCCATACTCACATCTTCCCAAGGTCTATCAGGTACAGGAAAAGGTGTATACAATCTTGAATTCTGACTAGTTCCTTTTGTTGTTTGGAAAATTCTGCAACCTCTAACCATTCTCTATACATCTCTATAAATTTGTGGCCAAAAGTATCTTTCTAAAGTCAAAGTCATAGTCTTATCAATCCCAAAATGTCCAGCAAGTCCACCACTATGTTTCTCCTTCATTATGTTCTCCCTCATAGATCCTCTAGGTATGCACAACTGAACTCCTTTAAACAACATGTCTTCTTGAAAGAAATGATCAGTCCACTTATCACTCACTGTGTGTTCCTTACAAGCTTTCCAACATTCTGCAAAATCAATGTTAGTCTCATAAAAACACTTTAAATCATCAAAACCAAGTACCTCAACTCTCATCTCTGTCAACAAACTTCTTCTTTGGCTCAAGGCATCAGCAACCTTATTTGACTATCCACTCTTATGCCTCAATGAAAAGCAACTATTTTGTTTTTTCATCTCTCTTTCAAATTTTTTACCATCAAACAAGCATACTTTGACAGTAGTACAATGACCTTCATCAAAATTCTCTACCAAAGGCAATAACACTTGTTTCTTTCCATCCATCTAAATAGTATATTGATTCAATCTACCATCATGAAAAGATTTCCTATCATACTACCAAGGTCTACCCAAAAGAATATGACAACAATCCATAGGCATAATATCACACAAGACTTCATCATGATAATTCCCAATTTTGAATTTAACAAGGCATTGTTCACTTACAAGTAGTTTATGCTCCTTCTGGATCCAAGAAATATGGTAAGGCTTAGGATGTTTCAATCTCTACAACTACAATTTGTTAACCAGCTCTTCGGATGCCAAATTATCAAAACTTCCACTATCAATGATTACCTTGCAACATTTATCAGCAATCTTACATTTGGTTCTGAATAAAATTTTCCTCAAAATAGGTTCCTCATCAGCTTCTTCACTCCACAAGATCCTTCTTAGCATCAAGTTCTCACCATGTTCAGGTTCATTAGACACTTCCTCAACTTCTTCACAAGCCAAATTATTTCTACCATTACCTCCAGTCTTCTTTCCAGAGTTAGGACATTCAAAAGCTCTATGTCCTTCTTCACCACATTTGTAACAAGTACCTTTAAACCAAGATCTCTCTTCTCTTTTCCCATTATTGTTATTCCTAGAGTAACCAGTATAGCTACCTCTAGAGTAGTTACCTCTTTTACTAGCAGGGTCATCTTCCCATCCTTTATCTTGTATTGAATTTTTAGATCTACTACTTTCTCCATCAAATCTACCTCTACTTCTCTGAAATCTACCACCTCTTCCTCTCTGTCTTTGATCATGTCTTTTTGTCAATCTCTCTTCAGCCTTCAAAGAAAATTGATATGCTTCTTCCACACTATCTATTTTCACATAAATAATCTCATCTTGAATTGATGTCCTCAGGCCATTCAGATATCTAGCCACCTTCTCAACTTCATCATCCACATGTCCAGATCTGATATCCAATTTGTAAAATTCCTCAGTATATTCTTTCACACTCATGTCCTTTTGTCTCAGATTTTGCATTTTTCTCATTAGACTAACTTGCTAGTCAGCTGGAAGAAACTTCTTATTCATCTTTCCAAGCATCTTCATCCATGTCTTGATCTTTTCTTTTCCTCTCTTTTGTCTCTCAGTTTGCAAATGATCCCACCAAAGAGATGCATGACCTTTCAATTTTGTGACTACTATCTTAACCTTCTTATTATCAGGAGTACCTTCATACTCAAAGTATTTATCCATCTCAGAGATCCAATCCAAAATTGTATCGATCTCAAGTCTTCCATCATAGCAAGCAACTTCAACTGTAGGTCTGGAGTTAGCCTTAGACAAAACTCTCAAAAGTCTTTCCTCATCTTGTTCAACTTTATGTTCAGGATTAGGTGCTGCTTCTTCTTCTTCATCACTAACATCTTAAATATGTGCACCTCTTCTTTGGGTTGTCTCCACAGCTTCAAGCCTAGTTGCAATCTACCTCAACATATCCATGATAGCATTATCATTTCCTCTACCATGAACCATCTTGACAATCAAGTTCCATCAAGATCATAACCTTCTACAAGTTATAGGTTAGATCTCAAATCTACCACCCTACAACCAATCCAATAAGGTTCTCCATGATCCAATCCATAAGAAAGAACTCGCTCTGATACCACTTGATGCAGGGGCAGGGTAGATACAAGCAGAATCAAGAAGAATTGAGTCCACTTGAATCAACAACCAAGCCCTGCTCAGAGTTACACAATGGAAGTAATATAATATCACATGAAAACAATGAAATCACAATGGATATGAGACAATCAACTAGCAGCAACAACAGAGAATTATATTATTTCTTTCAACATGCCCAACTGTGAGGCCTTCCGGGTTTCGGCCTTATACAATGAGAATTATGAAATCAGAATCAAAGCTTGCATCCTCTATCTTTTCTGCAATGATGTATCTTGATAATCCCCTTTATATCTCACTCATCCTCCTCTACTAAATCAATCGAGACCCCTTATGTAGCCAGCTAAGCCACAGGTCGGCCAGTCAGGCATTTAATTACATTATAGGTCCAGTCTAGAAGATTTAAACCAAAACTAATGCTATAATTAATATAAATTGATGTTCCTTTTGATTTAGGTCCTTACATGACCAAAGAAAATTCCTTTAAGGGTGCAAGGTCTCATTTGATCACATGAAACATCGCAAGAAGAAACACTACATGTTTCACCTGAAAACTAGTAGAAAATAGGTCCCTAACCAAAATGGGCATAAATTTTTAATCATAATTAATTATGGCTTGTTCTCTTGGGAAATGATATTAAGTTAGGTCCTATAAAATTCCTTAAGAGTGCAAAGGCTGATTCCTTATGGATCAAGATTTCCACTATGAATAATCAGCACCAAAACTGTAGGAAAATGTGGTTTTGATGGCAAGGAAAACAACTGTAACTTTGAAATAGTCCATCCAAACTTTATGTGCTCATAGGAGAAGGTTCCCAAACAGGTCCTCATCATAATGTAACCTTCTCACAACATGAAACCATCAAATGCAAAGATTATAATGCAAACAATAGAAAATAGGTACAGAAATCAGGAAATGTTTCTGGTTGATGCAAGATTGCTCAAAGACCCAAGA